>OX453090.1:8313465-8881750 GCA_949708635.1 Hirtodrosophila cameraria
GGATGGGAATATAATTTTTTTTTCTTCTAAATTTTAATTTCATCTTATTTTGAACAATGTCTTTTTTTTGTTTTCTAAATATTATATGGCTCTTATATTCTTTTTCACTGGAAGCATTGCTGTTGGTCCTGACTTATTGAGAAGGAGACGCCTTATATATCTGGATCTGGGTGGAAGTCTTCTGGATGGAAAGCCTTTATGGAATGGATTATTCATCTGGTTTGGAGTCTTCGGAGGCTGTTAATTTGACTTGTATTGAATTTCACTGTGTCTAATTAAATACATAAATAAATGCAGCTGACTTGAAATTTGAATGATATAAACTGATTTTTTGTATATATTGGTCCATCAATTTAAAAATGGGAAAAAGTTTTGAAAGCAGAAGCATTTATTAAATCGAAAATCGAAACAGATTGAGCAATATTATAGTCGTAATATTTTTGACCAAGAGCTTTATTTTATTATCTGATTTTATAAATATGCTTTTTACTTAACATTTGTTTCTATTCTGATCTTTGCAGGTGAGTTTCTTGGGTCAACTTGAAGTGCTGCGTTTATAAGAAAAACTATATACTGCCATATAAAGTAGCATATGGCAACTGGGTCTGTATCATATACATTGTTTTCTTTTATTATTATTATTATTATTAGTTGAACTCTTGCGCATGCCGCGTTGACTAAAAGAACAGCGAGTTGTGTTTAAATATAGCTGACGATCGCATGATTTATGCTTGAATGGAGGTCTATGAAGTCTATAAAGTAAACTAAACAGATGACGCACCCAATTTTCCATGTACATACATATATGCAGCATGCAAATGCTGACTTTTCACAGACTCTCTGCTGAGTTGAGCCAATTAAAATTCCAAACAAGGTTTGCTTTTTTTTTTTTGTTTCGTTTGTTTGGTTGCAACAATTCATGATCTTCTGTGGCATAACAAAAGTAATAATTTATGCATGTACATCTATCTTATAGATACTTTCTTTTTTGTTGCTGCTTCTTTTACAACTTCAGCTGCTGCTGCTACTGCTGCTGCTTTATTTTCTATTTAAAGTTTGATTGTATTGCATTGTGTGTGTGCTATTTTTGGTCTCTCTGTCTCAAACTCTGAAACTCAACTCGCGCGCCACTTACAATAACAACGAAAATGACTTCTGCCGCCTTCTGTTGTTGCATTGTTCCAAAGCATTTCTTCCCACACCACACCACAATACTGCACTTCACAACCACATCCACAACCACATCCACATCCACTTGATGGTGGGTCAAATGAAGTGAACGCTTGCCATTTACCATTACCCCGGGGTGGCGTTTTCTGACGTTTCGACTCCCTTGCAATTGTGCTCGTAATTGTTTATCTAAATTGACTGCAGAATTTCAGACTTTTGAGATACATACTCATCATACACACGTACTTGTACTTAATACTTGTACTTTTTACTCAGTACTCGTTACTCGCTGCTCTTTGTATGTTCTTGTATATAGTATATAGAGTATATATGTTTAAATTTACTTGCATTTCTTGTGGTGTTTTTACAGTCGCTGCACACAGTTAGCATACCTTACGGTTTGCCTTGCCTTCTATGCATGCAACACAATTTTCCCCAATTATGCAATGTTTTTGTCACTTCAAAGAAATGTTGTTACTTGCATTGCCACAAGCATTTCCATAGCAGTTAGCTTTTTGTCACTCAACGTTTGTGCAAAAACCAATTTTCACATTAAGTTCCTAATTGCTTGAATGGGGCTTTCAAAACCTTCTAGCTTTAAAGAGTTGCCTTTTTTTATGTCGAAATTTCAATCAAGTCTTTCAACAACAACAAAAATGCTTGAATAACAGTTGTATGCAACTTTTTTGTTTTTCAACGGATCGGCTGGCTTACTTAAGTTCGTTTAGCCTTAAGTTAATTTTAAACTCTATATTAATATATTTTTTTTAAATATGGGCCAAAAACCTTGAATTGCAACTTTTTTATTTTTGTATAGAAATATATCAACCATAAATTTTAAAGCGTAAAAGTTGAAAAAATGTTATATGGAACTGTTGGCTGCAAACACTTCAAAAACAATTTTTTCAAGGATTTAACGGCGAAAGTATTATTTAAGTTCAAACAGCTGTAAACTATTTTTCAACTTGATCTTATTGGTAAATGAGTGCAAAACTCAATATATATATGTATTTTATTTTATTTATTTTACATTTCTTAAAAAGAAAAGCTATAAAAAGTAGTAAAAAAAAACTTAACTTTACCTTAATTAAAAAAAAAATACCCCGAGTAAATTTTATTGTTGAAAGATAAATTGAGTTAATTCAGTTAGACAAAAAAAAAAGAAGTGAAATTAAAATTTGAATGAATCCATATTCTATATAAGAGATTGAGTCATTTTTATATTTAAGTCCCAAAGAAATTAAGATTGGTGAATCATTTTTTTGCTTACGTTAAAGAATTGAATTGAAATTGAAACTAATTCTTTAGGAATCAGGAATTTTAAGATCAAGAATTGTATTGAAATTTAAAGTAATTGTTTAGGAATCAGGAATTTCAGAAATCATTATTTTGCTTATGTTAAAGAATTGAATTTAAATTTAAAGTAATTCTTTAGGAATTAGGAATTTCAGGAATCATTATTTTGCTTAAGATACAGAATTGAATTGAAATTTAAAGTAATTCTTTAGGAATCAGGAATTTCGGGAATCATTCTTTGGCTTATGATTAAGAATTGAAATTAAAATGAATTTTTTGCAAATTAAATTTCCATAATCATTCTTTTGCTTTTGAATACATAGATACCTTAATAGCCAATTCGCAAAGAATTGATTCTATTTGAATACAATTCGTTTTCAAAAGGTAAAGAATGATGCCCGAAATATCGAATTCTCAAGGAATTAATCAAATTTGAATTCAATTCTTTGACAGCGCTGTAAAAAATGTTTCTTTTATGCTTAATTCGACAATTCTTTATAATAATTTAAACAATAATTCACCAATCTTGAATTCTTTGGAATTCAAAAATAAAGAAAATAAGAGCTCTGGCGAAAACTGACAAGTTTTCTTTACAATTAAAATAAAATCAAACTTCATCACAGCCCTAAAAATAAAAGAAAATTTTTTGATCTTCAACTTTTGCAAGAACTGTCATATTGTGCTGCAAACTGAAAACAGGGCACATACTTTTGGTTGTCACTGTGCATCGGCAGTCGACTTATGTTTATCTTAACTGTATCGCTTCTAGAGGGTGCAGAGAGAAAAGTGCAGACAAAAGTGAACTATGAACTATTGGCATGCAATAACAGCGCATAAAGAAAGCTAACAAAGAACAAGAAGCAACAACAACAACAACAAAATTGGTTTTGGCTGAGAAAACTGTTAAAGTTGTTTGTTTTTTGTTGTAGTTGTAGTTGTGTTATGATTATACAAGTAATTGACCCAATTTTTATAACATTTTTGTTGTTTTTTGTTTCTTGGTTGCTTGCATTTTTCTTTAGAGTTTAGCTTTGTTCTTGTTGTTATTTTGAAAAAAGTAGCAAAAGAAAAGCTCATTAAACTAAACACTAAAACACTGTAAAACGCTCGCCTTTCGCTTTTTGTTTTTTTTTTTGTTTTTTATCCAACACACTTGATTCCATTTCCATTACCATTTCCATTTTTTTTGGTAGACTCTGACACATTCTTTTGCCCCATACTTTTGCCCAATACTTTTGCCCCATACTTTTGCCATTCTTTTGCAGAACTTGCATGAATTTTGTCACAATTTAAAGGCTTTGTCCTTTTAAGTATACATGTATGTATTCTTAGATCAGGACAACAAAGTATAGTATGTCGTTGAATAATCGAACAATCGTAAGAAAAATTCGTTTTACATGCTCAACTTTTCTACACACAAGTTTTCTACCCAACAGGGTACATTTTCTGGAAAATAGGTATGCACTTTGTATTGATATTTCATATTGATCTTTAATAATGGGTTTGAAGCAAATCGTATAAAAACTCAATGTTCGCCCATACAACCTTGACCACCCATTTTCCGCCTGGTGCGGGGTGAATTTTCCGGAAAATTGGTATGCAGTCATAAATTATTTTTTGTATAGATCTTTGAAAATGAGTTTGAAGCTGATCGGATGATAAACAAAAAAGATGCATACAAAGGTTTTCCGCTAATTTTCCATTTTTCCGACCGAGTTTTCCAAGATCCGGACTTAGTACTCAATTTCTGCATAAGACTAAGCTACTGTATATGTATATGTATATGTATATGTATATGTATATGTATATGTATATGTATATGTATATGTATATGTATATGTATATGTATATGTATATGTATATGTATATGTATATGTATATGTATATGTATATGTATATGTATATGTATATGTATATGTATATGTATATGTATATGTATATGTATATGTATATGTATATGTATATGTATATGTATATGTATATGTATATGTATATGTATATGTATATGTATATGTATATGTATATGTATATGTATATGTATATGTATATGTATATGTATATGTATATGTATATGTATATGTATATGTATATGTATATGTATATGTATATGTATATGTATATGTATATGTATATGTATATGTATATGTATATGTATATGTATATGTATATGTATATGTATATGTATATGTATATGTATATGTATATGTATATGTATATGTATATGTATATGTATATGTATATGTATATGTATATGTATATGTATATGTATATGTATATGTATATGTATATGTATATGTATATGTATATGTATATGTATATGTATATGTATATGTATATGTATATGTATATGTATATGTATATGTATATGTATATGTATATGTATATGTATATGTATATGTATATGTATATGTATATGTATATGTATATGTATATGTATATGTATATGTATATGTATATGTATATGTATATGTATATGTATATGTATATGTATATGTATATGTATATGTATATGTATATGTATATGTATGTGCATAAAGTATGTACTACATTCATTTGGCCCTTTGTATTTTTTGCTTTAACACTTTTCCTTTTGTACGTTTCTTTGCATGTGCGAGTGAAATGCAAAGTAAACAACAATTTGTAATTTCCGTTGTTTTTCACAGTTTTCAGCAACAAGAAGAAGCAGAGGCCCAACACTACGACGAACAGGCAGTCGAAGTACCGAATCTGAATCCGAATCCGATTCCGAATCCCAGTTCCAGTCCGAGTTTGAGTTTGAGTTCGAGTTTGAGCTTCATCATGTGGGCCATGTGGCGATGTGCGTGGCGTGGCGAGGCGAGGTGAGGCGTGTTTGGGGAAAACTTTTCCACGCTTTGTTACGTGCAATTTTCTGCTTCAACCGGGTGAAATAAATCTTTGCCCTTCGGCCAGAATCTCGACCCAGCCGCATAATCTCCCTCTCCCTCTCACTCCCTCTCTTTCTCTTTTGCTTTCTCTGCCTGCATTTTTTGGCATATGACAAAAGCAAAAACCTAACCAAAAAACTTGCAAAATAATAAAAACACACACAAATTTTTGCCCCTTCATGCCGTTGCAGAGGTCAATGATAAAGCAACGAAACCCCCTTTCTTCTACCCGCCTTGGCTTTAAATTGCATTAGGTTTTTTGCTTGTGTCTGGCATTTAAATTGCACTTTATGTTTAACCAAAAACTTTCAACTACAAAAGAGAGCTAAAAAAGTTAACAAAAAAACTGCTTAAAAGCTGTTTCAATATTTGGAGCTTAAGTGCTTAAAATATTTATTAAAAAACTAAACTCTTTTTAAGTGCAGCATTTAAAAATGTTTGCATTTATAAAATTTGACTTTAACTTTTGATTAATCGAGCTCGGCTTAATTGGCAGTTTTGTTAACTGTTGTAAGAAAAGAGATTCTGAAAGCTTTTATATTTGTATGCTCAAAAAGCACATGAAAAGTTTAAAGCTCTGTTTTTAATTGTATGCAGAAAGCTTTCAAAGCACATGACAGCTTCAGCCATAAATTAAAGCTTGTCTTTCTGCTCAAAATTGGTAAGGCTGAGACTTCAATAAAGCTTTAAAAGCAGATTAAGTTTTAAATGATAGTTTAAGGCTCAGCTTACTGCTTATAATTTGTTAACTTAGAACGAGTCGCGATAACAAAAAGTTAGCTCTTGCTTAAAGTTTGTTGCTATAAAAGCTTTGAAATCACATTAAACTTAAGCTTGATTTAAAGCTTAGCTTACTGTTTAACATTTTTTAGGTAAAAACGAGTGGAAATCTCAAACCGATTGCCAACAAAAGAACACTTAAAGCACATTAAAGATTTAAGTGCATTCAGAATATTAGTTGTTTTTACAGCTCAACTTCTTGTTTACAATTTGGCATACAACACAGCGCCAAATATAGCTTTGTATAAAAGTTGTTCGTATAACTTGATATATATAACTAAGCTTAAATCTACTTAAATTCAAGTACCAATTTCAGCTAGTGTCATTGATGGCTTTTAATTGTTGTCTTTATGCACAAAATGCAAAACATTTGATATTGTTGACTTAAAAAATTTGAAAGCTCAAGCAATATAAATTTCATTTGTTATTCGAGATTTCTTCAGCAAATTTACATTTGAATTGCACTTAAACAATGAGTATTATTTTCATTGCTTCAAGCTTCCAGCTTCAAGTGCTTTTTCAAGGATTATAAATTGCAGTGTAGAAAGCGGGGGGGAGATGGGAAGTGCAAAAATGGCAAGAGGAAAAGCTGCATTAAGTATCTGGTTATTGCTAAGATTGCTGAATCAGTTGCCTGATTATGCGAGATATTTACACAATGCTCTCATTAAGTGGGCCAGTTAAATACTGATGCAGTCTTTGCTGACTTGACTCCGATCCGCCACCCTCCCACCCCACCCCCCAACCACCCACCTGAGCATCGTAGAATGCAAATATTTACGGCTCGTATCTCTCTCGCATCCAAAAACGCAATTAGCCCAATGGTCGAAATTTCAGCTTCATTGAGCTGACCCACGCAGCACTTAAGTCAAATTAGCAGTGTAAACAGGATAAGAACAATGAGGAGAAAGTGCTGCTTTCAATTGTGTAGGCCAATTAAAGATGCAGCTAAAGATACTGATACAGACATAGATGTACATATATATATATAGATACAGATACATATGCAGCTATAGCTACAGATATAGATACATATAAATATAGAGATAGAGATAGGGCAACTGTTAATAGACAACGCTAGCTGTAAGTTGTCTCATTAACATTAGCCAGCGGCTGCTTAAGTTTGTCGCTGGGCACAGTGGGTCAAAACTAGCTTTTTATACCGTCTATACCCTTGCAGAGGCTATTATAATTTTGTTTTAGAGCTATCTTGATGAAAGTTGGCACAGATGTTTCTTCTTATTGCAAGTAGAACCTATAGTTGAATTGGCCAGATCAGACAACTATAACATATAGCTGCCATAGGAACGATCTGTTGTAAAATTAGCTTTTGTATGAAAAACTTTTTTGTTTTTCAAGATAACTCAACCAAACTCACTAAACCGAAGTTTAAATACAGTTTATACATGATGACAAAATTTCATCAAAATCGGACAACTATATATTATAGCAGCCATAGGAACGATCCCTTGAAAAATAAGTTTTCTTATGCAAATCTTTCCTGCAAGGGTATATATCTTCGGCCCGCCGAAGATAACATTTCTTTCTTGTTTTATAAGCATTTACAAAGTTTCTACAATCTTTAATTGAGATTGGAAACCTTAAAAACTAAAGTTAATTTGAGCAAAATTTTATAATAATTCTACCACTGTGCTTTGCCTTGAACTGTTTCTTAGTTTTATTTGCACACATTGTGTCTCTCTCTCTCTCTCTCTCTCTCTCTCTCTCTGTCTCTGTCTCTGTCTCTCTCTCTGTCTCTCTCTCTTTCTCTGTGTGTATGCAACAACTGAGGCGGCACTAAAAGCCAAACAAAACATGAAAACTGTGCAAAGATACAGATACTCGTAGTTGTATCGCAGCTCAGTTCAAACGCAACTCAGCTCAACTCAACGTAGCCTTTGGCTAGCCCTTGGCCAGTGTGCAAACAATGTAAAACGCAAGCAAATATTAACACACGGCCAGCCGATAGGCTATATATCTAGATGCATAGATATGCACCAAAGGCACACACACACAAACAAAGACACAGATACAGATACTTCAATGAGCATCCAGCTGCAGTTCCAGGTTCAGGTTCAGCTTGATGCAGCACACGGCTCGTTGGATGCTTGATGGCCGCACTATTTGATTTAGTGCCACTCAAGCGATTCCAGTGCTTCAAGAGCCAGCAGATTATGCTGTAGAAAGAGGGTGGGGGAACACCTTCTTAGATTCCCCGACTCTCTCCCCATAAATAATAATTAAACAAGCTGCTTGAAAACCACACAAACTCAACCACAACAGCACTAAAAATAATCAAGATTTAAACATGGCTTAACTTTTGGAGTAAATTAAAGCGGCTAGCGATAATTAAAACTACTTTCTATATATTGAAATTGTGTTTTTCCTTTTTTTCTAATTTTATTTAAATACTTTATTAAATTCAAAATTCAAAACAATTTTTGTATAACTTGTGATCATTTTAATTGATTGTTCGGATTAATCGGTTAAATTTTTTGTAATTAATAATCGCTCGGCTCAATTTATTTTAATTAAGATTCAGCTTAAATCAATTTATTTGAGTTGAAAATATTTGAAGAATCGTTATTAAATTATTAAAGTGAAATTTAATATGAAATAAGAAAATTTAAATCAACTTTTAGAAGGTCATTTTTACGTTTGTCAAAAATGAAGAAATGTTATTTAAACTTTGTGAATTGAATAATTGCGAATAGCTAAAGCAAAACTGAAAACTGGAAAACTAATGTTAAATAAACAGATTTCATTTGTAATTAATTTTAATTATTTTTGGTAGAAACGCTAGAAATGTCTGTGCAAATATTGCATATGTTGAATAAATGACCAAGACAAAAGCTTAAGCCCGGGGTGCATTTGAAATTATTAACTAAATTAAATGTAGTCATACACACAAACACACACACTTAACACACACACACACACACTTAACACACACACACACACTAACACATAACTTAATTAAAGGAAAAAGTGCCAAGAGCCAACAGCTTTTGTGCAAGAGCAAAGTCGACTAAAAGCCACCGCCCTTGGCTGTCACATTTGTATGCAATTTAATGTTCATAGTGCTAACTCGATATCTCCAGTGGCCGACAGATACTATAATATATATATATAGTATACTAAAATACGATACAGATACGAAATGTTACCATGTTGAAGGTGCGTATGTGTGTGTGTTATGCATTTGAATGGCTGGGCCACGCCCAGTTTGGGGACAGTCGTGGCACTTCATTGATTGCCTTCGAGTGCTTCGTTGCAGTTGCAGTCACTTTGTTTGTGTCACTTTGGCATTGGCTTTCAGTCTGCAGTCGCATTAAATATATATATATATACATATATATACAACATGGTGTATGCGTAATATGTTAAATGTACTGCCATTGAGCCATTTAAATGGTCACACGAACACAAACACACACACATACCTACACACACACATTGCTCGTTAGAAGCGAAACCTGTAAGCAGGCGGCGCCCGAGCAGGGACTTGTAACGGTATAATATAGAAGTTGGCGCCCGAGCAGGGATCAACTATACAGCAGAACATATAAATAATGTATTTACAGTTTGACTCGAGGCGTAAATTAAACGCCCAGCACATATAAATATAAATACAGTTACAGATACAGATACAGATACAGATACGGATAGAAGATAAAGATACAAATACATATATAAATATATATATATATATAAAGAACATATACACAGCACAAAATTAAGTTTCAAACTTTTTGCTCTCCATCTTTTGTTTTTGGCCTAAAAATTAAACCAAAATTAGAGTACAAAATTTTTTTATTTTCATTTCCTATATTTATACCCTTGCAGAGGGTGTTATAATTTTGTCACGAAATGTGTAAAGCATTAAAGGAGAGGTCTCAAAAAAAAAAATTGTATATTCGTAATCAGCATCAACAGCCGAATCATGTCCGTCTGTCTGTCTGTCCGTTTGCGTTTTTCAAGACATTGTTTTAGAGCTATCTTGATGAAACTTGGCACAGATGCTTCTTTTTGCAGGTAGTACCTATAGTGGAATTGACCAAATCGGACCACTATAACATAAAGCTGCCATAGGAACGATCGGTTGAAAAATTAGTTTTCTTATGCAAATCTTTGCTGCAAGGGTATATATCTTCGGCACGCCGGAGATAACATTTCTTTCTTGTTTTTGGAACAAATCTAGTTGTAGAGTGCAAGCTACTGAAAAACAAAGCCTCGGGCTCGAGTCCCAGTCCTGATGACATCAACATTATGAATGCAAAATAGCTGTGATTAATGTTGCTGTGAATTGAACAATAAAAATATGAAAAAAATAAATAAATAATTTTGGCATTGTAAGTGAAGAAAGAGAGAGAGAAAGAGAGAGATATTTGCTGCCTCTTCCATTTTTTCCATCCTTGATTAGTTCAGTTCGAAAACTTTTTTGGCTTTATCTAACATATGTATTCGAAAATGGTTTTAAATTAAAACTAATATTTTGTACAGTGTACATTTATAAATATACATCAGCATCAAGTACAGTCTGTCTGTCTGTCTGCTTTGTTGCCTTTGTTTTATTTGTTTGCACGGGGCAGCGTGGCCAACATTAAAAAGCAATTTCAGTGACCAATGCACACGACTGCACATCCGCCGCCCCCCTTGTGCCTGCCCCTTTCAACAGCTCTTACTAGCCAATTATAAACAATGCGCTCGTTTTCCACACACCCTGTGCCCCCCTCCCCTCCCCCCTCCCCTTTTTTGACAACATTAATGAGCTCTAATTGAAAGGCTGGCTGCCTCAAAGGCAGGTCGATAGATGGACCGCATTGCGTTTTGATAAACAAAAACAAGAAACAAAAGCAACAAAAAGCAAAAACTAGCAACAACAATAAAGACAACAACAACAAAGACAACAACAACAACAACAACAAAAGCGCAAATGTTGCCGCTGTTCTTCTCATCCTCAATGAACAAAGACTTTATGAGCCAAGTGGATAATTAAACGATGGAGCTGCTGCAAATGGAGATTGAGATGGGAATGGAAATGTAGTTGATTGGTTGCTCTGCTTTTGTCAGAGGAAAGGGGATGGGGGGGGGGGGGGGGGGTGCTTGTGTGTGTGTGTGTGCTAAAGCAGGGCGCAGCGGATATTGAACTGTTCTTCTTCATCTGTAAACAACAACCAACACACACACACACACACACACAGCAAAAGCGTCAGGGAAGGCAGCAGAAAAGGCGTTGAATGTTGCAGAACCCAACAGGAAAATCAAAATGAATGTAAACAAAGCCATGAAAATGTCGTCGTTATGTTTTTATGGCGCCAATGGACACAAAACACAGCGAAAAACTTCTACTTCCAAAAACAACATACTCTTTCCCTCTCACACTCTCCCTCGCCCTCTTCCTTCCTCTTCGTCTCTTGCTTCCTCGGACTAAATTTGTTCCCATCAAGTAAATTGTAACAAATACCATTTACAAATATTCTTTCTTTTTACAACTGTGTCTCTTTAAACACCATCAAATGTTAATGACAACTAAGTATAATTCAGTATATTGTTGTATTTCAAAATATTTTGAAAATACAGTCATCTCTGGGTATAGTGAACAAAAGTCACTTTGTGAACGCAAGAAATAAGCCAGCCAACCAGAGGAGTCCCAAAGATGCACCATTAGCAATCACTGTGCGAAGTGCTAACCCATCTAGGGACGCTCCTAAAAGAGCCCAAAAGGAGGGCATCCGACGGAGAGAAAGGCACGTTCAAAATATATGAAAACAGCAATCCTACGGAAGGAAGTCCGAAAATGAGCTAATTCGGTGTCCCAGATAACCAGCAAAGACTCTGTGCGGACTTCAGTATTCGCCTATGGTTTCTTTTAAAAGGACTCCTGTAATAATCCGAAGATAACCCATGCGCTGTGTTTTGGGATTGCTTTTAAAACACAAAATAAATAAAAATCTTTTTAATCATTTTCAGTTTATGGGTTCCGCCTTAGACAAAGCTCTCTATGCCCCAAAATAAAAACTATTTATTAAAATTTATTGTAAGTTTTACAAATATTTAGATTCAGATTCGAACTCTAGATCCTTGCACAGCCAGTCGGTCTGTTAGATACCTAAACTACCGACCAAATCAAATACACTAGTGCTTGTGTTTCTCTATATAACTGAGCTGAAAGAATTTATGTTTGCGAATCTTAGTACAATCCAGTAAATAATGTAGCTCCCAGCGTACTCTGTCAAGGCATAAGATGATAGAATAAAGATGATAGAATAAATGGTTGGCTGGGTCAGAGCGAATAAAAATGCAAACCAAACGAAAATCTCTAGAGATTTCCGTGACACCGCCGTATATCTGAGTTTATAAATTTAAAAAAAATACATAAAATTATTTATAAAATTTAAAAGAAATTGTTGTATGTGAATTTAAAGATTAATTAATTTAATTTGTAATTAGGATTGCTGAAATATTAAAATTCGCAGTATAAAAAATAAACTTTCTCCAACTTTTCGGAGAATTTACAATGTTGTTACTTAACAATTGTCATTATTTTGTCTAGACCAGAAAAATGTTCCAAAAAATTAAATAAATTCTTATTTATCATATTATTCTTATTTGGATTGTAAAAATCAAAAATTTTGCAAACTCAAAACAATACAATATATGAACAAAAACATTCGAAATATGCATTTAGATATTTATTGATATGCGCATAAATTAAATGTTTCTATTTGTAAATTACACTCATGTTAGCCTTTTCAATTTGTTCTGTCAAATTCTATTAAAATGTCGCTATACAAAATCTGTTAACAGAGTTTTAAAAAAAAATGTACATGTAGATAAACATAACAAATCATATGTGCATTTATAGACTTTTTGTTTATATATATATATATATATATAGATGTAATATCTTTAGTTTGGCTCTTTTTAGCATTATGCGAGTATCGTGTTTTGATTTTGACCCAAATGCAGTTGAAGTGTTGAAATACAACAAAGAAAACAACAAAATGGACACAATATGATGTTTGCTAATTGCATGCATGTAATTGTTGTTTGTCGTTGTTTTTGTTGTTGTTGCAGACACTGTTGAAATCATTAAAATAGTATTTTGTGCATTCGATTTGCCTTTTGGCATATTGAATTTTGTATTTATATATATATTTAATTTCCATGACTTCCATTTGCAACTGCAAAAACAAAACAAAAAAAAACTTTATAGAAAACTCATTAAAATTTGACATTCAACATGCAAATACAGAGACAATGCACGCACACACACACACACACACACACACACACACACACACACACACACACACACACACACACACACACACACACACACACACACACACACACACACACACACACACACACACACACACACACACACACACACACACACACACACACACACACACACACACACACACACACACACACACACACACACACACACACACACACACACACACACACACACACACACACACACACACACACACACACACATACACACACACACACACACACACACACACACACACACACACACATAATGCACATATAATAAATCAAATTTCTCGAAATATAATTCTTTTTGACTTTTGGTTAGTTCTTCAAATTAGCAATTAATTTATGTACCCATCTATTTAAGTACTATTGATAGCTATAATTATTATTTAATTATTTATGCACTTATGTGGCATTTTTTCTATATTTTTTATTTTATATATACATCCATATATATATGCCTTAATTATAAACGTTTAGTATTTATGCATTTAATTTAAACATTAAGATATTTGATTTCTACACTTTCTTTTCAATTAATTTAAACATGCTTTCGTTTTAGAGTCTAGACATATGATAAGTTGTGATTTTAGGTAGGCAGAGCGATATAAAAAACTTATAGTTGTTAAGAAAAAAAAATTTATCTTTGATATGTCGAGGATACAGAAAATTTGTTCATATAAACTTAAAACTTAATATTGAAACGATTTTACTTATGGCAGCTATAAAATATACTCGAACGATTTTCTTCAAATATGTTCAGCATGCTGAAAACAAACCAAAAATCACGTTTGTTACATTTTGTTAAGATCAGGGATGGTAACGATTATAAATTTTAAAATTAAAATTATAAAACAAGAATTATTTAATGTTTTTTTTTTTTTTTTTTTGTTATTGACACTTTGTCTTACCAACAAGTATAACATGTTTGTTTCAAAACTGTGGAAAAAACTGCGTTCATACAGGCGGATAGACGGACATTTCACAAACCCAATATACTCTATTTTCTTCTTTTTTTTTTATCAAAATAAATAAAATAGTGAGTATAAAAAGGGATATATATGGCAATTGCATTTTTGGTAAAATCTATCAAGTTTTGCCATCAATTTAAATTTGGTTGGGTTTGGGACAAACAAAAATTGCTCGATTGCAAAAAAATTAAAAAGGAGTATAATGACGATTTTCAACCCTAATTAAAACATTTTACGAAGAAAATATCAACGAGTGTATTGATTGTTTTTAGGTAAGGATGTAATAATAATAATATATATAATTATTGTTGCTAAAATTCAAATAATAGTAAATGTCGGTCTAGAAACTTACCCGATATGAGCTATTTATTTAAAGCAAAAGAATTGCTAATTTGACCCATAGTGCAAGGGTGCGCAAGGGTGCAAACTTTCTGTGCTCAGTGTTGTGCATAGAACTCAAAGTGCAGAAGAAGCGCTTTTAACGAGTTTTGGGACTTTGAAGCCTGCTGCCTTCTACAAGTTTATGTACGTGTTTGGGGCCCTAAAACGTTCAGCGGCACCGATTTACGGCAACGCGTGACAGCCGATCCAAAAACAAAAACCAAAAACAACAAGAGATGAAGCAACAACAAGAAGAACAACAGCAACAACTGTTTCTCTTGAACTCTGCTCTTACACAATTGAATTGAGAGCCTGTTGGCCATGGCATAAAGTTCGCATTCTATATTCCAGACTACAGACTTTCGACTACAGAGCAGTGTTGCACATTTTGACGTTTTGAGACTTCGAGGTAATTCTAAGATTTAAAAAAAAATCAATTAAATCTTCTTCCAAATAATAATTGTATCTATCTTATATTTGTGCTAGATGAACTTACAGTAAAATATAAAATTTCGTTTTCGAGGTTCTTCAATAGAATGGATTTGAGTTCTAATTGAAATTGTTCATCTTGATCAAATTTTTGACTATTCTCGAGAAACAAATATAAATTTGATAAAAAAAAATGTGTTGGCTATTTTAATTGGCTAGTTTTAAGTGCATCTAGCTATTTTTAGCTTGTTTCAATATTTACTTTTGCTATTTTGATTTAACGATCGTTGGCAACACTGCTCCAGAGTTGTCAGCTGCTCGCGAAATGTGCAAAAATCGTACGAAAACTTAGTTTTTGTATGAAAAACTTTCTTGTTTCTATTCGGTGTTAAATTATTTTGCATGAATTGAAAATTTTGTATTATAATCAAAACAGTTTGATCGAATTTGATAACAATCGGGCAACAATATATGTTATATCTGTCCATAAGAAGAAACCTTTTGATGAATTTATCTTTGAGATGGAATTTTGTTGTGTGCTGCTTAAGTTATATTTTGGGCTTGTTGTTGTTGATAGATATTTGGGGTAGTTGTAAATAAATTGCTTGGGTCCCTTAACAATTATGAAGGTCAGAGTTGTTGTTGTTGGTGTTTGGCACGTGATTCACGCAGAAGTCACGTTATTCACACGTGCAAAATGATCACAATTCATTTAATTTTCGAGAGTTTTGCTCAAAAAAAAAAAACTGTGACTGATTCCAATTAAGTTATGTAATTTGTATTTTATACATATATATGTTCATATATATTTGTAATAACAGTTAGTTCTACTTTTAATTTGATGAAAAAGTTTCAGCAAATTAATAAATATTAAAATAAGCGGCAAAAATGCAATATGTTGGCATTTATTAAGTGCTTTTAAAAAAAACATTTCAACGAGTTTTCTTTATGCACGATTTTTTTTTTTTAATATTTTAGATTATTATTTTTTTTTTTTTTTTTTTTTTACAAATTTTTGCATTGCTGCTTTTGTTGTTGTTGTTGGCCGACTTTGCAATTAAAAGTTTTTCGCATGGTTCTGACACGTGACAACAACAAGCTAAAAAAAAGTTGTGTGCGTGTGTGTGTGTAGATGAAATTACACACGGCACGTGAAAAAACAGCAGCTGGCGTTGTAAAGACAAAAAAAAAAACATGCCTAAAAAATGATATAAAAATGTTTGCGACAGCGCTATACTCTGTTTGCAGTCTGTTTGCTTATGCTGACTTTCGGGGGTCTAAGAATGTACATTTTAATGCACAATTTATGATAAGATATGCATGAATTATGATCACCTATGCATGAATAATGATCATTTGTGCTTGAATTATGACTATAGTATGCTTAAAATTAGGATTAATTCCAAAATTTATATTTCAAAACGACCGAAGAAACAAACAGGTTAGAAAACGAACATGACACAAACCCAATATACTCTCTTTGCCCATTTTAGTTAAACAGAGTATAAAAATGTCAAACGTAAGCTGAGAGTCGACGGCAAGGACAAGCGACAAGCGACATGTAGAAATTGAGCTGCGGCTTAATAAAAGCCGCTTGCCCAAGCGAAAAAAAGTGTGAGTGAGAGAGAGAGAGAGAGAGAGAAAAGGTAAGAGAGACAGAGGCATAAGAGCGAGTAAGACGCGGAGACAAGCGTATGAGCTTGTTTATATGTTTATCTGTGTGTGTGTGTGAAGCTTAGAAACTGCGCTCAAATGCACAGCTGTCGCAGCTGTATGCAAAAGAGAGAGAGAGAGAGAGAGAAAGAGAGAGAAGAAGCGGCAGAGCGCGAGATAAGAATACAGTCGGGCTATGCAAATCACGCACAACGCTCTCAATTTTCCAGTTGGTGGGCAGCAATTTAAAATGTTGTTGCATTTCGCACGCTTAAGCATACCCTCAGCCTCTTCACAGTTGTTCCTGCTTGTTCTTCAACTGTCTCTGCTCACTAAAGTTGGTAAGCTATCGATAGTTTTCATAGTCTTACAAAAAAACTATTAAGAGATGATAATAAGAACATTAATGTTATCACTAAGATGAGAAACTATCAGTATCGATAACTTTGATAGTCTTTATGAACAGCTATCTATACTTGTAGAATGTTGTCAATTCAACTATCGATATAATAAACGATAGAACAATGGAATAATAACACACATTTTCAATTTTTTAGCATTTACATTATCTTGAAAGATTAGAAACAATCACTTACGATAACTTTGATAGTCCTTAATAAACAAGTAAGAATACTCTAGTCGAGTGTGCCCGACTACGAGACTCCCTGCTCCCAACTTGCATTTCAAGCAGTTCAGCGGCAGCACAAGCAAGCAGTGCACTTAACTCGTAAACTGCTTGTCAAACTGTTGTTGCTGCCAGCTGAGACGGGCGTAATAGATTCTTCTATAGCTTTTGTGCTATTTATCCGATCGTGTTGAAATTTACACATCCGAAAGACATTGATTAAACATACATGTGTAAGCTTTATCTTTAAAATTGTGGCTGTGGGAGTCTTTTGCGGTTTGCGGGGGTGCGGGGGGGTGCATCCGAAATTTGAAATAAACTTGATCTGCATATGGTATACACGAACCTGCATGCCAAGTTTGGTGTCTCTAGCTCTTATAGTCTCTGAGATCGACGCGTTCATAAAGACGGACAGACAGACGGACATGGCTAGTTCGTCTCGGCTGTTGATCCTAATCAAGAATATATATAGTTTATATAGTCGGAAATGCCTCCTTCTGTCTGTTACACACATTTGCAGTACTTTATAACTCCCTTTTTCCCATTTTTAATGGGAACAGGGAGTAAAAATTAAACTATCAAAGTTAAAAGCGATACCCGATGAAATAATAACGTTAATTTCAATATAAACAGCAGTCCAACGCATTTTCAATTAAAGTAATCGATATTTTCAATAAATAAATCAATACATTCGATACAGCAATTCATCATTTCCATGAAACCTGCGATACTTTCAATACAGCAATACAGCAATAGAGCATCGATTATATCAATAAAAATATCGATGTACGCAATTCAACTCATACTTTCCATTAAGACTTCGATACAGCAATCGAAAGCGTGGATTATGTCGATAAACATTTTCGATAAAGTTATCGTTGGTATAATCGATAACTAGTTTGATTTCACAAATGCACGCCAAAATGTGGATAAATTATGCCAACAAATTTTGCAGTTGCAAAAGCGTCACGCAAACACACACACACACACACACACACACACGCACACTCACATACACGCACTGAAAATACACAGACACAGTGACGCCTATTAAATGTCAACGCATTGTGGGAAAGTTTTTGACAAGCGCAGGCAAAGCTTCCAAAAACACACACACCTCCAAGCCCCTTCCAACCCCCTGCTACCCCTTAACACCCATGCCGCTGTTAGCAGTTGGTTTTTGTTGCTTTTCAGCACTTTTTTGTGATACTGTCATGGGTGGGTTGGAGAAGGGGCATAACGGGTTATTTCATCAATGTGCCAACAAAACTTGGGCGCAAGGGGCAAAGAGTGAAGGATTGCGGGAGGGTAAAATGAGTCAACAGGAGAAGGCATTTGACTTTTTTTTTTTTTAGAAAGAGATGGCATGCAACGTTGCAATGCCACTTATGTTTTACATACTACTCGCACTCGTATTCTACCAATATATGCTGTCATATCTTTTTGCAAAGGTATGTACATATATATATGTATATAGATATTTATATATATTCTTATATATGCATAAGCATTAAACCGACTTTCATGCATATTTAAAATGCAATGGAAAAGTTTGTGGCGCAACTTTAGTGTGAAAATTGTGAAAATTGTTTTGCAAGGGTTGCGCAAATTGAATTTCCCCAAAGGCCAGCATTGAGATTTTTGAAGCCGTTTTCCACACTGTAGCAATGACAGCATAAATCTCCCCTCTTTTTCCAACCATACCCACAGACAACAAAGCATATATATATATATATGTATATATCAAATCAAAAGTTGTAGAAGGAGGTGTGTGGGGGAGAGAGGGGCAGAGACCAAAAACATTGCCTCAGATTGAATATGGAAATTCGATTGGAAGAGAGCAAGTTGGCATAAATGCTATTCATATGCTAAAGCAATTTTAATGCAATTTTAAGACACAATATTTTAGCATATTTCGATATTTATATATTTCGTTTGTTAAAACCATTGTTTCAGTTATCATCATAAATAATGGGTGTTTTTTTGGTCACCCCAAAAACAAATAATAAATAATGAATAATAATAATTATGCATACAATGTGTATATTCGCCTACAAATATCAACAGCGAGCTTTCAAATATAATAATACGATTTTGCTGACACAAAACGCAAGTGAATTTAAACCGCAAAGTTGCCACAAAAAACTTTTAAATTTTAAGAAAAAATCATCTTTTTTAAATCTGATCAAAAGTGCAAAAGCAAAACAGGCATTTTCGTTACTTTAAGTAACATTTTGTGAACAAATTTTGTTAATCGGATAGCATAGATTTCCGTCTAATTTCCATGCTCAGTCCGCTTCCCTTCTGTGGCTACGCCCCTGTGTCAGTTCAGAGGCTTGCATTTTGGAGTCGAGCTCTCAATTTAAAAGCAAACTAAAATCGCACACGTTGACAGCATTGTTGAGGTCTTTCCGGCTGCCCATCTTCAAAATGATAATCATGTACATTGTAAAAATAATGATGATGATGATGAAGTTGATGCTGATGATGATGATGATGACGATGACGCATGTTGCCAAATGGGGTAAAGGCAACGAGTAATTTTATGCCACAGAGAGATTCCCACTTGTCTGTTGAATGAGAAAAATGCGACACTTGCGTGACCTGCACTTTGTCATCTTGATCTTTGTCACGGCTTGCCCTTGCCCCCCTTCCTTAACCGCCCGCCTTACCCTCATTTTGAGAGCCCCTTCTTTTAGCATTTCCATTTCAACCGGACAACAATGAAAACAAATGCATTTCGAACCGAGCGCACACAGATATGAAATAATTTTTTATTAGTCGCCCAGAACGAGACCAAGCGCCATGTCCACTGTAAGTACCTCTCCAGCCCTTTCCACCTTTCTACTCTAAAACCCCCTTTACAACTACTTTTGCCTGCAAAATTCCAACGTGTGGCGGGGCAGTCGACCAAAAGAAATGAAATGAAATGGAAGCGAGCTGCTTGTTAGTGCAACAAATTACTCAGAAAAAAAGACAATCACGGACACAAAAGCTTAGCAAAATGCTCGACTTATAAATACCTCTCAATCTTCAAGTCAATTGATATTTTTTTATATTTATAAATGTTATATTTTCTTAATATTTGTCTACTTTAAATATGACTATTTTTATACCGTTGCAGAGGGTATTATAATTTTGTCACGAAATGTGTTACGCATTGAAGGAGACGTCTCAGAAAAAAATTGTATATTCGTGATCAGCATCAACTGCCGAGTCATGTGCGTCATGTCCGTCTGTCTGTCTGTTTATATGCGTTTTTCAAGACTTTCTTTATTTCTCTAGAGCTATCTTGATGAAACTTGGCACAGATGGTTCTTCTTATTGCAGGTAGTACCTATACTTGAATTGGCCAGATCAGACCACTATAATATATAGCTGTCATAGGAACGATCTGTTGTAAAATTAGCTTTTGTATGAAAAACTTCCCCTTTAAAAAAGAAATTTTTATTTTAAAACATTTATTCTTACAGGGTATTAAGAAAAGAAAAGATATGGAGAAAACGGTCCAAGTCGGCTGCGTTGAGCGATTCTCACTGTCCCAAAAAAAAATGTGAAACTTGAACTCTTTTTTTTTTTTTTTTTTTTTTTGTCTGCATCCCTGTGTGCATCCCTGGTTGTGCTGGTTCCTTGCCATGTTGCCTGCGTTGACCAAATGACTAAGAAAATTGCTTAGTCAAGCACTTTGCAGGCGTCGCTTTTATGTTTTATGACATTCTCTGATGCTGTCGCTGTTCTTATTGTTGTAGTTGCTGTTATCACTGTCATAGTTTTTGTCCTTTCCTCAACTGTTGTGCTTTGTTTGACTCGCTTTTATTTTATAGTTTTCTTTTATATATATATATTTATCTTCATCAATTTTTAAGGATTTAGTTGACAAATCGTGCAAAAAAAAGCGCACAAAACTATAAAAAAAAAGAAATCTTTGTTAAACTGGAGAGCCACTCAATCGAATTGAATGGGAATTCAATTGATTGATTGTACAATTGTTAAAGTCAACAATAATTGAATACTTATTTAATATATATGAAGCAAAGTAGCGATACAAAGAGGAATTGAAGTCAAATAAGAAACATTAAAGTATAGTATATCTGGGGTTGTTTTAAAAAAAATAACTCAAATGTGAAAGATGTGTTGAATATACCAAAAATGGTGGCTAAGTTTAAAGTTGAAAAAATTGTTTTTTTTTTCCATTTTTTTTTAAGAATAATTGATTTTGAAATATGCATAGATAACTAATAATTATTGTTTTGTAATTTAACTTATATAAATCAGAAATAAATGTTCTTTTTCTAGTTTTATTATATAAAAATTTGAAATAATTTATATCGAGTATAATTTGAGAAATTATGTTCGTTAGCCCCCCTTGTCAAGATCTTTGCTTACGCCCTGGACAACGGATAGTAACAAAAAATAAGTTCATAAGTGCGAGCTCTTTCATTCTCTCTCTCTCTCTTTCTAACTCTCCTACGCTCACTCTCTCGCTCACACATGCAAAATGTTGCTTTTGAAGTGGTTTATTATTAAGCTTTTAGTTGGGACTGCGTCTTTTGGCTTTGTTCAACGTTTCGCTTTCTTTTTTAGCACTCTTTTCTTTTCTTTTTCGCACACCGAACAACGGACAAATGACCACAAAGCGTGGGTAGCTCTTTTGTTTGGCGTGTGCTTGATGTGGGTGAAGGGGTAGAGAGGGTGTATTTTCAAGGGGGTCGGGTTCATTACAAAAACGCATGTTGAAGTGCATAATTCACGAAACATTTTACAGTTGCTTTCGGAAGCTTCTCGCCTTGGCCCCACCCACCTAACCCACACACAAACCCTTAATTTTCCCGCTCCATTTCTGCCCCCAAAACCTGTTCCAGCTTTACTTGGGGCTACATTTCAAGGCTTCGTCGGCAACGCTTTTGATGAATGAGCTTTGTTTTCGCCACGAAGTTTATAGAACAAGAAGAAAACAAGAAGAAGATGAAACAGAAACAGAAGTACATAGATAATGAAGGGACCTGGCAAACTAAAACCAAAAGAACAGAACAAGACCAAGCGAGCAAAAGTGAAAAATGGCGACTAATCAAAGTTCAGCTGATGTCACACTCAAAAAGACAATGGCCAAAAGAAAGTGATACGACCACATAAAAAAAAAAAACGTTGCAGAAAACAAGCAAATGAAGAAGATTAAGAACCAAAAGCACAAGCAAAAAAAGAAAACTAAAATTATGAAAGGAGCTGCTTGGGGTTAACCTCAAGAAATGGGCACACAACATTTGCATGCAATCTTTGAAAAAAAAAAAACAAAAAAAAACGAAAAGAACAAAACCTCACCAATGAAAGTAGAACAATGAACAATGAACAAAATACGCAATGAAATTGATGAAAAATTGCAGTTTTTTGTTAAATACAGTTTCACATTTCTTGTCTCAGTCTTTAAACATTCATATATGAAGCATAATGAAATATGACGAAGGTTTATATTTGTATTAGTATGATTTCGAAAAGCAATTTCAAAAGTTAATAAGAAAACTTCAATTTATTTGTAATTTTTTGTACGTCCTGTTTTTTTTATTTATATTTTTTTGAACTTATTTATTTATAGAACATGAAAAAGAGTTGAGCCTTTTAAAAAAAATTCTAATGCTAATGCTAATGCTAATGCTAATGCTAATGCTAATGCTAATGCTAATGCTAATGCTAATGCTAATGCTAATGCTAATGCTAATGCTAATGCTAATGCTAATGCTAATGCTAATGCTAATGCTAATGCTAATGCTAATGCTAATGCTAATGCTAATGCTAATGCTAATGCTAATGCTAATGCTAATGCTAATGCTAATGCTAATGCTAATGCTAATGCTAATGCTAATGCTAATGCTAATGCTAATGCTAATGCTAATGCTAATGCTAATGCTAATGCTAATGCTAATGCTAATGCTAATGCTAATGCTAATGCTAATGCTAATGCTAATGCTAATGCTAATGCTAATGCTAATGCTAATGCTAATGCTAATGCTCATGCTAATGCTAATGCTTGCACAAATACTAATGTTTATACCAATACTAATTCTTATTCTAAAAATAATGATACTGATAATAATTGTAATAATACATAATAACAATACAACTATTGATTAAAATAATAAAATGAATAGCAATTTTAATTATAATAATAATGTCATGGACGACTATTAACTATCCAAAAGGTATTTCCCATAGAGGCATTTCAATTTAAATTCTTTAAAGTATAATTTTACAGTTCAGAAAACAGAAAACAAGAAACGGTACTTTAATAATTAAATATTGCATATGAAAATTTAATACGAATGGAAACAGAAATGAAACTAAAGCTGAAATTCACAACGAACAAAATAAGCTCCCAATGGATATAGGAAAAACAAAAGAAAACCATTAAATTGCCAGAACAAAACATTTTCAATTTATGTATGCAACACTTTTTGATGCATTTGAAACGATTTAAATAACAATTTGAGCAACTTGCAACTAATACTCGATTATTTCCCATTTTATCTTTGCAGGTCAGTAAATTGCAAAATGAATTTTCCAATCGAAACTAGGAAAACCAAAAGAACATTGCGTAAGTCCTAGATTAAAAGTTCTTTTGTTTTGTTTTACGGGGGAGGAGTGAGTGGTGAGGGATAAACAGCCTTTAAAACTAGTTCAAGCGATGCTCTCTTCCACTTTCGGCTTGGACCTGACTTTAAACCCTAGCCAAAATTACAGACAAGGAGAGCTACAGAGTGTGGAACAGAGAGAGCTAGATTGTTAAAAAAAACAAAAACTTGTGCTTGTCTCATCGATTGTCGTTTGTCGCTCTTCACTTGTCGCTTGTCGCTCAGCACTTTGGTACAACGTGTCGTATACGTGTCATGAGAACGCACAGAAACTTGCCACATATCCTTGCCACACATGCTTGACACTGAAACGGGAAACTGGGAAATGAAACTGGAACTGGACACATTTTGTTTGCGTGCGTGTTACACATTTTACGCTGGGCCTATGAAAAACATTTTTATGTTTTGTCAGCAGAAAAACAAAAGTAAAACCCTCCTTTTGCTTTTTTCTTTTTTTTTTCGTAGGGGGTTGGTTTACAGTGGGGGCTACAGACAGTTGAGTCTTCGTCCTTCGTTTTGATTAATCTTGTCATGTCGTTAAAATTTTTGCAAATGTCATTTCAAGTTGTATTCGTTGAACGTCCGTCCTGCCGTACGTCTTTCCGTCCGTTGTTTGTCAATTGGCCAAACGACAAGCTGAAATTCTAACAAAATCAATTATTCTTGACTGTGACATACCCTATAATAATATCAATTTCGGCATGAAAATGAAAAAGTTCAAATAACAAAAGTACAATTTTGTATCGATATTTTGTTCTATCGATATTTCAGTAAGACTTTGATATTTCTTAAATAGCCTATGGTCCATGAATCGTAAGGAATCTAATAATTTTCGATAATTAATCGGTGATACTTTAGATTGCTCTTATTTTCTACTATCGATTATATCGATATGCATAATAAATACATTTGATTTTGGATTTTTATAGTAACGCAAGAGTACCATACGTCGTAAGCACATATTGTACTATTTTCGATAATTTATCGTTTAAACTTTCAATAGCTTTTGATTTCTACTGTAGATAAACATGTAAATTTGTAGCATAAATCGTTTCCTTCTATTATATTATTTCGAATTCAGTCAATTCTATCGATAGTATTGATAAGTGACTTTAGTCTGATACAATAATCGATTTTTCTCCATTAAACATATCTTTGTCGATGAATTGTAACTTTAACCAATACTTATGCATTATCCTTTAAAGTATCGATTATTTCAATGACGATGGTTGACATATACTTTTGAATATAACATTTACTTTTGAACTTAGTTGCAACACAAAGTCATATTTGTTACATATCAATGCACAAGTTGTAAATACTCCATGCTTGTATAGAATTTGATGATTTACAGGGTATCAGAAAGGAAATTCCTGAATGTTTTCTCAATGTTTGTGAATATTTTCTGTCAGGCAGTCGTCATCGTCGTCACCATCATCATCATCATCATCATCGACAGGCAACTGCTGAGGCTCCTTTTTGGCATCCCCTCCGCTAATACTACCCCGTACCCTTCATTTTTCTACCCCTCATGTCCCCTTCATGCATAAGTTTGTCTGTCGCCAGCAATCGCAGACATACAAATAGCCCCTGGAATTTCTATAATTTATAGGCTTTGAAAGCCATTTACATTTGTCATTTATGCTGGGCTGCCTGCCACAGGAAAGCTATGCACATACATACATTTATTATGTACACATATACATATATATATATATATATATATATATATATATATATATATATATGTTTGTAGAAAGTCAAGTTGGCAACACAATCAAACTCAGGAGTGGGTGAAAAAGCCATAATAAAATCATTAAATGATATTTGTGTCGACTTTTGTCTTATTTTTCTTTTCTTATAATTTCAGTTCTTGGTGTTTATCTCGACTTGATTTCATTATTCCACAATCGTTTATTACATAGTAGCCTAGCAGATCTATTAGCCAAACTAACTCCTTCAGTTCGATTTCATTCCATTCTCTATTCAGTCTTTGAATCCAATCACAGAATGAATCTTTATCAATTTGCTTAGAAATCTCAGCTCTCTTTGTCATAATAAATGTATTTGATGACCGGCTCATAACTTTCATTTGTCAATGATTTTTTTCCCTTTAATCTTAATCTTAATCTTAATTTTGCCAGCCAATATTTCAATATCTCAATATCAAATTGGCAAGCACAACTGATGCTAAAAAATGAGTCATATTTGAGATTGCAGGAAGTTTTGTGTAATCGCTGACTTTGATAAATGTATACATTTTTATACTCTTTTTTAATGCTTTTGAAAAAACAAGTAAGAATACTCTAGTCGAGTATGCCCGACTACGAGACTCCCTGCTCCCAACTTGCATTTCAAGCAGTTCAGCGGCAACACAAGCAAGCAGTTCACTTAACTCGAAAACTGCTTATCCAACTGTTGTTGCTGCCTGCTGAGAAGGGGGAAATAGAGTCTTCCATAACTTTGGTGCTATTTATCCGATCGTGCTTAAATTTACGCATCCGAAAGACATTGATTAAACATACATGTGTACCAAAAATCAAAGCGTTGTCTTTAAAATTGTGGCTGTGGGAGTCTTTTGCGATTTTCGGGGGTGCGGGGGGGTGAATCCGAAATTTGAAATAAACTTGATCTGCGTATGGTATACAGGAACCCGCATGCCAAGTTTGGTGTCTCTAGCTCTTATAGTCTCTGAGATCTGTGTGTTCATACGGACAGACGGACAGACAGACGGACATGGCTAGTTTGTCTCGGCTGTTGATCCTGATCAAGAATATATATAGTTTTTATAGTCGGAAATGCCTCCTTCTGTCTGTTACACACATTTGCAGTACTTTATAACTCCCTTTTTCCCATTTTTAATAGGAACAGGGAGTAAAAAGAAAAAAGAGTATTGGGTTTTTAAAATGTCCGTCTGTCCGTCCGTCTGTCTGTATGAACGCAGTTTTCTTCCACAGTTTTGAAGCTAGAGCAACCAAACTTTGTATATATGTTGATATATATCATAGGCAGACAAGGTGTCAAGATGAGCCATATTGGACCACTATAACATATACCTGCCATAGGAACGATAGGTTGTAAAATAAGTTTTTGTATAACAACTTTTTTGCTTTTCAAAATAACTCAACCAAACTCACTTTACCTAAGTTTGAGGACAGTTTATGTATGCTGACCAAATTTGATCAAACGGACGATTATATCTTATAGCTACCATAGGAACAATCGGTTGAAAAAGTAAACTATTTTGGTTTTTAAAATAAATCAACCAAACTCACATTACCTAAGCTTAAGAACAGTTTATAAGTTTATATGTAGTCTTTACAAAAATGTTATTCATTAAAAGTACAAAAAACAGAGTACATCGCAGTCAGGAGAACCCGACTGCAACGTTTTTACTTGTTAAATATGTAGGAAAGGATTTAAATTGACTTAAAATCAACTAAAAATTTATCATAGTTCTTATAGGTTAAACAAGAACATTAAATATGCATTAGGCTCACGTTTAAATACTTGTTTGTATTGAATGATGTCTGAAGGAATTGCGGCTCTAAAAGTCAAAAAGCCAGGACATAACTGAAAGGACGAAAGGCAATAACGAAAAGGCCTGTCTGCCTGCCTGTCTGTCTATTCGATTGGGTATTAAGTTTAATATTTTGGAATTTTTTGGTTGCGTGATGAACGCTGAAAATATCGTAAAAAGTCAACATTTCTGTAGGCAAAGGCAACAAATAAATACAAATATAAATACAAATAAATATTAATATAAATATAAATAAATTAAGTGAATTATACGGCGTAAGGCAATAAAGGACGCAAAATTAGCTGTCAATTATGAAGTAAGTCGCCATAGCTCCAAAAACGAAAAACAGGGCCAACTATTGATGGCCAATATGAGGGAGAGCGTTCGAAAGGGTCAGGGCTGTCACTAGGAAAAGTAGACAATAAGACAGCCAGCGAGTAGTTCAGGGGCCAGGACCTCGGACCCAGGACCAAGCCAAAGAAGATGTTGCCACAACACGCGATGTTCTTGCATATAAAAGTATTATATGGCATATTGTTGCTGTGTTTCTTGGTATATGTATTACATGTTATAATATACTTTGGCAACCGAAGGGAGAGAGAGAGAGAGGCTAGAACGCGAAACAGGACGAGTGTGTCCTGGCACGGTAGCTATGCTCTGCCTAACACTTCTTCAGCTGGTAAATTGCTGTCAATTAGTGAAGAAAAGCAATAAATAAAACAGCCGCCAAACGCTGAGCCCAACCGCACACACACACACACACATACACACACACACACCCAGACACACACACACACACACACACACACACACACACACACCAAAAAACTCATACATAAACCAAACCAGAGGCGTTCCAAGGGGGAGCTATTACTTCTACCCTACTGAATATATTAATATGGCTAGCTAAAAGTGTAAAAGTCCTTATCCAATTCAATCTTAAATGCTTTCAATCAAAAATCGTTTCATCGATTATATTAGTAAGTGTAATTATTAAGTATTGTTTAACAATCGAATCGATTATTTCATGATATACCTGTAATCTGAGCCAGCTCTATGCTGATTTCATGCATTCAAGGCATGATTTATGCACAAATGATGTATAAAATTATACATAGCTCATCATGAATTTCAAATTGATGAATAATTATGCATAAAATAGTTCAAATGTATGGATAAATATTCAGAAAATATGCATTAAAATGTAAAAACTATGCATAAAAGAGCATAAATTATGCATCATAATTAAATGTGCATATATGTGCAAAAGTTAGGCATTACTTGCATAAACATATACAAATTATGCATAAATAGGCATAAATTATGCATGAATATGTAGAAATAAGCTTTATGTTTAGTTAGTCACAAGTAGCTAAGCACACAGGTGCATAATTTATGCCTTGTCAAAATTAAAATTTATAATCTTAGTATTAAAGCTGCCTTTTATTTCAACCCTCCCCCCTCAAAACATGCTTGTGGCTACGCCACTGCAGCAGACCACACACGTACCTAAAGCCAAAGTCCCCATTGCTGAGGCTCCAAAAGCACAGGTGTCCACAAATTGGCGCATTGTGCGTAAGTTTCCTTTACATCTGCCCTTCTTCTTTGCTGTTGTTGCCCTGTCTTCTTTGCTTCTTTCATCCATTCTTTGCTATGGTTTTTTCGGGGGCTTTCTTCTGCCATTACCATGCAAGATTTTTTTTTTTTTTGCTTTTATTACATTTTTCGCCTATTTTTATTGACACTTTTCACGTGTTGTGTCCTGCAGGACACGCACAAGCGCGCCAGTTCAGGGAGTTTGCTGGGTGGGGGGGTGGGTGGTGTTATTATCCACATGCTGTAATATGTTATTGTTGGTTCAGCATTTTTATTGGCTTTCTACAGGTGAAGCATTTGCCATTAACGCCATCTAGTGTTCAATCCCTCAGCATCCCTTTTTGTCCAGCCTCTTACCCCCATCCCCCCCCCCCCCCCCCCCCACACACACTCTCTCTTTCCCTTAGGAGAAGCTTACATTTTTAGTGCAGTTATTTGATTTTGGAGTTACACACACGCCATGTGGCAATTGCCTCGTAAAGTGCCAAGCAACAAAATTTCGCCAAAAAACCAAAAAACAAAAAAAACACCTGGCTCTGAAATACTTGCTTGTTGCCACAGACAGCGGAAAGGGGATTAGGTTGCAGGCGAAAAGGTTAATACATAGATCACAGTTAGCTGCCAGATGACTGCAGTGCTAAGACTTCAGAGTGACTTAAGAGCTACTCAGGCAGGCAGCCGTGACAAGCCATAAATTAATTCAAGTTACGTTGATTGCAAGCGCAAAACTTACATAGACATATTTCAGATTTTGTACACTGAGAGAAAATGATGCTGTAATCATGCATATGAAATATCGAACTAAAAATAGTTAATATTTTGATAGTATTCTGTATTAGACTTAGCTTAGACAAAATTCGTGCATAAATAATCATAAGCTGTTAAAATTATGCATTGGACATAAAATTGTGCATAAGCCAATTACAATTTTCGGTATTATACTTATGCCTTTTATGCATAAATCATACATAACTAATCATGAATTGTTGAAACATGTTATGATTCATCATGAGCTGTTCATCAAAAATGAAATGAAATGAAATGTATTATTTTATTTTTCGTAACAGCGTTAAAAGTTATTGAAAGCTCTGTGTTTAAAATGTATAATACTCTAATAAATCAAAAATAATATCGAAAATATTTATTGTTTTTTGAGAAATTAGCTTGTTAGCTTATTAAACACAAAATTTAAATGGTTTAAAGCTCTGTGCTTAAAATCTTTGAGAATAAAAAGTATAAAATGCCTAAAGTACATTTCAAGCTTTTGGATTAAACTCTTCGAGCATAAAAGTAGCTACGCGATGCTTAAAAAAAAAAACTTTAAAATTAAAACTAACTAAACAGCTACAATCGAAAAAACAAATATAAAAAGATCTCAAAAAATATCCAGTCGAGCTTTAATCGAAAAATTAAGAATAAAAGCTACCAGAAAGGTATGATTTTTGAACAAAAGTTTCTCCAGCAAGCTTGTGGCTGAATTTTAGAGAATGTAAGATAAATATCTAAGCTGATTAAACTTAAAAACTTTACAGCTAATCAAAAGCTCTTGTCAAAAGCTACTATCAAAAGCTGCTAATTGTGACTAGAAAAGAATATAAACAAGTAAGAACGTTGCAGTCGGATGCACCCGACTGCGATATACTCTTTTTTTCGCCTCTTTGCGGAGTCAGTGGGCGTGGCAATTGTATTTCTGCTCAAATCTTTAAAGTTTTGCCATCAATTAAAATTTGGTTGGGCCTGTTCTACAGGTTTGGGAGAAACAAACATTGCTTGATTGCAAGGGCGGGGGTGGGCGTGGCAAAAATATTTTTATCCAATCTATTAAATAGGGCAACAGAATTCAACCTGCAAAATTTGGTGATTCTAGCTAAAGGGGTGGGGGAGATACAGACTTTGCCTATTTGTGGGGGCGGGGGTGGGCGTGGCCGAATTTTTTTTTGCCAGATCAATGAAGGATGTGATAAGTAGCCCTTGTGCCAAATTTGGTTACTCTAGCTATAAAACTGTGGAAGATATAGGTTTTTGCGGTTTGTGGGGGAAGGGGTGGGGGTGGGGGGGAGATCTTGACACTTTGTCTGCCTATGGTATATACCAACATGTATACCAAGTTTGGTTGCTCTAGCTTCAAAACTGTGGAAAAAACCTGCGTTCATACAGACAGACGGACAGACGGACAGACGGACAGACGGACAGACGGACGGACAGACGGACATTTCACAAACCCAATATACTCTTTTTTCCTTTTTTTTCAAAAAAGTTAAAAAAAGAGTATAAAAAGAGCAAATGGGATAAAAAAAGGACAAACAGGATATAACAATCGAAAAGCTCTTGACAAACAACACGCTCAGACCGCAGGCGACAAACACCTTTAGGGAGTAGAAAGAAAGATTGGACAGAGATGGGATAGAGAGAGGGAGAGTGAGCAAAGGTGAGTTTGAGTGAGAAAGAGACAATGAGATCATTAAATATGTAGAAAATAACTTCAGTTCTGAGCAAAGGCAGCCTGTTAAATGGGTTGTCTAAGCGATTCTACCAACTACAAATTGTGCACACGAGACTATTGAAGGGGTTGTGTCTTAGGGGGGGGGGGGGGGGGGGGGGTTAGAGAACAGAGCGGGGGCGTGTATGAGACACGTTGACAAAAAACAGTGCAAAGGCTATTTGGGTATTTCTCTCTGTATTCTCTGTATTCAGTATTCTGTTTCCCTGTGTGGCTGTCCTTGGGGCTTGTGGGTGGTATATATAGTATATATGTATGTGTGGACACCGCCCAACCGTTTGGGGCGTGACTTTTGCACGTCTGGCGGCGACCCTTGACTTGTTTTCCTTTTGCAACTTCTGGGCCAGTCAGACGGACGACACGACGCTCATCAAGAGGCACGTTGCAACAACCACAGTCAGCGACAACTGCCTGCCACAACATGTTGTACACTTATTTATACACCTTTTTTTTTCTCCTTTTAATACCCTTGTTTGAATTTTGTTACGAAATGTTTATACATTTTGTTAGAGTTGGTTTTTTTTTAAACATTATTTTTAAATTAAGACAACCATAATGATAATTGAATTGAATGATTGATTCAATTCTTTTTCAAAATAGAAACTTAAATGAATTTCACTTTCAAGTTGATTCAATTGTTCCGAACATTCAAGTGAATTCAAAATGAAAACTGTTTTTTTTTTTAAATAAGGATCAAATTTAAAGGTATTCCACTTTTAAGTTGTTTTAATCCAGTGAATTCCATTCGACAATTTTGAAAAATATTAAATTTCAAATTGATTTAATTTTTAAGTGAATTCAATCCGCAAGACTTTGAAGAAAAAACTAAAAGCGGAAAACATTTGCATATTCAATTTGATTTAATCCTTGAATATAATCCACAAAATTTCAACAAAAAAATGCAAGTTCAATTCAATTCTTGGGCAAATTCAAGTGAATTCAATCCGCCAAATGTATGACATAACTAAAAACGGAAATTTAAAGAAATTTCACATTTTTTGAAAATGCAAAAATTTAAGGTAGACTATACCTATTGTTTTTTTGAATAAAGTTTGTTTAAATTTAGTAAAAATTGAAAATTCATATAGAAAATAGACTAGTTTTTGTTAGCAGGAAATTTTATTTGCCAGGGTATTACAACTGCAGCAACAATCTGAAAATCTTTCATATATTTTTCAAGTTATTTTTCAAGCAGTTTTCTCAGAGACCCTTTGGAAGTTAATTCCCTGGCTGCGCCTACACGTACTCTTGAGAGAGCTGTAAAGTTTACGACTGCATCAAAGGATTTCGATGGGGCAACTGACGCTGTATGTTCCACTCTAGGGGTTAGGGGCGTGTTAGGGGCAGTGGCGTGATGCAGGAGTTAACATAAAAACTAATGAGTTGTAACAACAAGCCAAAAGTACATGGTAAAGAACAGAAAGAGAGAACGAACACACAAAAAAAATGAACTACTCATTTGGGGGTTGCTTAATCTTAGAAGTCTGTCCTGAATGAAGGGTTGACGTTTTTTTCCGGGTTGACATCATTTAATTGTCATCTGGTGGTTGTTGTTGTCACTTTGACTTGATTAAGCAATTAGCTGCACACGTTTAAGTGTTGCCATCCTATTCTCCCTCTTTCTCTGTGTATCCCTTTCTCATTTGTTAATGAGCTGAGTTCATAAAATTGCAATTTTCGGTGTTTGGATTTCATTTCAATTTGCAATTTAAAAGTGCCACGTGTCGGGGCCAGTAGCATGTACCATGTCGAATTAAAATCCTATTAAATATAATAGCATAATGCAAATCAAATATGTTAATTTACATATTTTATGCGACAGATCAGGTCAGCTTTTCCTAACCCCTGACAATAACAACAACAAAAAAACAACCGCAACACAAACAATATGCAAATTAAGACTAAGGACAATGCCCTTTCAAAATTGACCCCGAACTCTTTTTTTTTTTTTGCCACCCTTCCGCCTTTTGCCCAAAATCGTAAAAACCTTTTTTTTTGTATTTAAATTTTGTTATGCGAAACCGTTTTTGTCAATTTTGTTCTATTGCACTTTCAATTAAGCTTTGTTTAAGCTGCTTAACTGATTTTCAATTCGTTCGCTGTTTAGCGGTTTTTAATTCCTAAAATCCCAAAAGTTTTTTTTCATGCTTTTTGTGTGAATGTGTGTTTAACTTTTGATTTCAATAAGCAAGTTAATTATTTCAATTAGCTAGATTCAATTAATTAATACTGCAGCAAACATTTAATAACACAAGCCGAGATTTTAAGTACTGGATTAATCCAGTTCACAATTAACATCAAACAAAACAGAAAAATGTAAAAAAAATAATCTTTTTTGATTTATTTCAAATAATATACTTATATCAAACGTGTAAATAAGCTTTATAAATCTTTTTGCCACGCTTTTGTTAATCGAACATAGATACAGTAAATGTTATGTGAAAGAATGTTTCGTGTTTGAAATTCTGGAATATTTGTAACAAAAATATTAAAAATTTTAGTTTTATTTATTTTATAAGTTAAAATTGATCAGGTTTGAACTTTTTTACCCATAAAAAAAAATTAATAATTTCGTTTTATAAAATATAATAAAAAAAATTAAAAATTTGCTTTGAAAGCACATTAATGTTTCTCTGTGGATTAATCTTAAATCTTAAACTTTAAAATATTTTAAATCGTTTAGATCGATTAATTATTAAATTGTACATCAAGAAAGTAGCTTTTATAATGCACTTTATAAACACATAAAAACTTTAAGTATGACAGAAACAGAAAATTTAGATTAATTTTAAAGACAATGCGAAAGCTTACTTTTAAATGTTGCATTTGAAGCACAACATTTCTGAAAGCTTTAATGCACTTTGTGTTGTTTGCATGGCTCATTAATTTCTTTACACAAATCTAATTAAATATTGCATATATTTTTTTCAAATATAATTTTCAAAAAGTTTATTTTATTTTTAATTGATTTGTGCAAATCAAATTTTAATTAGAAATTTGTAAAGTTGCACTTTGTTTTTGTTGATTGATTTTAGTTTTGAGCTTGAGTTTTTTAATTAATCGAGAAATGCTTGGAAAAGTTTGCTTAAGCCTCAAATTGCAATTTCAAAGTTTGTTCAATTTGCTGCTTGCTGTTTTTTTTTTTTTCATTTCATTTTCTTTTTTTTTTTCATTTAAAGCGTGAAAATTGTGCCGCATTAATGCGCCAGCATTCGAGTAGATGTGTTGTGTTGTGTTGTGGGTGGTGCAAAAGTGGTTAAAATGTGGGTTATGCGCCTGTGGCTTGTGGGCATTTGTCGCATTCTGCATTGTTGCAATCGGCGTTGTATCTTTTGTGGTTGCAAAATCAACGCCAGCTAATTAAACTATATGACAACGTGTTCATAAATGTGAATATATATAGAGTGTTATAAACGACTTTATATGTTATGTGTGAATATATATATGTTTATGTAGAACATATACATGCATGCATATTTATATTTATATTCATGTTCATGTTCATGTTCATGTGGCTGATGTCCGCTTACAAGCCCTGACATTTCCTTTAACCAAACCCAAACTCAAACTCAGCAAATAAATCCGAACCCGATCCTGAATGCACTTCATTGCGTAGACTAAGTAATTTGTGGTTCGGTTTCATGTTGCATTTTTTATATACCCTGTACACTAGTAAAATGGTCCAACTGTTGTAGAGTATAGTATTATTCATGAAATGCTTGTAAAAAATGATTAAATAATCGTTATTATTGCGATTAATCGTTTAAAATAAATCGATAAACCGATGTTTCATGTTTCGTGAAAAATATCGATGATCGATCAAACCAAAAACTACTGCATTTCGATTACTCGATTATTAGTCAAATGCTCGATAAATCGTTTGTTTATTTTCGAAGTAGAAAGATCGATTAATCGATTGTGTTATTGATTAATAAAAATTTCTTAATTGCTTTCCTTTTGAATGGTTGGCAAATTCATGAATAATTTCCTTAATTAATCTAAAATTGTCACAACTAGCAAGTTTTTTTATACAAATTAATCATATTTTCAAGCTTCTTTCAGAAATATAAACAAAATATAAATATTTATTTTTTAATTTTTTTGTTTTTATAGCTCAGTAAATAATGGATGTTTTGTTACGCAGTATTTCCAAACTAAAAATGCCAATGAATTAATTAATAATTCTTAAACTGAAATTGCCAATTAATTAATTAATAATGTGCCATTAATTGAGTTTTATAATTGCTTGGCTCAATTAATCATGTGATTCATTAACCTATTAATACAACTTATTTTATTGCCAACTATTGACATATTTTTGATCGGCATTAACTTTTATTTGTCTGTACAATTTCTGAAATGATTGAAGCTTATTAAAACAGCAACATTTGGTAATGCAGTCTCTCATATACCCTATGCTAATTAAGTTTGTCTTAAATTAAAAATTTTGAAAAATGGGACGACTAACTTTATTTAGATATGATTTGTTGAAATTTTCTTAATAAAACAAGTTGACAGCTTTTTGTAAATTTTTAAATATATTTTGTGAAAATGGTTGGAAAAGTCTGCTACTCATTTATGTTAAAACAATTCGTCGTCTGTTTTTATCGAATTTATAAATTCCATCATAATTTCATACAATTCCTATAATAAAAATTACAATTAAACAATAGTTTTTGATTTTTATTATAGAAATCAATAATAAGAATTATTACTTGATTTTTGCAAAAAATTAATTACTAAAAATAATTATTTTGTAACATATTTAGTAATAAATTAAAAATAAAACGTATATGCTAGAGTTAGATTGTAAAAATCAAAATTAAAAATAATAATTTTAAAAATTCGAAATAGATCTTAATTAAAGAAATCAAAAATTATTGTTATTCCTTGACTTTTATTTCAAAGTTTAAAATAATTCTTATGTCATAACTTTTATTTGAAATATCAGATACAAATTAGAAGCTTACAAATTAGAATTCTCTGCAATTTGCCTCTTTCAGAAATTAGAATTGAAGTTTGTAAAAGAATTTTTGAATTCATTTCTTACCTTTGAACATTATTGCAATTACTTTTAATTTTTTTTTTTAATGCTTTAAATTTTTAATTAAAAAAAATAGATAAAAAATAAAAATCTTTATGTTCTGATGTTTAGTTTCGTTTACTTATTTTTATCAAATAAAATAAAGTATAAAATTCAATCTATTTTATTTTTTTAGGTAAGATTTCTTTATTTTTTATTTATATTCGAAAAAAATAATTGTCCAGAAATTTGAAAAATCAAAGTGGTTCTAACTAATAATAAATAAATAATATTATAATCTTTTTTGCCTCTTCGCGACATCATAAAGAACGTAAATAAAAGAGTATATCGCAGTGGGGAGCAGCCGTCTACAACTTTTTTACTATTTTTATTTATATTTATTTTGGCAAGTTTAATACTTGGTCAACTAACAACAGCTTTATCTAAATAACAGAGTATCTTTCTGTCGAGCAGCTAGTGCTTTATCTAAATTACAGGGTGTCTGTCTATCGAACAGAGCATTCGTGACTTGTTTAAGCTGGCTGCATGTGGCCGCAGCGATAATAGCTCATGGCATGTGGTTCACGTACGTATCCGCCTGATGCCACGCCCCGCTGCCCGCCGCCCCCCCTTTGCAACTGTGCGTTGTGGCAACATATATGTATATGTGTGTGTGTGTGTGTGTGTATGTGTGTGTGTATGTGTGTGTGTGTGATGTGTATGTGTGTGATGTGTACAAGCATTTTTACGAGCATAACAACATCATATAACATCAAAGTGCGCTCTATGGCATACAAAAAGGAAGCCAAGGACCAAGCCAACACACACACACATACACAGATAGGGCCTGGGGCAGAGTGGTGGGTTGTGGGTAGGCCAAAGGGGCAGCAGCATCACCTGCCAGCTGGGCACGTCCTTGTCCTCTCATCGTCATCCTCATCGTCATCGTCAATGTTTGGCCAGCTCTCCACATATATATATTTTATTTTTTGTGTTGCACACTTTTGCGTTTGCTTTGCCGCCTTTTGTTGTGCCACACGGACACACACACACACACACACACACACATAGGAAACACAACAACACACACACATATGGAATTGGTTAATTTATATTATCAATTTATCAATTTATGCGTTCGAAAGTGCTTTTTTATGGCCTCAAGTTTCAGAGTTTGCCCGGCTTCAGTTACAGTTTCAGTTACAGTTACATTTACCCCCTTACAGGCGTAAAGGGTGGGGGGAGGGGGGTGTGTGTTTTATTTTGTGCAGAAAATTGGGTCGCACTGGGCAAGTAGGCGTGGCATTTTGCCCACAGCACTAAAGTTATTGTCAGTTGGTCTTTGGCACGCTAACGTTTTGGGTGTTAATGTATTCCATTGTATTGCTCGTTGTGGTTGTTGTTCTGCTTGTTGTTGTTGTTGTTATTGTTGTTGTTTTCAGCCTGTATTGTACTCTTTTTATAAATTGCAGTTAATTTGTATTTGTGTGTGTGTGTGCTTGTTTTTTGTTTTCAAACACACAAATATGCGTTATTTATCTTTATTGAGTTTTTAAGCGTGCTGCATTTGTTGTTGCGGCTGTAAATGTGGGCCGGGAAGGAAGAAGGAAGCATGGCATTCAATAGAAATCTTTTATAACTTCAATATTTGAAATTGCGTTATTTTTGTAACAACAAGTTCGACATCAATCAACCTATTTGGTTTCAATACGTATTAAGATAAGATTTTTGGCCTTTGCAAAGTTTTCTTGTTTGTTTTCTTATTTGTAATAAAAATTAATTGAATAATAAATGCAAAATGGGAAAGTTAACAAAAAAAAATCACTGATAAGCAATGCTTAAGCAAAGTTTATCATTACTTTTGCATTTTTAATTGAAATATATTTTTGAAAATTATTAGTCTTTTTCTTTATTTTTCTTTAATTTATATGTTTTCCTTATCATGACTGCTTTCAATTCGAATACAAAATATTTGTTAACTTGACTTTTTGCATGCCTATCTTAAAACTAATGCATTACAAAATTCATTAATAGTTTTAAACATTTTTCATTACAAACGAAGAAAAAAAAATAATTAAAATTTAATTTTCCGGTTCCGTTAAGATATTGCTACAGCAAATTTTGTCTTATATGTTTATATTTTCACTTTTTTAACTATTTTCGGATTCAATTCACATGTAACTAAAAATTGAATTTACAAATGGAATTTTCGAAGCTTTCAAGCCAATTTCAACTTAGAAAAAAGTTGCTAAAATAAGAATCGGAAGAGTCAGAATATAAATATTTATTTTTAGTTTTATTATTTCAATTCAATTTCAAAAGCTAAACATCAATACTCAAATTTTATAATAACATTTCAAGGCACTTCTCGACATTTCTCTCATTTTATAATTCTCATTATAATGTTGTCCCGAAATGTGTAACGCATTGAAGGAGACGTCTCAGAAAAAAAATGTTAAATTCGTGATCAGCATCAACAGCCGAGTCATGTCCGTCTGTCTGTCTGTTTATATGCGTTTTTCAGGACTTTGTTCTAAAGCTATCTTGATATAACTTGGCACAGATGCTTCTTCTTTCTGCAGGTAGTACTTATAGTTGAATTGGCCAGATCGGACCATTATAACATATAACTGCCATGAAAAACTTTAAAAACAGTTTATACTTGATGCCAAAATTTCATTAAAATCGGACGACTATATCTTATGGCTGCCATAGGAACGATCGGTTGAAAATAAGTTTCTGTACGAAAAACATTTGTGTTTTTCAAAATATCTCGACCAATATCACTATATCTAAATTAAAGCACGTTCTACACATGTTGAGCATATTTTATCAAAATCGGATCACTATAACTTATAGCTGCTATAGGAACAATCAGTTGAAAAATAAGTTTACTAATGCAAGTCTTTGCTGCAAGGGTATATATCTTCGTCACGCCGAAGATAGTATTTCTTTCTTGTTAAATATATAATATTGCATTGGCCAATCTTAGATTCTAGTTTTTATTGTTGTTGCTGTTGCTGTTGTTGCTGCTGCCCACTTCTAAAGCTTCGGCTGTGGCTTTTACTTGGCACTGCTTAAATTACTTATGAATTTCAGGTAACAATGCTTTCTATGACTTCGGTAACTAAGCAAGTCAGCCAGTCGCAAGTCGCTTTCCCCCCCCCCCCCCCCATAAACCCTTCTATCCCTGATATCTGCACAAAGCCAAAGAACCAACCAAAAATCTAATAATTCTTGTGGTAATTTGATATTTTTTAAGGCCGTTGCTGCTTGGAAAGTGAAATATGCCAGAGCCAAGCTATTCTATACCATTTCATTGCATACTATATTCTATTCTATATTCTAGCTACCTTTAACTCTTCTTCTTGTTACTCTTTTTTCTCTCTCTCTCTCTCTTGCTCTCTCGCTCTCTGAATGTCGCTTGTCCTTTAAGTAGACGACGCAAATAAAGTGAAATATTTTTATTATTTACAAGAGTTTTTGCCATCTTTTGTGTCAGCTGCTGCTGCTGCGGCTGCTGCTGCTTCTTTTTCTTTAGCAACGTGAAAATAAATTACAAACGCCTTAACCCCGCTTCAGTCTCCTTGTCTCTGTACACTCTCCTTTGCTCTACTCCCTCTGCATATCATCCTATCAGTTTGTCTGTTGAGTTTTATGCCTGCGAGTGGATTTCATTTAAAACAAAATACTATACGCCTTAATGAAGGCGTGGCATGCGTGTGATATATGGCATATCCCCACACCCTACCTAAACATATATATAGTACATACATCGTACATAATACTGGATATGGATGTCACACTAGCAAAAAACCGGCAAATTGTCGTCTCTCGAGTAGAGAAGAAGAGGCGTAAGCCAACGCAAATCAGAAATAATGAGACGCAGCTGAGAGTTTAGACACACGAGAAATTGAAGAGAACATAGCCTACGAACTAATATGCTAACTAGAGAAGATATACTCTAAACAAGTAGCTTGATCGACTAGGCAAATATCCTGTTGTGCATTTCAATTCAATTAAAACAAATCTACAATAATTAATATTTATTTTGAATTTTATGTTGTTTAACACTCATAGTATTGTTTAACACTCATATGTACATATAGTAAATGGTGTTCATTGTAGTCTGGACTGGGTATCGAACCCGAGATTTTGTGTATTAGAGCCAATTGATTGCTCATTAGACTACAGTTGCTTCACTTGAACAATTTAATACAACAAAATCATACATTGAATACTTTTAAATATTTTAAGTAAAGAAGTACCTGCATTGCTTATTTAATTTCTTCAATTTAGAAAAAGTTTGCGCAGAAACATTTTGCAATCGAGATTTTGAAAATTGTTTACCGATTATTCGAAAAGTACAGTTAATTATAATGGTCTATAATTTCATTATTACATAAAGATTGCCTTTTGAAATATTTTTATTTTTTTTGGTTCCCTTTACTATTATTGGTTATTGGCTTCATTAAAGCCAGAGATGAAGAAAAATGTCAACTGTATTTACAAAGAAAACTAACTTAAATTATCTCATATTACCAAGCAGTTTCTGGGACTTATTAAAAAAAGTCTCAAATTGAACGAAATTTGCAGTATAGATAGATGATATGCTTAAATAAACGTTTATTGAAACTTTTGTTAAAAATGTTGAAGTTTTCGATTTGAAACTGTCTTAAATCAATGAATTCAATCAAAAAGCAAAAGAATAGCTCGAAAAAGTATATTATTTTTACTCCCTGTTCCCATTAAAAATGGGAATAAGGGAGTTATAAAGTACTGCAAATGTGTGTAACAAACAGAATGAGGCATTTCCGACTATATAAACTATAAATATTCTTGATCAGCATGAACAGCTGAGACAAACTAGCCATGTCCGTCTGTCCGTCTGTATGAACGCGTCGATGTCAGAGACTATAAGAGCTAGAGACACCAAACTTGGCATGCAGGTTCCTGTATACCATACGCAGATCAAGTTTGTTTCAAATTTCGGATGAGTCCCCGCAAATCGAATCGATCCCACAGCCACAATTTTAAAGCTAAAGCTTTGATTTTTGTACACATGAATGTTTACCCAATGTTGATCGGTTGCATAAATTTCATTACCATCGAATAAATAGCACCAAAGTTATGGAAGAATCTATTATCCCCGTCTCAGCAGGCAGAAACAACAGTTTGACATGCAGTTGAGTACGCTGCTTGCTTGTGTTGCCGCTGAACTGCTTGAAATGCAAGTTGGGAGCAGGGAGTCTCGTAGTCTGGCACACTCGACTAGAGTATTCTTACTTGTTAAAATACTACGTTATCCTTAGTGTTTCAAGCTACCCTTTACAACAATCTAATGTTCACAGGGCAAAAAAAGAACTGTGTTGCAACATATGTAGGGGGAGCCTCGAGTGCCACACATAGCAAACCCCTTAGCTATCCAATGTCAGACTTGCTCTCACACATACTTAACACACATATATATATATATATAAATTATATATATATATATATATATATATATATATATATATATATATCATATTTAATTATATTTTTAAAGTCAAATTTTCTACACATTTATTTAAAATTTATTCAACTTCTTTCTTCTCTATTTGCAGGTACGTTCATTTTATTTTTATGCAGCACATTTCGCCCCCTGCTCCCGATTCCCCAGGGTATGTATTGAGCACTTGAGGGGAAAAACAAAAAAAACTTCAACATCAGTTTGGGTAGCATTTAGAAAAGTAGGCACATGTCCAATTGCATTGGATGCATCATAAATTGGCTGTCGCATTGCATTATATCCAAACTAGAAGTTTGCTTTAGGAACCATCCTGAGCGTGAGAAAAAAAAAAGAAAACAACTAAGGCATTTATTATGATGATGTCTGCCTGAGAATTTCTGACAACAATGTGAGATTTTGAAAACTAGAAGGCTGTTTATTTTTTAAAGCTGTTTGATTCCAATATACAATGCACATTACAAACAACCAAGTTATTTTCAAAACAAAAGTCCTGTTGCTGTTTTCACTTGTGTCAAAAAAGTTGTGAAGCTAAATATTCATTGTTGCTGAATTGTTTATTATTTTATTCAAACCAAGTTCAAAGTCAAATGTTAATTTGCCATTTCTTTTCACTAGTGTAAATGAGAATACTTAAAGCGAATACAAAATAGTATCTCAAACATCAACAAGGGGGTTGAATTTTGTATGCAGTGATGAGTTTTGCAAAATAGATCTTTGAAAATGAGTTTGAAGCTGATCGGATGATAAACAACAAAAAGTACAACATTTTTAAGGGAATTTTCAAAAATCCTTCCTTCGAGCTCACTTTCAGCATACGTTGCAACACCTTTCAAAATATCAGCTTTTTAATTCTTATGGCTTGGGCTGTCAATTAGTCTTGAATAGATTGAATATTATATTTATATATTTGTATTATTAAAAGCAACAAAACGAAATATTACTCATATTGATAGATTTATAGATTTTAAAGCTGTGCTCTAATTGAATGCATTTCATTATTATTTATGATGATGATATATTCTCAAAATGATGTCGCTGTCAAATTCCCATGACTACATCTTAAGACTGTTTTATTATTATTTTTTTTTCTCAACATGACTAAAATCAATTGAATTTCACGCACATTTGAGGCATACAACGTGTCGAAAATTGTAAAATGTCATTTGAGAGTTGACTTGAAAATACTTGTGTGTGTATTTTATTTTATTTTCATCTTTTTTTTTTTTTTTTCTTATTCTCGTTCTGCACATTAAGAACATTTTTTCTCACTGTCTGGTGTGCTGTCAAAATGTCACTTGGGGACGACGCTTAAGGGGGCTCTGACTTCTTTTTTTTTTCCTTTTTCTGACTCCTCTCTCTCTGTCTTTGTCTGCATCTCCTTCTAATGGCGTTGACAACTTGTCGTAAGTTGTAATTTTTATGCTCCATATAGTACAACGTCGTAGTACAACATGTATACAACATCTTGCATATTATATAGCTGATTCATGGCACAATGACTCATGTTCAAATCAAGTTGCAAGCCACACGTACAAATAAATAATAAAAAAAAAACAAGAAAAGAAAAAAAAACCCACGACATGGAAGGAAAACAATAATTTCAATTTTTCACGCGCATTTTTCGACAATGTCGGAAATAACTTACAAGTCGACAAACATTTTTCATTTCAGCCTGCTCTCTCTCTCTCTGGCATAATATATTTAAGTAGCCTGAGATCTTTGGATTTGGGCTCTTGAATGATGATTGTGGACCGTCATTTAGTCAGTTCGTCAGTCTGTCAGTCCGCTCTTCAGTTAGCGAGACAATTAGAGACCTTCTTTTGGCCTGCTCAAGTATTTCCACTGGGAATTACAGCTACTGAAGTGAAGTTGTCAAGCTGAAATTTAAGTTTTCGTTCTTCATTTAGCTCAAATATTTATTATAAGGAAATAGGAGCTTGAATGGCACAAAACAGATTCAGCATATGCAACATGTTCAATGAAAATAATTATACAAATTTCTGATATTTACATTAATAAAAATATTTTGTAATCTTTTCTTAAGAGTTTGGCACTAAACATATCGAAATTTGTAAGTTTTAACGCTTTTGATTTAAGTTTATCAGGCCATTTCCAAATCCGATCAATATATTTGAAATTATTAGCTTTTCTTTTGTTGGTTCAAAAAGTTTTGAATTCGAGCTTAACTTTTAAAAGAAACAACGACTGCTATTTCATTCAAATAAAAAAATTTAACTACTAGTTATTTGAGAACGGAATACTCGGCACTCGGCACTCTTTACTCGTTACTTTTTATTTAATTTAAATAAAAAAATGAAACTACTAGTTATTTTAAAACAAAATACTCGGCACTCTTTACTCGTTTCTCGTTACTCTTTAGTCTTTGCTCTTTACTCTTTACTAACTCATTGTTGAGGTATTTCTGCACAATGCTTCTTAGTTTAGCTTACAACAACTTAAAACTCGTTGCTAACTATTATGTTTAAGCTATTTTATGCTTTAAGTGCCATAAAATCATATAAAGTTTCTAATTTTTAGCTTGCAACTACTTGCAAATTTGAAATTGCGGCACTCGCTACTCGTTACTAACTCATTGTTGAGGTGTATTTATGCATAATGCTTAATAGCAATTCTTAGTTTTTATCACCCATGGAAGCGAAAACGCGTTAATCTTGAGACAGCAACGACAACGACCACGCAACGCTATACTCGATACAACCAGGGTACCAGCACCCCACGGTCCATGGTCTAATCAAAAAACCACTTAACAGTCTCTGCCCGCAAAGACGAAGCAGCTTTCCAAGGATGCATTCATTGCCCGGACCGGGCCTGGGCCAAGCCTCGTTGCTCGCTGCTTAAAAAAAACTGACAAAATATTGTTTGCCACAAAATTTCATTTATGAAAAAAAAAAACAGGAAAAAAGAAAAATTCAAATGAAAAAATAGACTAGAAGATGGCAGAAGCACACTAGCTTAGCTACACAGAAAGAAAAAAAAGGTGTTACAAACCTACATTTGGGCATATGAAAAAGAAACGCTGATAGCACTAAAACCCATTTAATACATATTAAATATTGAAATATGAATAAAAAAAACTCAAAAGAGGCCTAAAATATCAATGTTATACTAAAATATGATTAAAATAAAGAGTAAATTGTATCAAAACTAATTCATATTTTTAGAGAACAGAAGTCTATTTTTGAATTTTAGTGCTTTTTTCATTATCATTTTTATAATATTGACGTTGCTTTAAAAATAATATCAGAAGAATCTTCCTTAATTTCAAGATGATACGAAATTAAGAAATATATCTTTCTTTCTGTGTATGGGAGGAGGTGCGAGGGTCAGAGGAGTAACTAGAAAATAAAAATATGTACATATTCACAAAGTGCTATGATAAAGTATTGTCTCATGTGCATAAAACTGACGACAGTCGACAACCCAAAAGTCATGTGAGAAAGAGGCATTAAAAATGTTGTTGCCTAAACAACAACAACCACCACACCACCCACAGAAGCAACATTGAAACCACACCCACATGGGTGTTATAAGTAGCTAAATTGACAAACTGCCGCAACGAGAGCAAACAACAACAAAAGCAACGAGAGAATATGAGAACGAGAACGCCTTGGGCGTTTTTGTGACGCTTTTTGCTAATGGTAGCACTGTGAACAGGGGCGTGGGGGAGACAGTGGGGGGTTGCTCTCATGAAATATAATATACATACTCTTAGACATATAATACTACATAGTATATGAACATATATATATATATATATAAATGTTGCTAAGTATGAAAGTCACGCATTGTAATTAATTAGGAAATGCAAACACTCGACTAAATATGTAGATAAAAGCAAAGGCTGGTCAAAAAGCCATAGAAAACATGCCTAGCATGAAAATATAATATTCTCAAAAAATACAAAAACATAATAATAAATGAAAATAAAGCAAATGCGACAAACATTTAAATGTTGCCACAAAATACACATATAGATATATATTAAATGCTTAGCACATTGTTTGTCTATAGTATTTAATGTGACAGGTCTATCGGCGCATCGAAATATGCTAATCCATTTTCCAAACAAAACAAAAAGATAACAAACTTAACTGACTCAAATGAACAAAGTTTTCTGACACACACTCATAGTTTATATCAGGGTTTTTTTTCTCACACTCAACGAGTATAATTTTGATTTGAGTGCAAGTTTTTAGCTAATAACGAGTGCGACTTTTGTACAGACTGTACTATTTTCAGACGATTGAGGAAAAAGAACAGAAACTGCCAAGTTCTCTTTAAAGAAGATTTGGACAGAAGAACAGAGACTACTAAGTTGTCTTTAAAGAGCTTTAAAAAAAACGTTTATATTTATAAATGCGAGTACTATTTTCCAACGAGTGTATAACTCAAGAGCTAGCTAGTAACGAGTGCGCCTTTTGTACAGACTGTACCACTTTAAGACGATTGAGGAAAAAGAACAGAGACTACCAAGTTCTCTATAAAGAGCATTAAAGAAACGTTTATATTTATAATTGCGAGTTCCGTTTTCCAACGAGTGTATAACTCAAGAGCTGGTTAGTAACGAGTGCGCTTTTTGAACAGACTGTACCATTTTAAGACGATTGGGGGAGAAAACAGAAACTGACAAGTTCTCTTTAAAGAAGATTTGGACAGAAGAACAGAGACTACTAAGTTGCATTTAAAGAGCTTTAAAAAAACGTTTATATTTATAAATGCGATTACTATTTTCCAACGAGTGTATAACTCAAGAGCTAGCTAGTAACGAGTGCGCCTTTTGTACAGACTGTACCATTTTAAGACGATTGAGGAAAAAGAACAGAGACTACCAAGTTCTCTATAAAGAGCATTAAAGAAACGTTTATATTTATAATTGCGAGTTCCATTTTCCAACGAGTGTATAACTCAAGAGCTGAGTAGAAACGAGTGCGCCTTTTGTACAGACTGTACCATTTTAAGACGATTGGGGGAGAGAACAGAAACTGCCAAGTTCTCTTTAAAGAAGATTTGGACAGAAGAACAGAGACTACTTAGATCTCTATAAAGAGCATTCAAGAAACGTTTATTATTTATAATTGCGAGTTCCATTTTGCAACGAGTGTGGAACTCAAGCGCTGGCTAGTAACGAGTGGGCTTTTTGAACAGAATGTACCATTTTAAGAAAATTGAGAAGAAGAACAGAAACTGCCAAGGAGGATAAAAAACAGAAACTGCCAAGTTCTCTTTAAAGAAGATTTACGCAGAAGTACAGATACCACTAAGTCATTTTCAAAAAGTATTCAAGAAAAGTCGACAATTAAATTTGCACTCAATTTATCTCTCTTTAAAAAAAAAAATAAAATCAATTTATCGTTTACTTGCTCGTTTCTGCAGTTTTTATTTGGCTTGTTCAGTAATTTGTTCAGCACACACAGTACTTGGTACTTGTGAATAACACTCGACGACAACGACACACGCACACACACACACATACACTCACACACTGAGAAATATTCGTTGTAAACAATTAGCAAATGTAAATAAAAGCGTGTGAAACAAAAATATTGCCACACAGCAATGAGCTGAGCCAAAGACGAGAACTTTGCATGACTGACGACAATTTCATCCAACAACTGTTTGACTTGTGTGGGTGCAAAAAAGGAAGTACGAATAAATGCATGAGTATTGTGATTACCGATTGCGAATTCCCACTGCCAATTGCATGCCATATGAAAAGCAGCAGAAAATACAAGTGTTTGACAGTAAACAAAACAAAACAACAACCACAACAACAATAACAAAAACAAAAAAAAGAAGCAAATAAAGTTGAAGTACAATGCGAAAAATTGACAGCAATATATCAGTTGATATTATTGTACGTGTGTATTGCAAAAACGAAAGGTGACATTATTTACTCGTTACTCGTTACACACACTACGCACACTCGTTGCATTTTCATTGTCACGAGAGAATTGCATAAAATGAGGTAATATGCAGCAGCTTTACTTACAGCTAGTTTTGCATGCAATTATTTACTCGTTACTTTCAGTCGCATACTCGTTGCAACTTATGATGCAGCCTGGAAGTGCAAGTTTAAGCTTTTGAGTGCTTTGTCTGCCTATGGTTTATACCAACATGTCTATAAAAAAAACCTGCGTTCATACAGACGGACGGACATATAATTTTTTTTTTTTTTTCAAAAAAATTAAAAAATAGTATAAAAAGTGTCATTATTTACTGGTTGCTCTCATTAGGCAACATGCTGCATTTCTGACTGTTACTCGTTACACTCAGTACGCATTTCTTTACATATATGATTGTTACTCGTAACACTCTAATATGCACTTGCGTTGCATTTTTGATTGTTATGAACGTATTTTAAATAAAACTTTATATACTCGTTACTTTCATGCGCATTCTCGCTGCAGTTATGATTTGGCCTGTAAGTGCAACATATGAAAAATCAAAAAAGCAAAATCATTGCATTTACGATTGTAGCGAATGGCACAAGCAGACACATTTTGCACCACATGCAATTATTTTCTCGTTACTCGTTACTTTCATATGCATTCTCGTTGCAAATGAATATATGATTTAAAATGTACAGTAATTTGCAGCTTTTCATTGTACTCGTAACAATTATGTGTCATTATTTACTCGCTACTCGTTACACTTACTTTCGCAACGAGTAATTCTTTTCAATTGCCATCACATACTCGTTATTGTGTGTTTTGGCCAGCAAACAAATTCGTGACTCTTGACTGCTGCATACCATCTTCAATTTGTGTTTTCTTTCCGCCCCCCCTCCAAATTGCCACCCCTTTCCGCCTGCTGAGTTGCCAAGGTTAACGCTGTGAGAGAGTGTCACGTGACTTATTCAAATTAGCAATTTTATGTTTGCACTCTTTTGTGTGTGTTTCGGTTTCTTTTTTGTTGTTGCTGTTTTGTTTCTCGTTCAGTCAGCGGTTTTCAACTCCATCTCTCTCTTGCTCTTTGGACACTATCTCTTTCTCGCTTGCAAACTGTTGACACATAAATTCTACAGCAACAACCAAATGTTCCAATTTTTTGTTGTTTGTTTGTGGAAAAGCAAGCGAAGTTGAGGTTAGAGCTCAAGCTCCTGAGCTGAGATTCCACACTCGTTGCTTTGGGCGTGGACGTGTGTGTATGTGTGTGTGTGTGTGTTTTTGCTTGTATGTATTTGTTAGCTTGTTTTCCCTGTTAACGTGTGGGGAGCAGCTTGTTTGAATCTGTTAATAAGAGCCACGCGCCCATTAAGTTGACTGTGGCTGCCATTCCTATGCCCCTGCCAATGTCCATTCCCTGCGGCTGCCTTTTGTATCCAAGTCCTGCTCCTGCTCCTTTTATACAGGCTACTTTCCTTATTTACCCCTACACTTGGAAAAAACAGCTCTACAAAAGGCATACTTTAGCTCGTCTTATATTTAAAAATAATGCCAATTATATATACCAAGTTAAATTTGAAGTCAGATTCGAACCCTAGTTATTGTTTTGCAGTACTAGATTCGAATCCTGAACCGTCCGAATGCTTCTTTCCTTATTTAAATACTTCTTTTTGTGTATAAATCGAAAAGTGTATAATAAATAACAATAAATAATTCCGTTTTATTTAATGATCAATTTTTATAATACATTTCGCAAAAAATATATTGCTATAGTTAAAAAAGTAGGAGTATAAAATGTTCAATCTTAGAAATGATTTCAACATATTCATTTAGAAATTTGTTGTTATTTTTGTCAATTGAACATCGTTTTTTCTCTAAGTGCATTTGGCCCTACTCACTGCTACCATTTTGGCATTGAATAAAACTTTTGGCCCGGGGTCAGGACTGCGCTTCTCCTCGCTTCTTTTCACTACTCTTCACGCCTTCCATAAAAGAGTTTAAACGCACTTAAAGTTATCCAGTACGTAGTATTCCCGTATGTATATGTAGGTCAGCATCAAGTTGGCCTTTCAAATCCGGTTAACTGGTGAGCTTCAGGCGCAGCTAATTAGCCAAACTTGTTGGCGTTAAGATAGAAAGAGACACAGACAAAGACAGAGACAGAATGTAAAAGGGTAGGCGTCGCCGTCTCACACAAAATATGGTGCTGTTTCCTGCTGCGGAAGTGCCAACTTGGAGGAAATGTTGCCTGATTGCCCCATTAAAAGTTGGGTATGGGTATACATAGTACATATATATTTATATGTATATATATATATATACATATATATATATGCTGTATAAAACCACTTAAAGCTCACATTACTATGCTACCCGATTTGAAACCATCCAATATATATGTATGTATGTATATTTATATTTGTGGGTGTAACAGCAAGTTTTATAAACACAGCCAGAAGCATATTTATTCCATTTGTCCCTCATTCGTTTTTTATTCTGAATGATGGGCATGGCACTGACCTTCATTCGCGTCATTCTCAAATGTTTGGCATGACACCTTGTGACATTTACACGTGTCATAAACTTTTACTTTATAAATAATTCAAACATTTTTGTGGGACACGATAATTGTATTTGTTCATTATGCAAGTTACAAAAAAAAAATACTATTATGACTACGGAAATAAAACTATTCAGAAATACAAAAAAAAAATCAATGGTTCTGTGCAAAAGCTCTACACAAGCCTAAAGTAATTATTTCTATAGGTCCCTGCTAAGGGCGCCACCACAAAAAAAAAAAATCAAACTTTCATGAGGCTTAATAAATTTCAAATAAAATGTTTAAAAATAACAAATCAATCAAATAAACAAAATTGTGTTTAGCTCAACCAACCATGCCAAGTGTCCCTGCTCGGGCGCCACACAAAAAATTCAGGGTGTCCCTGCTCGGGCGCAATGCAAAATATATTCCATGTCCCTGCTCGGGCGCCTCAAACAAAGCTGTAAGTATTAAACATGTTTTGCTAGACTAACATGCCGCCCAACAAACAAACAAATTCTAATCATAAAACAAACAAATGTTGCGGTTTCAAAAACTCAAGTGCCGTTTTAACGCTGTTGCTGACTTTATTTGCAAACGGTTTTATATTTCAATCAAACAAAACAGCTGCACAGGTTTTGGTTTTTTGTCCCTGCTGACCTAGCCCAATCCAAGATTCGCATTGGTAAACCGATACATTTGTATATCCATATCCATATCCAAATCAAAATTTAATTTATGGTCAAGAGCCGCGTCCATATGTCAAGCCAATGACCGGTCACACACACACAGAAAGAGTGTGTGAGAAAAGAGAGGAGAAGGAGAGAGAGACCCCAAAGGGCGCCTGTCACAGTTCGAGTTAAATATTTAGACGCGCCTTTTGTTTACTGGCAGTGTTCATTGTTTTTGATGCTCTGATGTTCATGTTGATGTTGATGTTGATGTGACACAAAATATTACAAAAACCATACATCATGGCTGTCACTCTCAATCTACCCCCACTCCCCCTACCCCAAACACCAAAAAAAAACCTTTCATTCCACTGGGTTGGGCAGTCAACGTGCCGTGGACAGCAGTTACATCTACTCGTCCTATGAAGCTATCCAACAGATACAGATACAAATGCAGATACAGATACAGATACAGATACATAGCCATAGATACTCCACTCCGTATGTGCATGCTGTCAAAAGGCAAAGCGCCAGAATGATGACATCGAGACAAGCATGTGTCCTGGACATGCGAATATACATACATATATGCGAGTTGTGGTTTAATTGAATAAATGTGTTTTGTGGCTCCAAAGAACTAAAGTTTGTAGCTTTAGTTCGTTCGTTTGCCTAGTTCAGTTCGCTCGTTTGTTCAACTCGTTCGCTTTTAAGGTTCGTTCCTTTGTTGAGTTCGTTCATTCGCTTGTTCAACTGCTTCGTCCTTTCAATTTGTTCGTTTGTTGAGTTCGTTTAGTTGTTACTAGAACAACAACTCTTATTTTTTGATCTAAGATAAAATTATTATATAATTATAATTATATTTTTGCTTTGCCATTGATATTGAATTTAATATATTATTCAGTTAGTTTTATTTGAAAAACTTCATCTGTTCTTTTTTTTTCAAAATGAAAACAAGTAAGAACGTTGCAGTCAGGCTCACCCGACTGCGATATACTCTGTTTTCTGTTTACTGGGGCGGGGGTGGGCGTGTCAAAATTTTTTTCTCCAAACTATCGATGAGATCAAAAGTATTCATACTGCAAAATTTGGGGTTTCTAGCTATAAGGGTGTAGGAGATACAGATTTTGCTCATTTGCAGGGGCGGTAGTGGGCGTGGCATTTTTTTTTTTTACAGATCGGTCGAGAATGTCATCAGTAGTCTTCATGCCAAATTTGGTGACTCTAGCTGCAAAACTGCAGAAGATATAGATTTTTGCGGTTTGTGGGGGAAGGGGTGGGGGTGGGGGGAAATCTTGACACTTTGTCTGCCTATGGTATATACCAACATGTATACCAAGTTTGGTTGCTCTAGCTTCAAAACTGTGGAAAAAAACTGCGTTCATACGGACAGACGGACAGACGGACAGACGGACGGACAGACGGACAGACGGACATTTCACAAACCCAATATACTCTTTTTTTCCATTTTGGAAAACAGAGTATAATTACATAAATATGTATCGTCAATATAAAATGAATATTCAATCAATCAAAGCAAATACAGTTCTTTAGCATTAAACTCATTCGAACTAGTTCTAAGTCAATACAACTTCAACTGCAACATGACCCACGCAGTTCAAGTGAAGCTCTCTGAGACCAAACTTGAAGAAAATTGAACAGCTTTTTTGCCAAAGATTAAAGGACTTCAGATGGCAGTAAAGAAAAAAAAAATCAGCAAGAAAAAAAAACAAACCCAGAGTTGAGACAGTATGAAAATGAAATGAAAATTCTTGAGACTCTGTGGCAAATGAATGGACACAAGGATGCAAACAGATTGTTTGCTGTGAACGCAATATGCGACATGTGTGACTAACAGCCCAAACTGTAAATGTATCTATTTGTCTGGCCAAAAAGCAATTCAAAGTACTCATGCGAGTACACCCAAAAAAAAAAAAAAACGAAAAGCAAATATATTACCTTTAAAGCTCAAATATTAGCAAACTTATTTTTTTGAATAATTTTACATTTAAAAAACATAATTAAATAATGAATACAATATTTTTTTTATAATTTAACATTTGATTGGTAGTAAAAAACGATCCAATTCCATTCGAAGCGATTAAGATTCGAACTCCAGATTTGATTAATATTAAAAAACGCTGCAATTCTCATTCAAAGCGATCAAGATTCGAACCCTAGAACCATATTCAGAACAGCCTCTTTGCTATCGCCCAACTCAATTTAACGAAAAAAAAAATTGAAAATACATATTGTCTGCGCATTTGCAAAACAAGAAAATATATTAACAAAAAAAAAACATTTTTAATATTTTAGAATTTATTTTGTTTTTTTTTGAGTGCACATTTACTTGCATTTGCTGTCTTACCTCCGCTTCTTCTACTCGTGCTCATAACGCCACACTCTTACTCTTCTGCTCGTTATTATACGCATTTTTTTGGGCTGCTGTGTGTCAGCTGTGACAAAATCTTCTTCTGACTGACCATAAACAAGCAAATGCAAAAATGTCATGGAAAGAAATAAAAAAAAATACAGCTCTAGAACTCGAACCCGAACTCCTCTCTCTCTTGTATATCTCTCGGATACACGCATGGATACACGTCGGTGACATTGTCCGTGTCCGTGTCTCTGTCCGTGTCGGTGTTGAGCTGACTGACAGCACACAAAAATCTTTTTTGTTTGTTCTTGCAAAGTGTGAGTGTGAGTGTGATTGTGGTGCTCAATTGTTGATGTTTTTGTGTGCGACTCTGTTTTTCCATCAGCAAATTTGTTGCATATTTTATGGTTAAGTTTTGCGTGCTGGAATTGACAGTGGCACATTGCATTCAAATCTTACAAAACTTGTATAAATAACCTGCCCGAAAAAGCTTTCTTGTGTCTTTATGCCTTAAATTAAAATGCATGTGAAATGACAGTTTAATAATGTAAAGAAATGAAAAGATAAATTTAAGACAAGCATCTGAACAGAAGCATTTGTGACGAATATGAATTTATTTAATTTGGAGTAGTAACGAGTTTTCATGAGTATCAAGTATTTATTTGAACGTAAGGAGTCAGAGTCTAAGTGAGTAACTACAGCGAATGTAGTTGAATTGAATAAAGGAACGAGTAGCGAGATTAATGTCCTAGTGTAATCTAATTTATAATAAAAAGATGAAAAACAATTAGCTTTAGTCTACCTATGATATTCAGCTTATCAACGAGAAATACAAAAAAAAACGTATAATTTAGGGAGAAACGAGATTGCTTTCAACAATAGCGAGTAACGAGTAAGCTTTAAACTAATAATAAGAAGATCAGTTCCTGTTTATTAATAGCTTGAGCCTTAAAAGATCAGCAAGTATCAATAAATCGTTTAACTAGCATTTCAATATAAGTTTCAAGCTTGAAATCAACTCGTAATGAAAAAATTACTGCAATGTTTGAAATCAACTTGTAACGAGAAGATTTCCACCGAGTTTGCAGTCAACTAGTAACGAAAAGATATGATTCAAGCTTGACATCAACGAAAAACGAGAAGATTACTTCCGAGTTTGAACTCAGCTAGTAACGAGAAGATTACTTTCAAGTTTGAAATCAACTAGTAAAAAAAGTGTTACAAGCAGCGAGTGTTGCACAATGAATATGGATAAAGAGAGCTCTAGGGATAAATTAAGAGCATGAGGAACAATGAGCCTTGTCAAAGACTGCGCTCATTTGGCTTAAAGCACGCACTAGGAATACGCCAGTTTAAACGCAGGCAAAAGTTGAAATGAAAACAAGTAAGAACGTTGCAGTCGGGCTCACCCGACTGCGATATACTCTGTTTTCTGTACGTAAAAATTTTTTTCTCCAATCTATCGAAGAGTTCAAATGGAGTCATACTGCAAAATTTGGGGTTTCTAGCTATAAGGGTGTAGGAGATACAGGTTTAGCTCATTTGCGGGGGTGGTAGTGGGCGTGGCATATTTTTTTTTGGCAGGTCGGTCAAGGGTGTGGTCACTAGTCTTTATGTCAAATTTGGTTACTCTAGCTGTAAAACTGTGGAAGATATAGGTTTTTGCGGTTTGTGGGGGAAGGGGTGGGAGATCTTGACACTTTGTCTGCCTATGGTATATACCAACATGTATACCAAGTTTGGTTGCTCTAGCTTCAAAATTGTGGAAAAAACCTGCGTTCATACGGACAGACGGACAGACAGACGGACATTTCACAAACCCAATATACTCTTTTCTTCCATTTTGGAAAACAGAGTATAAAAAATGAAAATGAAACTAAGCGTACGCCCAGGGAGAGCTAACCGAAAGACAAAAAAAAAAAAACAAAAAGAAAAATGAAAATGGAAATGATTCAAGGCAGGTCCAAAGCACAAAGAATAACGTCAAAACTAAATACAATTTCAAGGCTCTTTGGCATTAGCCAAATGCAGAGCAGGTCAGAACCTGGTCAAAACTGCGAATGATACAACCTCCAAGTAACTGCTTTGGCAAGCGCAGCTGGTGGCTAACACGAGACACACGTTGACCAAGTGGCCAACAGGATGACTGTCTACTTCACTGTCCACTCTTCACCTCTCCGCGCCAGTGCTCGCTACTCCACTTTGCTCCTTTGGCTTTGGTTATTATTATGATATCTGTGTGCGCGAAGGATTTGCTGTCTTGTTTTTTTCGCTTTACTTTGCTTTTCTTTTCATTTGCTTTTCATTCTTGGATTTGTGTGGGCGCGCGCCCTGCTTACTTGTTACTTGTTTTCAAGCATTCTTATACTCTTTTCTTTTCAACAAGCTTTTCTCATTTTCTTCAAAGAGTTTGCAACACATTTGCCAAATGTCAATTCAAAATGGCTAATATTTTAATATTATCTTTCGAGATTTGAGTTCTTGCTTTAACAATTTTTTTTTTACAATTGAAATTTGAGATAATTAAAAAAAGTCACAAAAAAAACTAAAAATTTCAGCAACAGTCACCTACTTTTTTTCTAATACAAAAAAAAAAATGGTTAAACAATAAAACTTTGGTAAACTTTAGTTGAAACCTTATCAGACGTGAGCTAAATATTTGCATAAGCTTTTTTTTATCTTTTGTTCTTAATTTTTCAAGAGTATCGAAACTTCGTTAGCCATCATTGAATGCTTTTATTTCTTGTTCATATTTTATATTGTTTAAACTTTTGATTAAGGGTTTTCGACAGAGACTCGGAAATTTTGGCTGCCGTTTGATGCTGTTTTGCTGCTGCCTTGCTGCTTTTTGCCTCTGCATATATTATTTATGCAAATTTTGTACTGTGCTTGTTCTTCTGTTGGGGTCCCTTTGAATGCGTTGAGCTGCACCAAATATATATATATATATATATATATATATATATATATCTAGCAATGTGAAAAAAAAGAAGATGAGCATGTAGAGGCAGAACGACAAACGAACAAACAAATAAATGACAAACATGGCATAAAAGGACTTTCTACGCATGGCCATGAGGGCCATTGTGTAGGGAGGTAGCGGGCGGTGGTATGCGGGAGCCCATGTTGATTTTGAGGTTATTATCATTTTAATAATAACCGAAAACAGAGAAAACCCAACCTACAAAAAAAAAAAAAAACAAAACCAACCCAAATGGCATTTTTAGGGTTTTTAATTAGAAACTTTTGCGAATAGAAATGAAATATGTAGTTAGCCATCATGTTCCTATCTCTCTCTCAGTGTGTGTGTGTATATCTGTGTGTGTATTGTGGCGATTGTGGGTGGGGTTTTTTTTTTTTTTTGCGAATTTGCGGATTGAATATATTTTGGGCTTTTAGCTCTTAAATTTCTGCTCAAAATATATCAAAATGTCGGTACATAAGCAGCCATTGCCTGCATACAATTTTCCATACAAATGATATTGTCTTCTTGCACACAACAACAACAACAACAACAGCATTTTGTAGGCAATCCAAAAAATGTGTAGAGAAACTAAAGAATAAACTCAAATTTGCTGCATAGACACGTTTATACTTTGTTGGCTTTTAAATTGCTCAGTGTTAAATATTAAAATAAATAGGAGACTCAAAGCAAGTTTGCCTTTTATTTGCTAAAGTTTAATGAAACCAATTAGCAAAAAAACAAAAGGAACAAAATGTATTTAAATATTTTACTTTGAATTGAGTGAAGTCGAGTAACGAGTGCATTTGGATCAAAGTGCTTTAAAGTGACGCCGTTACTTATAAATGTATTTAATCAAATTATGCTACTAGCGAGTGCAGTTAGCAACGAGTGCTAAATGTTATTTTAACTCGTTACTTTTGAAGTTTTGAAGTTGAGTAAGCGTAGTTCAACTAACGAGTTAAGCATTTTTCAAAGAAAGAGTTGGCAAATTTGAGTTAACTCAAGAGTTTAATAAAGTGCATTAACGAGTAGCTACAACGAATGAAATTAACGTCTAAAGCGAGTGACAGTAACAAAAGACAGGAAAGTCTGAAACTAACGAGTGACAGTATCGAGTGACAGTAACGCGTGACAGTAACGCGTGACAGTAACGAGTGACAGTAACGAGTGACAGTAACGAGTGATAGTAACGAGGGACAGTAACGAGTGATAGTAACGAGGGACAGTAACGAGTGACAGTAAGGAATGACGAGAGACACTAACGAGTATTAAAATTGCAAGTTAAAGCTGGGAACTATTAAAAAAAACACATGTGCTCCTTACACGTTCAAGGAACGAGTCAGCTTATTGGCGAGTGTTTCATTTTGCATACTGCACCAATTAGCTTATTGAGGCGCTAATTTCAGCTAAATGTTACTTGAAAGTAACGAGTGCTAGTTATTATAAGGACAATTGAAACACTTTACAACGAATTAGCTTACAAAAATGCTAGCTTCAGTTACCTTAATTGAATATGCGATGCTAAGGTAGTGATTACCCAATCTTATTAATTATACTCGTGTATTTATAGCCAAAGTGATTAAAGCAGTAACCAATTGCCAAGCATTTTTCAGACAGCTTAAGCGCTAATTATTTTTTGACACATTTGCAACGAGTGTGTGCCCTTTCAGCACCTCTATTTGATGGCTTGTTAACCCGTCAAGCTAAGCGCCATGGTCTAGTTTCTAAAACATCGCTAAGCATTAACAACATTAGCAATTCATAAAGATTGAAAATTGATGTGCACATGTGCATGTACATGTGCATGTGCATGTGCATATGAAAAGCAATGAGACAAAGGTGTCTCGAACGAACAACTGACCATGCGCCCCTAACTATTAAATCGCTCAACGAATTGCCACAAGAGTCGCACAGTGGTACGAAAATTGTAACTCTTGAATTAAATACAATAAAAATAAAATAAAATAAATAATAAAAAATAAACTAAGAATTAATTCAATAAAATTCGAATTTTCCATGAGTAATCTTATTACTTTAAAGAAAATATGTTTAAATATGAAAATGCCACGCCTACCAAAAGCTGCGTTCTTTTAAGTTCCGCGCAACAGTCAACATACACTTTCAACATAGAATTTTAATTTAAAACTTTTAAACTTATTTATATAAATTATTTTTTTCTTTCTTTAAAAAAATTTGAAAACAAATTTTCGTTGACTTAAAGTTGATTAATTAAGCCAGCTTGATCAATTCTTTATTGAAATTTTATTTTTTTTTAATTTTTTTTTATTATATATATTTACTTCCTGTTCCCATTAAAAATGGGAAAAAGGGAGTTAGCACTGCAAATGTGTGTACCAGACAGAAGGAGGCATTTCCGACCATATAAACTATATATATATATTCTTGATCAGGATCAACAGCCGAGACAAACTAGCCATGTCCGTCTGTCTGTCCGTATGAACACACAGATCTCAGAGACTATAAGAGCTGGAGACACCAAACTTGGTATGCAGGTTCCTGTAAACCATACGCAGATCAAGTTTATTTCAAATTTCGGATGCACCCCCCCGCACAACCGCAAATCGAAAAAGACTCCCACAGCCACAATTTTACAGATAAAGCTTTGATTATTGGTACACATATATTGTATCAATGTTGATCAGCTGTGGAAATTTCAACACGATTAGATAAATAGCACCAAAGTTATAGAAGAATCTATTACGCCCGTCTCAGCTGGCAGCAACAACAGTTTGACAAGCAGTTTACGAGTTAGGTGCACTGCTTGCTTGAGTTGCCGCTGAACTGCTTGAAATGCAAAGTGGGAGCTGGCAGTCTCGTAGTCGGGCACACTCGACTAGAGCATTTTTACTTGTATTTTTTAAACTTATTTTTTTTTGCACAATTTTTCCTTTTTTTTTTTTAATTAGTCTAAATATAAAACTTAATTTTGAAATTTTTCATGATTTCTAAGCTTGATCAACTTTTAAATTTAAATTTTATAATAGTTTTTTATTTTTAATTAATTATTAATTAAATTAAAATTAATTATTGTTTATTAATTTTTTAATTATTTGTTTATTTATTATATATTTTTTTTATATGTATTATTAATTTATAGTAAAAATTGAAATATTTTTAAATTAATTTAAAAAAAAACAGTTTTTATTTAAAATATAAAATTGAATATTAAATTATAAATATTGAAAAGGATTAAGGATTTAATATTAAATGAATTTAAAGTTTACAATTTACAATAAGTTTATGATCAATCGAATAATACAAAATTTGTTTTTTGCCACGACCTTTTCGAGCACGTGCCACTGTGCGCCGTGGTCGTCGTCGTCATCGTCGTTGGGGCATGTGAATGCCAAAGGCAATTACAGTGTCATCATTATATCCTTAGTTGCCATAATCATAACTGGGCGAACCACATGAACACACCGCCCCCAAAATATCTACTCGCATATATATATATGTGTTATGTTATATATGTATGTATATATGGTCTTATAAATAGTTAGATATCGTATCTATAGTTGGTTCCCCATGGACATAAGTGCGCACGTAAGTTAGTATGCAGCTCCGTTCAGTAATCGCATAAAGTGGAGTTTATAATTGCATTTGATTGATGGCATAATGTATGCACACACGACTGGGCATGCCAGATATCCATCTGCAAAATAGAGGTAGGTGGAGTGGGATTGGGTTTGGGATTGGCAATCAAGCTAGTCAAGCATTGAGCCAATGAGCTGGCCAATCAATCGAGCCAACCAATGCCATTAAACAGATTAATTAATTGTGATAAAAATAAAAGAAAGAAAAAACACAAAAAATTAAATATACTTAACGCGAAATGGAACAGCAAAGTTAAGAAATTGATATAAAAAAAAAAACACAAAAGCACAAAAATAAATGCTCGTAATGAAAATTGATGAGCAGGGGTCAAAACGGCGGGGGAGTGGCGTATTGCAAAAGGAAATGGGGGATTTACTGCGCGTAAATCGAAGCGTTCGCTTAAGGCCGATACAATTAGCACCCTCGCTTTAGATGAGATAAAGTTCGTATCACATAACCTTACAAAATAGACAGCTCGGGGACTCTGACAAACGCGTGTATGAGAATATATGTATGTGTTGGGCATACTAGTTCAAAAGAACGAATCAGTTGAGTTATTCTCACTAATTTATCAAGCATTTTGTTTATTGCTTTCATTTAGTCGTTTGTTCATTTCGTTCGTTTCCTTCATTCGTTGATTTGGTTCGTTCATTCGTTATTTTGGGTCGTCCATTCTTTAGGCTAGATCATTTCTTTCGTTCGCTTGTTTGTTCATTCGTTCGTTTATCAAGTTCATTTGCTTGTTTGTTCATTCGTTTGATTAACAACTTCGTTCGTTCCTTTGTTTAGTTTGTTCATTTATTTCATTCGCTCATTGGTAGTTCATTGAGCTTGTTTCGTTACTTGAGTTAGTTCATTTGGCTTGCTTCGTTCGTTGAGTTAGTTCATTTAGCTTGCTTCGTTCCTTGAGTTAGTTCATTCATTCGAACGTTTGATTATTACATTCGCTCGCTGAATTGCTCATTATCTCATTTTGTTTCGTTCGTTGAGTTTGTTCTTTTGTTCGGTTTGTTTGAGCATTTCATTTATTTGTTCGTTTGCTCATTTGTTCATTTGCTTCGTTAGTATGTTTTGAATCATTTTCCGTTCGTTTTGTTTAATATTCGTTCTTTATAACATCATCTTAATTTATAATAAAGCAAACAAAAAAACGTGAACTAACAATAGCAAACGAACTCGAATCTATTTTAAATGAACAGAAAACGAACTTAAGATGAACAGCAACGAACTATTTGAATAAGAATCAGTTTGATAGTTCAGTTCTGAACAATTCGATGCAACTCTAATGTGAATTTGCGATTTTCTGTATTTTATTTCACGTTCGTTTAAGTTTATACTTCCTTTTTGTTGTTGCTGTTTGTTTTGTTGTTGTTGTTGTTTTCAGTTGGCTAAAAGCTTTTTCTAATTTTCAAATGCTCTGCTTGGTGTATGGGATGTCACATTTAATTATGACAATTGGCATTTAACACGCAACTAATAATCAGTCCGAGTTGAGTCAAGTCGAGAATGAATATAGAATGTAGCCTTGCACATTTGATACACACAGAGACACATAATGAGAGCATTTCCGGTTGAGCTTTAGACTTGGAATTGAAACTGGAATTGGAATTGGAATTGGCATTGAATGTTCGTCTTACCCACATGTTCTTTAATATTTACTTCCGCTCTTTTTGACGCACTCATTTCCTTCCTTCCTTCCGGCCGTACTTCTGTCAAGAGTATTGACTGCAAGTAGCTTAAATAGTTTTGGTCGGGGCTCATTAGGTGTGCGTTCGTTCTCTCTATAAATAGTAGACAGGCCCACAAAAAAAAAGAAAAGAAAAAAGATAAGCAAAAACAAAATAAAGAAACAGTCTCTTAAGATGGGACTCTTAAACGGAATTCGCATTGTTGAGCCAAGCATGCAAAAGCAAATATTACAAAGTGCTGCGAAATTTCAGCTGAACTCAACTCAACGCACAACAACAACAAAAATAAGCTGTGAATGCTTGCCGAGTATTTATGTACATATTTATGTACATACCATATACATACGAGTATGAATATGCACGACGAGTGGCAAAGCAAACTCACTGAGCTAAATATAAATGGCTAAAATAAATAACGAGTGAGTTGTTTGTTGGAAGGGAAAATGGCATTGTCATCTTAAAGCGCAACTAGTACTTAAATTTCAGTTGCTTGCAAATATACAAATGTGATGTATGTGATTGACGTACAAGTTGACAATTGTAACGAGTGAACAAACTAACGAGTGAGTAGAGTCATACAAACAGTTCGAAAGCTAGAAAACGAATTAAAAGTGTGTGAGCAGTATTCAACAGCTCAGCGAGCAACGAGTAGCAACGAATACAACAGCAAAGAGTAACTCAAAACAGTTAAAGTAACGAGTAAATTTATTGAGTGCATTCATTTAGCCCTTATTAGGTGCATTATAAAATAATCCAAATAAATAAGCAAACTATCTCCTATGACAACATGAGAAACATAATTAAATACAAACAAGTAAAAGCAACGAGTGTGTTGTAAAAGCAGCAAATGAGCTAGACAAAATAGCTGATGAAAAAGATGAATTACAAATATTTTAAAAACTAAAATGCTATAGGCAGCTAAGTAATGCAACGAGTGCGATATAAAAAGTAACGAGTAAGCTACAAATTAAAAGTAACGAGTAAGCTACAAGTTAAAAGTAATCGAACAAATAATGTACAACCTACTCAAAGGAAAATACAAATATTTGAACTTTTTCACTTTTAATTATCGGCAAAGAATAGCAACAATAGTGATACAAAAAGTAACGAGTAAGGTCAAAAAAAATTTCAAAATTTTGAACAATAAAATAGCAACGAGTGAACCTTAACATAACAAATAACGAGTAAATATGCAAACGAGTAAACAGTAGGTTTGCAATTGGAAAATTTTAACGAGTGTAATCAAAAATGTAACGAGTAAGCTGAAAAGCACAAATTTACTCACAAGTGGAATACAAATAAAAGAAACGAGTAGGCTAAAAAGCAAAAGTAATCTATCAAATATTATTATTTGTAAATAGATATAACTGAACAACAACGAATAAAACTTAACAGTACAATCAATGAGCACATATTCAAATGTGTAAAATTAAAGCCCATTCACTGAGCAGCTTTATTGCCAATATTTCAGCTATAAGGCTGCAAAGCTCTGTGTGTGACCTTTTCTGACAACATCGGTCACACACAAAACACTCGTTAGACAGGCAAGTTAAAGACCAGAAGGGGGAAACGGACTGGATAAATTCAACTATGGGCTCGGCCTATGACACTGGTAATCCCCTATGATAGTGTGTAGAAAACGACAACGAAACATGCAGCCTGTTTATACCCAACTTAGACGCTGTAATCGCTTCAACAGCTTGATACGAGTACATATCACATATATATAGTATATATGTGTAAAAAAAAGGACGACAGGCGACAGTCAATCTGAAAAAGCTTGAAAATTAATTGCATAAACAAGTCGTATATCGTGTTGGGAACGGTCGCCTCTCTCAGCGGGGTTGCCTCAAAACAAAAGCCACATAAGTAGTTGTCATATAAATAGATTTGCATACTCATTCATGCTGTATATGCATGTTTAATAAGATGTCGGGTAAGGGAAGCTGTTGATAATGAGCAAGACGACGACATGGATAAGGTTGATGATGATGATGATGATGATGATGATGATGTTGATGTTGATGTTGATGTTGATGATGATGTTGATGATGATGGAGGCCAATGACTTTTAAGGATAATGACATCAAAATGCGCATAACAAATTCGTTTGAAATCCTTTTTGAAGTCACTTTGCATAAGCAAACGCATACACACACACTCAACCACAACCACACACATACACACACACACACACACACACACACACACACATAAAGATAAAAAGAGGGAGAGAGAAGTGAAAGGCATTTCGGTTGGTGTCCCGTGCAAGAAAACTTGAAAACTCAAGACAAAACCGTGAAAAGCGCCCATCTATGTACCTTTGCTCCTGCTTCTTGCTTATAAGTCAGCCATGCAGCTTCCCCCTTTCCCACAAACCCTTCTCGCCCCCTTTCAACCTACATTTTCGACATGCCACCATTTGAGCCAACTGGAACAAACTGGGCCAATCGGTGTTCTGTGTAAAGCAAAAAAATTTCAAGCCTGCGACAGCAGCCAACATTCTAGATTATTGACGTAGAACTCTCACAGCATGTGATGGACACTACGTAAACCCTAAGCACACACACCCGTCGTTTCACATGTCGTACACACACATACACACTCTGCTTATTGGCTTTTAAGAACGAGCACTCAGTTTTGAGCTTTAAACTAGTGCAAGCTCTTAATTTAAAGGCACGCATTCTTCATAAAATCTGAGTGAAATAATCGATTAGTTCGAAATCACTGCAGTTCGATTAATCGTTTTTATAAATAAAATCGATTTGTCGAAAACTTGACAAAGAAACTTTTTACTCCCTGTTCCCATTAAAAATGGGGAAAAAAAAGTAGTCATAAAGTACTGCAAATGTATGTAACAGGCAGAAGGAGACATTTCACGATTATATAAACTATATATATTCTTGATCAGAATCAACAACCGACTCGATAACTGTCCGTCTGTCTGTCTGTCCGTATGAACGCGTCGATCTCAGAGCTAGAGACACCAAACTTGGCATGCAGGTTCCTGTATACCATACGCAGATCATGTTTATTTCAAATTTCGGTTGCACTTGATTGCATCCCAGCTAATCGAAAAAACTCCCACAGCCACAATAATAAAAATATAGCTTTCATTTTTGATACACATATTTATTTTATCAATGTTATTTAGTGGCGTTAATTCCGATGCGATCGGGTTATAAAAATCAAAGTTATTGATGAATCTATTTCTCCCCGTCTCAGAAGGCAGAAACTACTGTTTTACAGGCACTGCACACGTTAAGTGTTGGGAGCAGGGAGTCACTTGGACAGTTTTCTAGGAACTTTCAAAACAGTTTAACTTTTATATCTTATTTGAAGTATCTTAGAAAAGTAATGTCTTTACTATTTTAATTTTAAAGTTTGAAGCAATAAAAATAAAAGTAAAATCACGATATTAAATTTTTTTTATAAATTTGATTTTTTTGAAAATTTGTAAAAATAAAAATTATTTGAAAAAAAATATTATTATTTACAAGAATTAAATGAATGTTAAAAAAAAACGTAAATTTTGAGTACAAAAAAAAATAGTACTCAAAATGAATGAAATAAAATAAAGTTACAACAACAAACACATGACAAATATCGATAGTTTTGAGTGCTCTTCAAATATTGTTATCGCAATTGTTGCTTCGTTTTTGAATGCGCTGTGCGTTATCAGTATTTAGAGTATTTTGTGTACAAATGCCATTGTCGGCGACAGTCTTTTTCCGGGTTGAGAGAGCAAACAAAAGAAATATTTGCGGGCAAGGCTTGTAAGTCTAAAGTCGTGGCCGGAACCTGCCACTGCCACAGCTACAGCCACTGCGACTGCCACTGCGACTGCCACTGCGACTGACAACCTAAAAAAAAAAAACAACACACACACACAAAAAAACAACGAACCTAACACAGAAAACAAAACAACAACTACAAAAATGTGAAAAAAAATGCAACGCATGCGGTTGAGTTTGGCTTGGTTGGATTGTTTTGGTTTCAGTTTCTTGGCTGCGTTTTGTTTAGCCAATAGCTGAGTGAGTGGTTGGGTGGTTCGAGTGGGTGGCTACTGTGAGTGGGTGAATGCTTCGAGCCGCACATGTGGTTGCCTTTTGTTCTGGGCTCCCAACTTATGTGCCTCAGTCGCTGCCTCTGCCTCTGCCGTTGTATGCTGTGGCTTCGGCTCTGTGGCAGGCTCTCTTCTGCATCTGCAATGGGCAAACACAAACTTTTGGTTTAATCAACAACGTTTGCTCAATTCCAACTTTTTGCCATTTTCGTATGTTTTGCCACAAAGGGTATTTTAATTTTGTCACTAGAAATAAAATAAATTTGTCGAAATATGTCAAGTGTATTAAAATTTTGTTATTGCTTTTGCATCAAATTCAAATCGTTAAGCATCGATTTACTATTTTGTTCAGTTTCCTGCGAAACGTCTCGTTCAGCACAAAAATGTAGCCACAAAAACTTTTGTTTTTAGCAGTTATAAATATGTACATCATTAGATTAAAAACTAGTAATCGATTAGTAAAATAATTATGTACTTAATTAGTGAAATAAAAGATAAGTTTAACTTTCGATTTAACAAAATTGCAATCGATGTTGTTTTGATTAATCGAAACCGCTTTTTTTCATACACAGCTTATTTAAATAAAAGGAAAATAGTTTTATTTAAAACAAAACTCACAGTCTATCAAAATATTCAAAGTATTCCAAAATATCGATGATCGATAATCGTAGCAACAGAAGAAAAGTCGATTAAAAGTAATAATTTCGTTGTCAAGAAATGAATTAACTGGATTCCTTGATACTTTACAAGACGAATTAATTGTTAAGTATGCCTCGTAACTTTATCGATAGTGTCGATAATTTAAGCACAATTGAGTTTATATCGAGTTTATATCGATTATATTCTATTTTTATTTTGCTCTGCTACTTTTTGCATATTGAGTTAAAACAAAGAAGTTTATTGTCGATATTTGGTCGAAACTATCGTTGGCTAAAACTATCGAAACTAACGATAGTTTTTCAAACTCAACTTTAGAATTATTAGACATAATTAATATGTTTGAAAGGGTATTTAAAGCACGTCAATTCGATGATAATTTATTACTTGTTTAGTTTTTACATGCTGCCTATTAAAAAGTGTACGTGTGTGTGCGTGTGTGTGTGTGTGTGTGTGTGCGGCAGTTGCATGCTTCAGTCGGCAGCATCGTTGATTGGCAGCCAGAAGACCAGGCCAAGGGGCAAACTAATCATTGATTAGACTAGGCGATGGCGTTGCTGCCACAACAACAACAAGAACAACAACAACAATAGAAACAACGGGGCAAGCTTTAAGTGGGGCATGTGTGGCAAGTTGTGCCCATTGTTGCCACATCAACTTGCACTATTATTTTCTAGCATGTTATAAATTTTGTTTGCCGGCTTTGACAGCTCCACACATGCTTAATATTTATTTATCAGTTCAAGCAAAGTGTTAATTATGTGGGCGTGTGTGTGTGTGTGTGTGTGTGTGTGTGTGTGTGTGTGTGTGTGTGTGTGTGAGTGTGCATGTGTGTGTGAGTGCATATTTAATCTGCTGAGCTCATCACTTTCTCAAGGGACTTCAAAGCAACAGCTGCGCTTTTTCTGTTCTTTTTTTTTTCGTTTTGACTTTTTGTGGATTCCCACAAAGTATTTTATTTTTATTTTTTTCAAACTACAGATTTGTTTTTTATATGACGCTTATATTGCTTAAATTTGTCCCTGGGGTAAATATTGTTGAAACATAGAAATCGTGTATATAACAATTTAAGCTCAATTCTATTATCGAAATTCATTGAAGCGAAACCTCTTGAGAACTTAATAAATATTGTCATTAATCAAATTACAAATTGTGTTTTATGTTTAGTATGTTATACGAAGTAGTATAAAAATCTATTAAGTTTGCTTTTTTGAAGAATACTTGTGAATGACAGCAAGTCTTGAGCTTGAATTGATTTGTCATATGCCAGTTCAAACAATCAATCATGATTGTCAATCACTTAATACCAATGACTATTACGATTTTGGAAAGTGACCAAATAAATCAAAAGAAATGTGCTACAAGCTTGATTGTTTTGCGTGTGAGTTTAACTATGTTAGACAAAGAAAAAAATAAAACAGTTTTTAATAAAAATTCAAAATTTTCATTTTGCTAAATATAGTTGAATTTCCAAAAAATATAGAATCTATTTAAATATTGTATTCGCCTTTGAATTTCCAAAAAATATAGAATCTATTTAAATATTGTATTCGCCTTTGAATGCTCAACACATAAAAATCAAATTAAATATTTAAGAGTTCATTCAGTTCTCTGCAGCTCACAAGCTTCAATTCTTATCAGTTTATCTATTGAAAACATTTCATTCACTTCTTAAGGATCTTAACACTTTGTCTTACTATGGTATATACCAACATGTACACCAAGTTTGGTTGCTCTAGCTTCAAAACTGTGGAAAAAAAAATGGGTCCATACAGACAGACAGACGCACAGACAGACGGACGGACAGACGGACATTTCAAAAACCCAATATACTCTTATTTATTTTTTTTTTTTCAAAAAAATTAAAAAAGAGTATAAAAAGCTTCGAATTGGTTAACTAAAACTTAACTCTCTCTGTCTCTAAAAAGCTAAGAAACCCAAAAATAAAAGAAGAACTTGGAAAACCAAATTGGGGAAGAAAACTTAATAATTAAATCCATTTATATTTTCTACAAGAACCTTATCCATTTCGAAATTACGAGTATCAATCAAATAACTTGGAACGTTTTATTGCAATTTTATAGTTGATTATTTAGTGCTTTCGATAGGATTACGATAGAAGGCAATCAACGAGTAGTTTTATGACAAGGTCATCATCATATATATGTATATATATAGTATAAACAAACATACGAAACGAGTAACTCACTCATTCATAGCATTCATCTAATGGCCATAGCAAATGGGAATTTGGCCATTTACACGACACAACACACAACACACAGCTCACAACACACAAAAATGTTTTATGTTTCCTGTCCGTCGCGGCCTGGCAATATGTAATTTATAGCCGGCAATTTTCACAGAAAATTAAAATTTCCCTTTTTTGTTCGAAGCACGTTTTGAATTCGGCGACCGTAAATAACGTGTTTCTCGGCTTTTTAATAGTTTTCTTTTTTTTTTTGTTTTTTTTTTTTTTTTGCTATTCTCTGCTGTGTTTTGTGTTTGTTTCCTTTTATTTTGCCTGTTTTTTTGCGCTTTTATTAATTTAGCATTTTTTTTATTGCATAATTGGCAGTTGTTGGTCGCCTTTTGTCGTGTCAAAGGTCACAACAGACAGGCGCACTTGACTGCAACAAAGTAACACGAAACGGACACAGATACACATACACATTACAGATACAAATACATTTACTGTTAAAGATATAGATACAAGTTGAGCTGGGACTTTAACTGGAACTGAGCTCAGTGTCATACAAGTACTTGTCTATAGACAAGGACAACCTACAACTAGGCGATATGGCAACATGACGCTACATGAAAAGCAATCAAAGTGTGAATCAAAAACAACAACAAAAACAAAAACATTTTATCAAAGAAATAAGATACCTTTGAAAAACAACGCAAACTGAATACGCTTACAAAAGATTAAGGGTTTAATAGTTTGATATAAAAGTGTTGGAATTTTGAATAGTTATATACAACATTTTTTTTTTTGTTTTGCATGCAATTGACTTTAAACTGGATTTGAAAAATTCATCCAGAAAATATTTAAGCAAGTTTGGCAATGCTGAAAATTCATGAAATTTTGGAAACAACAACAGCTAACAACTTTTTTACCTCCTGTGCCCATTAAAAATCGGAAAAAGGGAGTTATGGCTATATCGACTCGGTTGTTGATGCTGATCAAGAATATCTATACTTTATATAGTCGGAAATGCCTCCTTCTCTCTGTTACACACATTTGCAGTACTTTATAACTTCCTTTTTCCCATTTTTAATGGGAACAGGGAGTAAAAATACTAAGTAAAAATAGCAATATAGAGTATATGTAAGTTTAGTTAAATGAATGCTCTAATTAAAAAACTTTCATTAAATCAAACTTAAAAAACAAAAATTAAAATAAAATTGTACTAAATAAAATAAAGCAAAACATTGTCATACATAATGACAACATGCAACATTCAATGGAATGTTTTAGAATGTTGTAAATAAGTGAAAAACTAATGTTCGAGCAAGAAACTTTGCGAGGGTATTACCTGAAAGCCTTTTGCTTTTTGGAGGATGGTGTGGGGGGCGAGGCTAATACACTCGGGGTGAGGCTATATGTGGGCGTGTTCAGTTTGCCGCCTTTTGTGTGGGTGTGTGTATGTGTGTGTGTGTGTGTGTGTGTGTAAGGATGTGTGTCTGGGACATGGCGTGACGATGCCGCGTGAACCTTTTGAACCCAGCGATACGGATTACGGTTACGGTACGTCCGTCATAGATGACCTACATACACACAAGCCCACACACACACACACACAGCTGAGACTGTGTGTGTGTGTGTGTGTGTGTAATGGCGTCCGGCCGTTTGTCTTTTGATTAAAAAGCCAATAAAAAGAAATAAAAACAATAAATGAAAATGAAAACGAGCAGCTATGAAAATATGTACTACAAGTATTTCATGCTCGCCAGGCGCATAGATTAAATTATTTTCCAATTTTCTTTTCCTTTTTTTTATACTTCCCCTATTCTGTTTCTCTCTCTCTTTTTTTTTTTTTGGTTCTTACAATTACCGAATCGAATTATATATATTTTTGTGTGGCACACAGTTTGTTCTACGTGTGACGCTGACTTTTTTTTAATATTTTAACAATCAATTTTATTCATTCGTTTCTTTTTTCTGCTCCTTTTCATTGCAGGTACGAATTACGAGTCGAGTTTTGACATATATTGTAAACGAGAATGTGTGTGTAACCGCCCACCCATCCACAATACGTGAGACTTTATACAGTATGTGAATCTATTCCGTATAATCATTGAGTCAAATCATGCTTATAGCTTATATACATATATATTAAATATGTATGGGCTTGTCAATGCATTTCATATATGATTATTGCCGACTGTCAGGCAAAGTTTTGTAAGTTGTAGCTGACCTTCAGCTTCGAATCGAAACCAAACTGACAGCTTATTGATATGAAAATTGTTTAGAAAATGTACATACATGATTTAGTTGATGAGATGAAAGAAACTAGTTAGCCACAAATAAATACCCTTGTCAATATTTTGATAGTTTTTTAACAACTTCAGAGAAATATAAAATATAACTTTTAAATATTGTAATCAACAAAATAATACAAATCGGTTGAAAAACTAAAATAAATTCGAACTTTTTTGGTTTCCACCTTCGTCAAAAAAATTGCAAAAAAGTGAATATATATAATATATATATATAAATGAGATATTAAGGGTCGTAGAAAAAGCAAGGTTACACAATTTACAAACTCTTGTCAGAAGTGAAAATGAGAACACTTGAGGTGAATTCACTTTTGCTTAATTCTTGCAAAAAGAAAAACTCAGAAGAGATTTAATTTTTTCTAAAAAAAAAAAAAGCTGTTCATGGCAGCATCGATTGCCTTGCAACTCAATTCGAAATCAAAATCTTTACGCTCAAAAAATTAGGTATAAAAAATGATTCAAATTTATTTACCAACATTAATTCAAATTATTAGCTTAAATTTTATTAAAAAGTCAACAAAATGCCAAACGATTGATTTCAATGATTTGAAACAAAGTTAAGTTTGAATAGACTTTAACAACTCGTCTAATCTCTGCTCAAAAATGACTGGGTATCAAATAAAGAAAAAATAAATAAAGCATAAAAACAAATTTGAATAAGCAGCGAGTTAAAGGTTACAGCTGCATGCACTTGATTCATGTAACAAATTCCACCACCAAATATGTGATTCAATTGAATGCCGCATGAATATTATGTACAATACATGAAACGAAATGAATGAATGCTTTGATACGAATATTGAGGTTATATTGGATCGTATAATATAGATAACGGGGTTTTGTGTTGCACTTATTATAGTGGCGGCATTTATGTAGAACAACAGTAGAATGATGATTACCAGACCCATTACCATTACCATAACCTTTAACCATTCCCTTCTACGCTGCTCCGCCTTCATCATACCTATGAACACTCCATTCGATTCCATTCCAGTCCCGTTTTGGTATTATGCGAACTCATTTAATGACCAGTAAATTATACATAATAGACCCAAACTACAAGCCATTTAGACTGAAGTTGCTAACCACCCTGCAACCCCCCCCCCCCCCCACTCCCTGTCTAACCCACTCTCTCTGCCACAGAGCTCATCGCGTAACGAAAACGAAATTAGTCAGGGACAAACTATTTTGTTGTCGCTCGGGGCACGCATGCGTGGCGCCTCCTACTATTGCCATATATAAAACTAAGTACTGTGTTGTGGGCTGTGGGATCTTGCTGTTGAATTTTGAATGTTGAATGCTGATTCGTTGCATGTCTGGCATTTTCAATGAGCTTGCAACAATGCTCGATTAACAACCATAAATGACTACAATAACAACAAGAATAGACAGCTAAACGTTTTTCTTTTTATGAATTCCTACTAGAAGTTGCCACGTATTTAATTACTAAATGAATGCTAAATATCACGTTAAAAATATAATAAAAGAAATATTTAAAATTCAACAGTTTTACACATTTCTAAATAGTGTTTATTATAATCAAATAAAAATAAATTCAAATTTATATAAATCATGCAAATTTTGGTTTTGCTTGAAAGCTTTCTACAATTTTCCGAAGTTTCCAAAACAATTAAATTCACTTTTTTATTATTTCGTGAAAATTTTGAAAATTAGTTTGAAGCAAATTGCTCCGAAATTAGACTTTCGGCCATACGATTTTCCATCCAGTTGGTAAATTAAGCGGAAACTTGGCTTGCAGTCGTGGTTGAGTTTTCAATTTGATCTTTGAAAATGAGTTTGAAGCAAATAGCTCAAAAAGTCAACTGTCGTTCCTTTTACCACCAACTTTCCGTCCAGGAGGGTAAATTCTCCGTAAAACTGCTATGCAGTCATTGTTGAATTTTCACATAGATTTCTGAAAATGAACTTGCGTCCGATCGAGTGAAAAATAGATAAGTTGCATACAACAGGTTTCCGACCATTTTCAAGGAATTTTCAAAATTTGATTTTATTTACGTTGTTTTTATTTTATTTTTTGAAAAATGAGTCTGAAGCAAATCGCACTAAAACTAAAGTCTCAGACATGTTACCTTGACCACGCATTTTCCACCCCGGAGCGTGAATTTTCCGGGAAATTAGTATGCATTTTTTGAAGAAATTTCCATAAAGATGTTTAAAACTTAATTTTAAGATAATCGCAAAAAAGTTCAACTTTCGCCCTGTTGAGACACCCAGAATACTGACTTTGAATTTTTCGATGCTGGTGGACTCTCTAGAAGAAATTTTTTCGGAACAATCGAATTCTTCTTAATTTGAAATACAAGTTTGCATTTTTTGCTTTTATCTGAACTTTGTTCAAATTATTGAACTTAGTTTTCAAAATCGTTACTCTAAATTAGAAAAGTTACGTCAAGATTCGCTAAACTATAATCATAAAATGTCTTACCTTCGATCAAAGTTAAAAAAATTCGATATTAGCTAGAACCATAATTAATAAAATTAAGTTAATCAAAAAACTGCAATTTAGTTAATCTACCCCACATAGTCTATAATTGATGGGTATATATACATGAGTGGAAACTAAAAAAAAAAGAAAAAAAGGCAGAAGAGCAGAAGAGCAGAGAAAACAAATAAATAAATAATGACATTCATTTGTATTTGAAGTGTGTGTGAACGAATGTGTGAACGATTTGGTTAAGTTGGGTTAGGTTTTTTGTCATTATTCCTGTGCGAGTCTCATAGTTAACTGTTAATAGTCCCATTGCAAGCAATTAAGTTCATTAGCGCGACTAACAAGAGACAGAAATAGAAAAACAGAAAGAGAGAGAGAGAGCATGGGAATAGGAATAAATATGTAGTTATGGGTATGGATTTGTTTGTGGATATGGATATGGGCTTCGTTTTGGCATAGGGGTATTGCAAGAAAATGGAAAATGGTTAGCGGAGTCAGCCAAGCACGCATTGATCATAATCAAAAACAACAACAAAAACAACAAGAACAAGAACAATAACAATACACAAGAGAAATGCGACTTTCATAACAAATCAATTTTCATTTCGCTGTTGCGTTGCGTGTTTTACTCTGTTTTTCTGTGTGTCCCCAATGGATGACAGACAACCCAATCACATTGCCCACAGTCACCCACTCGCCCTCTTTGCGGCTCCACCAAATGTCTAATGTCATTGTTTTGTATACCCTATAACCATAAAAATGTATTGAAAGGATTACATTAATCAATGCAAGACTGAAGCAGACATCTTTCAAGTCACATTTCTTGTATTTACACATTTGATTTCTCTTTTCATAACATTCCTAATCATATTCCAGCTCAACATAATGGTCTTCAAATTTAATTTACATACATTTTAGCATGTCATCTTAATAAACCAAAAGTTTCTCAAGTTTCGACATACATACACAAAAGTTATTAAACAACTATTCGCATTGAGAAAGGACAGCATTAGTCACAGTTTTTGTCATTTATTGTAAAAGTAACAGTTACAGAATATACTCGTAACAGAGCTGTAACAGAAGGCGAGAATGTTATAGCTAACATATTTGCTAGATGTCTACATTCAGCTGCTGTTAAAAGCTATTAACATTGACTGACATAACAGAAGGCGAAAATGTTATGACTAACATTTGTTCATGGACAGAATTGCTTATTTTAGGATTAATTTATGCACAAATTGTGCATGAAATCAGATAATCATAATTCTTGCATGAGTAATCATTAATTGTGCATTAAAATGTAACAAAAATGCTTAAATCATTATAAAATGTGCATTAAAATGATAACTAGCTAGCAAATTTGAATACTGTCTGTCATTTCTCTCTGTGTATTTATCTTGAATGAAATCAAATTTCAATACAATTAACATCATAAAGGGTATACTAGATCTTATACTGCGCTTGCTTCCCTTAATAATAACATATAATACAAATTTTTAATACAAATTTCAAGTCTTTATTTTAAAACCTTGAAATATGAAAAACTCAAAAAATGATTAAATTTATTTCAAAATGTTTAGCCTACATTAAAAAGCAGCAATGTAAATGTGTATTTCAATAATTTGAAAACTGTTTACAGAGTATTTAAAAGCCAAACTTTTGCCACTAAAGACTTCCAACTCGTTGTTGTTTATATTTTTTTTTAATTTTTTTTATTAAAAAAGAAAAAAGAGTATATTGGACTTGTGAAATGTCCGTCTGTCCGTCTGTCCGTCCGTCTGTCCGTATGAACGCAGGTTTTTTCCACAGTTTTGAAGCTAGAGCAACCAAACTTGGTATACATGTTGGTATATACCATAGGCAGACAAAGTGTCAAGATCTCCCCCCCACCCCCACCCCTTCCCCCACAAACCGCAAAAAACTATATCTTCCACAGTTTTATAGCTAAAGTAACCAAATTTAGCACAAGGGCTACTTATCACATCCTTGATTGATCTGACAAAAAAAATTTGGCCACGCCCACCCCCGCGCCCACAAATAAGCAAAGTCTGTATCTCCCCCACCCCTTTAGCTAGAGTCCCCAAATTTTGCAGGTTGAATTCTATTGTCCTATTAAATAGATTGTATAAAAATAATTTTGCCACGCCCACCCCCGCCCCTGCAATCGAGCAATGTTTGTTTCTCCCAAACCTGTACAACGACCCCAACCAAACTTATATTGATGGCAAAACTTGAAAGATTTGAACAAAAATACAATTGCCACGCCCACTTCTGACTCCGCAAAGAGGCTAAAAAAGAGTATATCGCAGTCGGGTGCATCCGACTGCAACGTTCTTACTTGTTTTATATACTATATATATATTCATATATACATATATATCTTTTTTGGCTTAATTTCAATGATTTTGCCATGCGGCTGCTGTTGTTTGTTGTTTGTTGCCTGAGTGGCTTGGTTGCATGTGTAATTCAAAGCAAATGCCCCTTGTAAATGCAAAGCCTGCTGCAACCCAACCCTGGCCTGGCCCCACTTCGCCAACGTCATTGCATGTCAAAAGGTGGGTGGGGGAAAGTGGAGCTGCGTTGCATAGACAACAAAGCTCTTTGTTGTTTTGCTGTTTTTGTTGGCTTAAATGCCTCGTTTGGCAATGGCGCAACATGCACTACATGTGTTTATTGTTGTTGTTGTTGTTGCTGTTGTTGTTGTTGTTGGCTTTGCTCCACATAAAAGCCAAATGTGTCGCAGCATGACGTTTGATATGTGTCATTAACAACAACAATAGCTAAAACAACAAACACAACTAATACTACTTTCACAGATCTATGGCGATTGTTATCTAAACCATATGCTGAAAATTATACTTTGCTCCCAGAACAATGCCCTTTGATTAGCTCCATGTGATACCTGAATAAAGGCATACTATCAAATCACTTCAAATCACATCAAATCACATATTTGTTATAGAACACAAAACATTGACTCATCCCCCATTCGTAGCTCATTTAATTATGCAATGTATAATTCAAATATCATTTTTACTCCCTGTTCCCATTAGAAAAAGGAAAAAGGGAGTTATAAAGTACTGCAAATGTATGTAACAGGCAGAAGGAGGCATTTCCGACTATATAAAGAATATATATTCTTGATCATCATCAACAGCCGATTCGATTTAGCCATGTCCGTCTGTCTGTCTGTCCGTCCGGCTGTATGATCACACAGATCTCGGTTAGTAAAAGAGCGAGAGACACCAAATTTGGCATGCCGGTTCCTGCATACCGTACGCAGATCACTTTTATTTCCAATTTCGGATGTACCCCCCCAGCCACAATTTTAAATATAAAGCTTTGATTTTTGGTACACATATATGTTGACATGCACTGGACAAGTTAAGTGCGCTGCTTGCTTGTGTTTGCCGCTGAACAGCAGGGTAGTAACAAGCTAGCCTCTATACCAAATACAAGATGAGAATTCAGTAGCCGCAAATTGTTATTAACATAACTAAATCTTCAGAATGTGAATAGTTTAATGTTAGTTTTAACATTCATTGCTGTGCATATATATTCTAAAATTACTTTTAATGTAATTGACATAAATGCTTTATGCACAGCATTATTAATAAGAATTCATTAATTTTGCTAATGAATTATCAATGCTAATGAAATTAGGCCATCAATGAAAATTAAAAACTTTTGATTTTTACTAAAATCTAAAAAAACCTTTATTACTTTTAAATTCGAATGCTAATATATTTCATTGTCTTTACTTTTCGCAATTCTAATTGTTATGAAGAAACAATGAAACTTATGGTCAGAACACAATCCAACTTATATATTTTGAATTTGGATACAGCGAATTGGTGTAATATGAAATATGTGTTGAACGTTCTTGAGTTCAAAATCAAAAAATTTAAAATTATTTTATATTATTTTCTTGTTTTATACTCATGAGCAAATATTAGTTTTGTTCATTATTGTTCAGTTTAGTAACAAATATTTTATATAAACACTCGAATATAACGCTTAAGCCAATTTCTCAATTAGAATTCTCAATGTTACAATTCCCAAGCAGTTTAAGCAACATAGTTAATATAAAAAGCTTGTAGCTGTTAACTGAAGATTGTTGCTATACATAGTACTTAAAAAAACTAAGTACCTATATATAAATATATATGTATAGCTATTACTTATAGAAGCTGTAAGCACTAGATGAAAGTAATGCTTTTCACTTTCAAGACAGCGCAGACATTTCCCTCGATATATGTTTATCAAAATGATGAATGACTTCAAGCCATTTTTCTACACAAAAAAAAAAAAAGGAAAAGTAAGAAAATTCTCAATGTGTTTGTTGCTGTAAATGATAACTTCATCTCATTCACTTTCATTCACACTGCACAGCTGCTAGAGTTTGTTTTTCTTTTTTGTTTTTGTTTTTGTTTTTGTTTTTGTTTTTTTTGTGCCGCGTCAGTTTCATTTAATCATCATCAACATTAACATCATTATCATGATGACGATGTTCAGTATTCAGTATTCATACTCATCGCAGCATTCTGTCAAGCTTTACACAGAGTGCTGCTTTGCTGCGACGGCTCCAAAATCATCTTTCAAAATTAGTCTGCTCAGCAAAGTTGGCTTATTGGCAAGGGACAAGCGACAGTTACAACAACAACAACAACAACAACAACAAGAATAAAATTTGTCGTTGTCATGTTGTTGTTGTTGTTGTTCTTGGGAAAAGTGTCGTCAGAAAAAGCAAACCCAAGCCAACCCAGCCCATTTAGTCCAGCCAAGCCAAGCCGCACATTTCATTCCGTGCTGTTAGTATTTATCATTTTTTAATGACAACACCTTGAGAGTGATGCCGTTCGCCCCGTCGCTTTCCCCTTTGGCGGCCTCCCTCAATCTGGCACTGTCCCATTACAAAAGGCACATCATTAGGATGAGCAAGAAGCAGAAGGACGAACGCTGTAGAAGGATACTCGTAACTCAACCAAGCAGAAAATACTTACACGTAATGGAATGGATGCTCCTTTTTCTGCTGTTGCTTTTTCTTCTTCTTTACCTCTGCTACTTCTTGTTGTTGAGCGCGTCAACAGCTATTAACGGTACACAGTCCATCATAGCATCATAAAGCTAAAAACCACGTTACAACCTCCCTTCCCAAACCCATTACAAATTCAGTTGCTTCGGCTATTACATGGCCACATTTTGCTGTCATAATTTATTTATTTGACTTCAAATGTTTCAAATTTGTGCTCAGATAGATACAAAGAGAGAGAGTACTTTCCATTTCCACTTACCCCCTGCAGCCCCTTTTACCCCCTTTCGCGCCGTCTCTGACAAATTGGCTGCCATTTTTGGTGTCGCACCGTTTTTTTCATTTCCTTTTTTTTGTTTGTTGCCAGATGTGAGCTAACTTTGCGCCTTTGCCTACTTTTATTATTTAATGTAATTTCATTTAATGTAATTACATTGTAAAGCGTCGAAGTCCACGCCGACGACGACGTTGACGCCTCTGAACGTTGACCGTCTGCCATGACAGCAACAATAACAACAACTACAACAATAGAGACAGACACGTGTCTAGAAACTAGACAAGTTTTAATATAGTTGAGCAAAATGCTCGAATCTACTTTAAGCAGTAATTAGAAATCAAAAACAAATAGAGAACGTTTAAGCCTGTTCTGAATACCACTTTCGATTCAATTCCACAGAAAAGCGTTTTTTTTTTTTTTTTTTTTTTAAACTTTTAAATTTGGCTTTTAACAAAACTGATTTCTCCAAATAACAACATCCAAGAACTTAGCTTTGCATTATAATCTATAAGGTCTTTAATATTAACAACAACATCTGAACAATTAAAGCTAATCCCAAGCAAGTAAAAGTTGCTCTGACTTTTAAAAAGAAAAAAAAAACGTCAACATACTTGAAGCTTATGTTGATTAGCTTTTCTAAGAAACCATTTTCATTTAGAAAAGTCTGCTTTGGACTCCTTTCTAACAGAAAAAAAAAAAACAAAAATAAAAATAAGAAAGAAAAGTTACTTTCGTGCCGAAGATAAATACACTTGCAGAAAAGTTTTGCATATGAAAACTTAATTTTCCGATGGCAGCTGTAAGTTATTGTGATCCGATTTTGATACAATTTGGTCAACATGTGTAGAAAGTTCTTTAATGTAGATATAGTGAGTTTGGTCGAGATATTTTGAAAAACACAAAAGTTTTTCATACAGAAACTTATTTTAAATCGACCATTCCTATGGCAGCTATAAGATTTAGTGGTCCGATCTGGCCGATCTTAACACCTTGTCTGCTTATTGTATATATCAAAATGTATACCAAGCTTGGTTGCTCTAACTTCAAAACTGTGGAAAAAACTGCGCTCATACGGACGGACAGACAGACGGACAAACATTTCTCAAACCCAAAATACTCTTTTTTCTTTTATTTAAAAAAAAAAAATTAATAAATGAGTTTAAAAAATAAAGTTTAGTTTGATTGAGCTATCTTAAAACATATCTACAAAAATTTCGAATTTACTGAAAAAATTTTAATACCCTGTACAAGGGTATAAAAAAAACGTGGGCACATTTACAATTTATTTATTTGAGTTTGCCTTCTTGATACACATACTTATATAAGGCACTGTCTGCACACTTGATTGACAGCACGCTCTTAGCGGTTTTTTTTTTGTTGTTGCTTTTAGGTTTGTTTTTTTTTTTGCACAAAAGTTGTTGCACGCATTAGTTGTTGTTATTGTTGTTGTCGTTGTTGAATTTTTATGTGTCGCGTGCGTGCGTCGTCCAAGCCAAGCCAAGCCAAGCCCCAAATCGCTTTTTGAACGTCTAAACCAAACTCAAACCCGTCTCCGCCCCCCCCCCCCCCCGCCTCTGGTCTATGGTCTCTGAACACCCCCGCTGGGCACAGTGCGGTAGTTAAAAATGCAAAACTAATTAGTTGCCGGGGCCAGTTCCGGGGCACCAATACCCCACATTCCCCTCCCACCCCCCACAGGCATAGCTCATAGGAGTCAGCATTGAGGCCTGGACTTGCAACTTAAAACTTTATAACATGATATATTTATACTCTTTTTTTAACTTTTTTGAAAAAAAAGGAAAAAAGAGTATATTGGGTTTGTGAAATGTCCGTCCGTCCGTCTGTCTGTCCGTCTGTCCGTCTGTATGAACGCAGGTTTTTTCCACAGTTTTGAAGCTAGAGCAACCAAACTTGGTATACATGTTGGTATATACCATAGTAAGACAAAGTGTCAAGATCTCCCCCCCACCCCCACCCCTTCCCCCACAAACCGCAAAAACCTATATCTTCCACAGTTTTATAGCTAGAGTAACCAAATTTGGCACAAGGGCTACTTATCACATCCTTCATTGATCTGGCAAAAAAAAATTCGGCCACGCCCACCCCCGCCCCCACAAATAGGCAAAGTCTGTATCTCCCCCACCCCTTTAGCTAGAATCACCAAATTTTGCAGGTTGAATTCTGTTGCCCTATTTAATAGATTGGATAAAAATATTTTTGCCACGCCCACCCCCGCCCTTGCAATCAAGCAATGTTTGTTTCTCCCAAACCTGTAGAACAGGCCCAACCAAATTTTAATTGAAAAAAACTTTAAAGATTTGAGCAGAAATTCAATTGCCACGCCCACTGACTCCGCAAAGAGGCGAAAAAAAGAGTATATCGCAGTCGGGTGCATCCGACTGCAACGTTCTTACTTGTTTATTATGCCTTTATTATAACCACTTGGAACCCATTTTATGGGCCACACACAACTTTAATTAAGTCCAGCAAAAATCTCAAGAATTTATATACAAAACTTTGCAAGTTTTTTTTTAAGCTTCAAGTTTTAAATATCATTTACAATGTCTTAAAACATAAAAGATAAAAAAAAAATAATAAATAAAAAATAAAATACCTTTTTCTACAAATTTTCAAAGATTTAAATGTTATTTTTCAAAATATTCCTTAAAATAAAAAAATTAAGTTTAGAATAAAAGTTTTAAGATCCAAACAAAATGTATGCATTAAAACTGTTTTTAATTGCTCAAAGTATTCACTCAGCAACCAATTAATGCTGAAAAACTAAAATTTTTCACAAACTTACCTTGTACAAAATGCAGCTTTAATCTGATGATAAAAAAATGCAACTAAAGTTTTACACAATTTTTTGTTAAGCAACAGTTTTTAGGCCAAGTTAACAGACCCATTCAAAATAAATATATACATAATAAAAACGACAGAAACTCCACAAAAATATGGTCTATAAACAGCCATTGAAGCACTTTTTATACTCGTGTTTCCAAAATGGAAAAAAGGAGTATATTGGGTTTGTGGAATGTTCGTCGGTCCGTCCGTATGAACGCAGTTTTTTTTGCACAGTTTTAAAGTTAGCGCAACCAAACTAGGTATTCATGTTGATATATACCATAGGCAGACAAAGTGTCAAGATCGGCGAGATCGGACATATAGCTGCCATAGGAACGATCGGTTGAAAATAAGTTTTTGTATGAAAAACTTTTTAGTTTTTCAAGATAACTCAAACAAACTGACTTTATATGAGTCTAAGCACATTTTATATATGCTGACCAAATTTGATCGAAATCGGACGACTTTATCTAATAGCTACCATAGGAACAATCGGTTGAATAATAAGTTTTTGTATAAAAAACTATTTTGATTTTTAAAATAACAAAGTTTAAGAACAGTTTATGAGAATATAAGTTGTCTTTACACAAATTGAATTTATTAAACGTACAGAAAACAGTATATCGCAGTCGGGAGAGCCCTTTTTGCCTTTTTTGCGGCATTTTGTTTTCTATGTCCGACAATTAGAGGAGAGTATTTAAATCAACAGAAATTAGACAATTTGATGAGCTGACGATGAGTTTCTGTTGCTGTTCGTTCCACCCTAATGCTATTTATCTCTTGACTGACCGGAGAGGCTTCCCCATTCATTAAAAAAGCGCGTAAAGCAACAAACAAAAGCGAAATAAACAATTAACGGCAAATAATTTAATTTGTTTACTGCGAAAAATAAAAAAAAAAATAAAAAAGCAAAGCGAAGACAATGCGACCAAAAAGCAAATAAAATTAAATTTTTTATGACTATACAAAATACAATGTACAAATACATACATATAGCTCTATTGTGAGTTTGTTCTTGATGTTATTGTTGTTGTTGCTGCTTTTATATCTTTTGTTGTTATACAACAACATACAACAACAAGTATGTATTTGCTTTGTACACTTTTGGTTTTATTTGTTTATTTTGTTCACACTCGGTATTTCAGTCCCTTTCTATGGCACTTGAAACCTCCTGTTTTTCGACAGTTTCAAGTTTCGAATCTACACCCTCCCCCCCCTCTCACACAGCACCCCTCCCATTCCTTAGCTCCCCTCACATCATTTTGATGCGCTTGAACGCGCCTTTGTCGTGAATTTTATTTATCTTTATTTAATTTTTAAGCAACTTTGACAGATTTATGCGTTATTGTGGCGTAAATTATTGCATGCTACTTCTAAAATGGAATGAATCTGGTCCCCCCTATTCCCGCTCCCTCTCCCTTTTCGAGTGGCATAGTCAATGCCAGGGGCACCTTGGCCTGGGCGCCATTGTGCGACGCTAAGGGGGGCGCCAGTTGAAATTAGCCAAACGTTTTTGATAATGTGCCCCAAAAGTTTTTAGATTCTGTTCAGCAAGTAAATCGCGTTTTATATATGGCAGCAATTTGATGCCTTAATGTCGAGTTGTGTGTTTGTCTGTGTGGCTCATTCCACACTCATAGACGTGGCAACGGGGGGCAGTTAAGGTTAAATGCAACACTTAAAAGCTTAAACGTTGCAATGCAAGCAATTGTCTTTCGACTCATAAATTTATTTTTTTTATGTTAAAAGTTAAAAATTGAAATTCAAATTGGCAAAAAACTTTAGCTGGAAGATGAAATTATATATTAGCAAGATTTAAATCAAAGTCATAACAACAAGATTTTAATAAATTTCATAAACTCTGTCTTACACTTTTGTTGAGATATTGCGAAAGTTAATTATCTTTAAATGTTCCCATTATCACTTGTAGCAACCCTTGAATTCACTTGCATTTCATCAAGAATTGAATAAACTTGCAGAAATGGGAAATACTTGTAATTAAATTCAATTCTCTAGTTGAATTGCAATAAGAAAAATTTGAAAATTGAATGGAATTTTAACTCTACAAAATTGAGCTTGAAGTGGAAACCAGAACAGGCCTGTTAATTTCACTTTGTCTGAATTTCTCGATTTTCATTATTGCAAATAAGTCGAAATTTCGGCTAGAAATGAGAACAAATGATCAATTTGAGAACGTCATTCTACCCCCCCTGCCCCTTTATAACTTATATGTGCCTACTTCACTGCTGTTGCACTCACAGGCCATGCCATCTAATTTAATAATAAGTTAAAGAGCCGCAGAGGCTCGAAATGGCGTACCCAAAAGCGTATCTAGAGCCATAGCTAAAGCCGATTGCTGGTCAGGTTATTGTTAGTGCCGCATAAACGTAAAAATTTACTTTATTCCGCACACTCTCTCTCTCTCTCTCTCTTTCACACTCTCAGTCTACCTATCTCTGTCTTTTGCTCCATCATAATGCATAAAATGTGGCGATGGTTGGGCGTGTTGGGCGTGCAGCAGCTGTGATGCCTTTTGTAAAAAGGCTCTGCATCCATAACGACGTTTATGTGTATATAGATGTGTGTGTGTGTATGTGTGTGTGTGTGTGTGTGTGTGTGTGTGTGTGTGTGTGTGTGTGTGTGTGTGTGTGTGTGTGTGTGTGTGTGTGTGTGTGTGTGTGTGTGTGTGTGTGTGTGTGTGGGCTAAAAGACGATAGAAATGGGCGTGACCATATCTATGTGGGTTACATACCTACAGACAAACATTTTACGATGTTAACGGCGTAAACTGCAATGCTCTTCATACATTTCATGCTTTTGCTCTAAGACCATATCAGGTAATGAAGAGAGACAGAGAGAGAGAGAGACAGTCGGACAGAGAGAAAGAGAGAGACTTACAAAGAAAAAAAGACTATGTGTTTTGCAAACCTGAATCAATACACACTGAGAGAACTCTATGCTGAAATCATGCATTTTATGCACATTTTAAGCATGAAATCGAAAAAATGCCAATTGATAGACATAATTCATGCATAAGTAATCAATTTTAGCATTTTATGCACTATTAATCCATGATTATGCATAAAAAATGTGTGTGCAAATCTGTATCAATACACGCTGAGAGAACTTTTTGCTGAAATCATGCATCTTATGCATGAGTCATGCACAAATTAAGTTTAAAATCACAGCTAGAATAGCTAATCAATAATTATAGTACTAGAATTAGTACAATGATTAAGCTTTGTTTAAATGCTGCATTTTTTCTCCGTGCATTTGCACAATTGCATTGCAATTCTGCAAAGTCTCTCGCCAAAGGTTCAAGTAGAGCAACCATACTCAACCTGATTCAAGTCATATCAAATTGGAATAGTAGTATCTACCATACCAAAAAAAAACAAAAAAAGCACGCAAAATGCAATGTTCAATTAGTTAAGAGGCATGCCACAAACAGGCATGATATGCTTAAATTCTGTGTCGCAATGTGCCCACGTTGGGCGCCACACAAATGTTTGCATGCTAGAAAATTGAGTTGTTAGAAATGTTTTTGTGCATTTCTTAAGATACAACATAAATATTTTGTAAATAATAATTGTTCAAAAAAATTGCTGAACTAAGTCAATAAAATAATTTAAATGGGTTGAGCGTGCCACACGTTGAGCGCCAAAATAATTGTTTGCATTTCGCTACGAAAATTTGCAAAGAAATGTTCAACAAATATTTCTTAAATATGTGCATGAATATCTTGTTGTATAAAAATTACAATTGCTGCGTAACTGCGTATATATATATATATATATATATATGTATATATAATGCCTTGAATTGCTTAAGTTCCGCTGATGCTTAACTTTATACAGTTGTTGCAAACATTGCTGTTTGCAACATGCTCCAGCATTTTCAACCAAATACTAAATGCATATATAAGTATTTAACATACATACATATATCGATGAGTACTTATATATAAAGTAAACCCAACTCCTATAAAAAAAAGCAAAAAGCACAAAAAAAAATCTCAAGAAAATTTCAAATAAAGCGGCAACAGAAAACATTCGAGAGCAAGAAGCGTTTTGCTTAAGATGCTTCTTCTAGACCTACTGTCACAATAACCCTCCCCTCTGCACCTCTCTGCATCCCTCGCCTCTTACCTTTGGGTATGTTTCTAACTCCCAACTCCCACGTCAGTCGTGAGATGCTCCTCTACAGGAAGCGTTCCTTCCAAAAGGCCAAAGCCAAAGGAAATGAAATATGCGCATAAATTTCATATCGTTTTTATGATTTTCTGTTATGTCTCTTGCGTTGTAGTTTGTTGTTTTTTTTTTTGTTTTTTTTTCTTGTTTTTTATCTTTTTTCTTAGGTTTTAGCAAAGTTTTTTTTTTATTTATATCTTTTTTGTCTTTTTGCTTTACACTTTTATTGGTTTCCCAATGGGTTTTGGCGTTTTGCTCGCACACACAACACACTCAACACACACACAACAAAAACACACATCTTTGGGAATTGAAATGAAGGTTTCCAGTTTTGGATCTTGGGTTATTTTTTTGGTTCTTGGGCATAAGTTTTGTGCGGTTTGTTCGCTGATTTGACGCAAATGCATTTCATTAGTTCAAAAGAAGTTGAGGAATATTAAGCTTTAACATTTCATTGCATTTCAGCTTGATGGCCAAAACAGATGGAAAAACGAGGAAAGCAAAGAAAGAAAGCAAGAGTAGAGAAGTTGAGGGTAATCAGCCAAATGACGATTCTATTTACGGCCGTTGTACGTGTTAGCCATAGAGTAGAAGTATCTGCTCGACTGTTTTGCTGAATGGTTATATACCAAATAGAGATCCAAGTATGCCATAAAAACCTCAAGCCAGCACCTAAACAGCACCGCAAAGGGTTCTTAAATGTTTATAGCTGAAATATGAATATATATATATATGAAATATGAATGAATGCCAACAAAATGTAGTTGACAGTAAAAAATCGCGACTATTTAAGTGGCAAACAACTTACACAAGTGAGTTATGTCATCGACAGAAAGCTGCTTGCATTAATCAAAAAATACATTGAAAATATACTATTTAGTTCATATTTTTACCTACTTATATAAACTGTTATAATTCCTAAGTTAAGTATGGAGTAAAAACAACAATTTACAATGCAGTTCAATAACCATCATGAGCAAATCGACTGCAATCTGCAAAAATTTCGTTTTGCCTTTACTTTTTTAGACCGTTTTCTCTTTAACATTTACGTTGTCAAAAATTAAAATTTCTTGATGAAAAATATTTCTTATACACTTAATAACATTAACCACTAACTAACAAATATGATAAGCAATTAATTTGAACAAGCATAGATGTAAATTTTCAAGTGCAAAGTCAACGGAAATTTACGTAACGTTACGCCACATATTAAGAGTAATAAAGAAATGAATAAAAAAACATTTTTAATTTTCATAACTTGCAAAACAAACTTGTATTATTTCAAATCGTGATCAAAAAAGTTTTGTACAAAAAGTCTTGGTCAATTCGCAGAGTTTTGCCATTTTGTAATTCAAGCCAAAACCCACTTCCGTTTTTTGTAACGTGACGGCACACTCATTTTTGCCTATATCATCAAATCTTTGGGGTCGATTGGTGTGATTTCTTTGACTGAATATTATGCTACTTAAATACTTCGCAAATAAGAAAAAACATTTTACAAATTTGACATCTTCAATTTTTTCTTATACTTTGTCGTACAAATGTCACGTTACGCCACTACGGAATTGCCCATATGGCGTTTTCTACTAATTTTGATGCTTAATTAAAAATTATTAATTTCTAGATATACATTTACTCAAAAATTTAACTTTTTATTTTTAAAATGTATATTAAATGGAGAGTAATTAATGACCTAATAACAATGAATTACAATTTGAGTAAATTTTAAAGCTTGCTTTGTAAATAGAAGCGCTTATTCATAAACTGTTGAAGATGTCGTTTAGCTACCTGCTTAGAACATTCCAACTTGATATATAGCTGGATGTCTTTATTTGTAACTCAGAAAAAAAGAATGTTGTATTAAACATAAAGTGCAGATTCCAAAACAAGCTTGTAAAACATGACAAATGTGTCAAATAAACAACAAATTGGGAATCGATTATGACAAGACAGACAAGATAGACAACAAAGCAAGTGACTGCGCTGCTTCTCTCTCTCTCTCTTTCTCTCTTTCTCGTGCTGCCTCTTTCTAGTTGACAGCATTCAAATTGAGTTACAGGCAACCTAATGATTTATCTTGTTAGTGAGAAATATTTGCTCCCCTTGAAATAAAGCTAACCCTAAACACAAGTACCAGCATTTGTAACCTGTATCCTGTTAACTGTAAGCTGTCTTCTGTATGCATATATATATATATATATATATACATATATATGTATATTGTATATTATACGCATTTGAATACCTGCACAAAAGGCGACAAACTTTGTGTGTGCCAAAAAAGTTTTATAACTAATATGGCATGACGAATGGCAATCTGGGAGAAAAACTCTGACAGCAAACTGGGAAAGCTCAAGCAAATGCTGCCAGCACGCCGCTCAGTTCAGTTCAGTTCAGTTCAGTTCGGGAGAAAAGGGCATTGAAAGAAAAATGTCCGTTGGGAGAGTTGAGCTGTGCTGAGTTTGCTTATGAAAAATGCTCACATTGAATGAGCTGCCAAATGGATGCCACACACACACAGCTACTGAATAGGTTTTTAAAAGGGTAAGGGCATTTTTTTTCTTGCTGTTGTTGTGTGCTCCTCCTCCACTTTTAAGCTCGTTTATGTAAAGGAATTTTCTCATTTACGCACACCTTTTGAATGATAGCTGGTAAAAATCCTTTAACCTTAACAAAAAAAAACAACATTCACGATGTCAGTTTAAAGTTTGCCTTTAAGGCTTTGGCTCTTAACTGTTGGGCCTCACACACTAATTAGAAAAAACTTGCTAACTGGTAACTGCTAACAGCATACCATCAATAATAGTCCCACAAAACATACATGCATGTGTTTATGTTTTTATGATGATTCCCAACTATCATGGCCAACTGTCTGCAAAAGCTGGCCAACAAAACTCGAAATGCTGGCCAACAAAACTCGAAAAGCGGGCCAACAAAACTCTCAAATAACTATAATTTGCATTTGTTGCTGTCCGTTTTGGCCATTTGCGGTTCATTTTGACAGACTTGATATGAGGGTGCCCTCAACTTGAACTCTATATGTATATTATGCGCTCATTTGTGCATACTTATGTTACATTATATGCACATAAGAGATGCCAACAAAATATTTATAATCAGCTAATGAATTGCATTATTAAATGAACCTAGGAAGTATTCATTGTAATTAATTGAAATTCATTAATCGGATTAATCGGCATTTTCCGTGTGAAAATTTCAAGTAAAAAACAAAAAATTATTTACTAACTTTTTATTTAATTATTTGAGATATTCTTTTTTTTAAATATTTTAAAAAAGACTTTTATATTTTATTTTTTTACTTGAAACTTTGAAACAGTAGTTCTCTAGTATTGGATATTTAAGAATATTTTGGAAATATTCGGTTTTAGCGATATAATTGAATCGTTAACTGAACGAAGATAACCGGTTCAATTTCAAAAACGTTAATCAACGAAATAACAACCTACATATATCCTCTTTTGATCGCTCGGTTCTTCTTACATTGCCAAAACTCTTAATACTTTACCAAAATTGTAATATATGAGAAAAGAAAACGAGTTTGAGTAACTTCTTTCAAAATATTTACAGTTTTTAAGTTAATTTTAATCGTATTTCAGTTGGTTGAAATTCTGTTGTTTTTAAATTGGAACTACTTTTTTTTGTATTTTATAATAAATTAGCATTTAAATTAGTTTTGAAATATTTTTTGTTATTTTTTTAAAGAAAAATGCACAGATGTGAAGAACGAATAAAGAATCAAATAAATGCACGAAATGAACGAATCAGTAGTTATAGTTCGTTCATACAGTTTTTGAACTGGTTCGGTTCATTTGAACTACAATACACAAATCTAAAACAAATAAATTATCAAGTGGTCATTTTTGTAAGCTCTCCTTCTATTTCCTATTTCTCTCTTTCTCTCTCTCCCTCTCTCTTAATCTCTCTGTCTCTTTTTTGCTCACTCCCTCAGTCACTTAGTGCTGTTTGTGAAAATTATGTTTGAATAATTGATGTGCATTTATTTATTTTTACAGCAATATTTGCCATATTTATACAGGTGCATGCAACTAATTCTGTGTACATTTGCGCCAAACCATAATTAAAAGCAGAGTGCCCTTCTATGCGAATCTCAAGTGACAGTTAAGAGTGGAAAACGAAAATGATACTAAATGATAGTTTATGATACTAAACAAATTGTTTTTATTGGAATTCTTAACATTTTTAAGAATTTGATCTCTGGTTTCCAAAGTTATAATATTTTTTTTGTAGTTTTCTAAAGCATTTCATTAGTTAATATTCTGTTTGTTATGAGCATACAAAATAAAAAACTGAATATATCTGAAACTGAAATATATTGACATTCGCAGCAGAGAGTTTTTCGATATTTTCAAAATAATTCAATTTAATATCCCATTGTGCAATATTGAATAAAAATCGTAAAAATAACACAATAAGACCGATAAATCGCTATTGACATCAATATTTTATCACAAAGTACAGAATGTTAACTTCAGACTCTTTCTTACAACTAGAAAATATAAAGTACAGTCACTCCAAATATATTGCACTTTTCTACACCAAGGCAATAAAAAGTACAGTCACGCCAAAAAGTTAGAAGCCTTTCTATGCGCTGCTCAGTTTTGAAGCAAATTATGTTAAAGACAAACTGAAAATATTAATAGTTAAAAAAAACTCAGTGCCAACTTGATCTCTCTCTCTCTCTCTCTTCATAATCTTGCCTGCATAAAGTACAGTCGCTTCAAAAGCTAAGCTATACAAGCTTTTCTAAGCACAAGATGATATATATAATCTATTTAGTTTAGATTTTGATTACAAGTTTGTCTTAATGGTCATAATTAAGTATCTTCGTTGCATAATTATGCCTAAGCTGTGCTCTGATATACATAATAATAATAATATCTGTGCACATTTCCGGCCATTTATTAAGTTTGCCATGGCTTGGCAGCATCATTCGGAATTACACTTTGTGTATGTTTACCCAAGGCACAAAGGCATCATCAGTCGTCAACAAACAACAATCAACAATCAACAATCGAAACGGAGCTTAACACAGATGCGCTGAAATTTCAAACTAACCCGCACTTGCCTCATTCCTCTCTTGCACTCCTTATCCTACTTCTGCTTCGTCTGTCGCAATTGACGCTGGACATTGTCAGAGACTGAGACTGAGTGGTAAATGGTAAATGCCGAATGGTAAATACAAGTATGCGCATAAGACATAAATCCGCTTACCGACAGGTTTCCCCCCTCGGCATGACTCTCTACCAACGACTTGCACTTAACGTAATCCGCATTTGTGCCAGAGTTGTCGCCGTGTTTCAACAAATATTTTTCTCGACGACGCGCAGGGTAGTCGACAAAAAAAAAACACCAAAGACAAGCAAATTAAGTAACTACTGTACAACTCTTTCGAAAAATGTCTACTTGAAAGTAGAACTGGAACTAGAACTGAGAGAGCTGAGAACTAGGAACTGCGAACTAAAACTGTACTTTACAGTCAGGCGCAAAGTTGCCACAGAAACTTTTCCTTTTGCCCCAGTCAGGTTGATATAGAAGTGCACGTACTTATATATATATATATATATGTATATAGTCGTAGACACGGTGGAATATAATAATGCACAGATGATGATGTTTACGTTTAGTCCAAGTTTCGTTTTGTTTTTAATGCCCTGCATTCTAAAATATAAAAAGAAAGCTTAGCCTCTAAGCACAAATGTGTTGCGCTCATTTTGTTGTGCTGCCAGCAAAACGTTTAAGAATACGGCACAAAGAAGAATTGAGCAAATTTAAAAAGAGATAGATAAAAAATGAAAAAGAAAACAAAATAAAATAGCTTGACGCAATAGCTAAACGCAAGAGATAGAAAGTGAGAAAAAACGGTATCGCCCGTAAAACGTTTACGAATATGGCACAAAAAGAGAGGAACAATGCAATAAGAACTTTGCAGACATTGAACTAAAGAATAACAGAAAGTAAATTATAAAAGAATATTTTGTCTGACTGCTATGAATGCTGCCAGTAAAACATTTAAGAACGACGCACAAAGCAGAACGTAAGGCTTAGAAGCTACACAAAACTGACAGAAGAAATATATAACTAAGTGCAGAGAGTATCTGAAAGTCGAGCATAGCCAAAGTTGATGCAGACACTCTTATTTGTTCTCAGAACTGCAGTTGGCAACTGCAGCGCGGCAAAGTTAAGTAAAGACAAAGCGACAAAAGCCAGCGAAAGTTTTTTACTTCAAGTGCTTTGTTTGAGATGCGCGGAGGATGGTGGCCGATGGGGGGGGCGGTCTATGCGGGGGCGTTGTGTGTGTGCGTGTGGGAGAAAAACTTGGAGCCCGTTGGCAATACTTTTCACTTTGTTCACGCTAACTGTCATTGCAGTCGCAGTGGCCTCCTCCCGCCCCATCCTAACCTCTTTTACCCTCCCCCGTACGCCTCTGCGTCTGCTTTATGCACTCGTGTGCTTTGCAGGCAATAAAAAAATAATTTAGCAGCTTTTTTTCTTGTGGGTCCCCATTGTGGCGGCAGGCAGTTCCCGGAGACAACGCATATGAATTATGGACACTGCCCAAGACCCCCACCCATCCCCCCACTCCCCAAAAAAAAAAACAGCACACAGAATGCTCTGAAAAAGCCCCCTTCCCACTTCCGCTCGCAGACCCGAGGCCTATGCATAAACTTGGCTCCCATTTTGAATTATGCCGTCGCTTATTTTGGTGCGTGTACAATTTATAAACCATTCGCATTCTCAATTTTCCCTCATTTATCTTTTGGGTTAGGGGCAAATTTTCACCATGTGCGAATATATATATATATATATATATATATGTATTTATATATATATATGCGACTAGGCGCGTTTTTTTAATGTTTTGCGTTTTCCCCCAGAATTTTATGCGGGTGCATAAAAAGTTTGTCAAGGTCAATGCATAAAGTTTGCTTCTTTATTTATATTTATATAGTAAGTATGTGTGTGTGTGTGTGTTTTGGGGCTATTCTCTATTTAGATTCGCACTCGCATTTTCTTTGCTCTTTGAAGCGTCGTTGTCTATTCTATAAATATTCTACTTTTATCTGGTTCTCAGCTTCATCGTTTTTTTTTTTTTTTTACTTTGTTTTGTTTCAAGCTCGTAAAGCTGAAAGTTATGTGTTTTAGCTGGCGGCCCAAAAACACTTTTCACTTTTATTGCAATACACAAACCACAATTTTTGAATAGCACTTGTAAAATAGCAAAGCAAAGCAACAAACCCAATTGACACTCGCTATCCAAACTAATTTTTCAACAGCTAGCTGACTTTGAATTTATCGATTGTACAATGTATCGAAACTTAAACAATCTTTGTGTTGTCGCAGATAATATATACTTTTGCAGAAATGTTTGAGCTTGTAAATTGATGCACATCTTAAGGGTTAATAAATTCAATTCTCAATCAAAGTCAAGTGAATTCAATTCGCCAAAAACTTATAAAATGTGAAAATGATAACATTTAAGCGAAACTCACTTTCACAAACTCTTTTGAATTCAGAAAACTGACATAAATCTATTGCTTGAGCAGATAGTTTGTTAAGTGGAGCCAAATAAATTCAAATCTCATTCAAATCCAAGTGAGTTCAATCCGAGAAAAACCTTTGAAACGTGAAAATGATATCATTTAAGCAAAACTCACTTTCGCATATTCTTTCTTTTCTTAAGAGATACAGAGTATAGAATTATATTGCTATATCTAAAGCAATAGCTTGCTTGAAGTACAAGCAGTGTATTACTTGTTTAATTTGTCAGCGTAAGCTACAGGGTGTCTAGAAATCGGACACACTCGATCAGAACATTCTTATTTGTTATCCTACAAATAACTTTTACACACACAAGTATGTCGTTTGAGGCAGCTTAAAATTGGTTATATTTTTTTTATAGTTTTTTTTTTTTGAAGTATTCAGTTGATTAATGCAATTGACATTAATATGTTTATTTTTTTTTTTTTAATTTTTTAATAATGACAACAAAAGGTAAAAGCGTAAAAGCTGTAAATGCTGCCTCACACGTCAAAATAAAACTGAAAAAAAGAAGCATCGATAAAATGATCTGACATTTTTGCGGCGTTAAACTGAAGCACTTTTCATGTTATTTTTTTTATTTTTTTAATTTATTTCACATGACAAATGAATTTCACAGCAATTAATAAATTATATTGTATACATATACATATATATATATATACCTTTACAGTTCTGTATTGTATATAGTATGTATAGCTGTACAGTTTGCCGGAACTGTGTACAAAAGTTGGAGTTGACTGTTGCAAGTTGCTCGTTGCGCGTTGCAATTTGCTTGTTGGTAGCTGTGCATCATGTTGGCTCAAAAGCCTTTCTGGTCACTCAAAAGTGCGGCAAACGAGCGTTGCAGTCGCCACTCGTCGCTTGCCACTCGCCAGTTGCCACTTGCCACTTGCAACCTCGGCTTGCCACTCCCCCGCTGCGCTGCTGCTACAAGCCACTTAACCCTTTGATGGACAGTCTCCACAGCAGCCACAAATGAGGCTGGACGTATGCGGCAAAGTGTATAAAAAGGGGTTTTTTTCGGGTCGAAAAAGGGGGGGAGGGTGCTTACAAAGGGGGGGCTTTGGGGCAATTGTAGTTATAGCTGTTGTTGCTGTTGCAGTGTTTACACAACTTTTTGGAAGCAACCACAAAATCTGTTATTAGTGTCAAGTGGACTTGGTTGAGACTTTTGCGACCTGACCGCCAGCTCTCTCTCTCTCTCTTTCTATCGCTCTATCGCACGCTATCTCACTCGCACGCGCTGCACAAAACTTTTCGGCCGAGATGTTGCAAAAATATTAAATTTGTGACAGGGGCAGAGGGTGTTGGGTGTTGAGTTGTGTGCTGGACAAAACTGAAAAGCTAAAAAGCTAAAAGCTACAGACTGCAGATATCAAATTGTAGCTCTAAGTTCAATTTAATGGCAGCTCTTCAGAGTCTTGAGTTGTTGCTTCTTCGTCTTCTTCATCGTCTTCGTCTTCTTAGTTGTTGTCCAAAGCTAAAGTTTCGTCTGCCAGTTGATTTCCGATTTCTGCACCCAGCCCTTTGTCCTCTTTTAGGACTCTTTCTGGCAGCACAACAACTTTGCGCAATTGCAATTGAAATCAATTTATGGCCAAGACAGAAACTGTAACAGAATGTGCACTAAGTCTACCCAAAGACTTCACAAACGATGTTACAACCTAATCGTCAGCCATTAAAAACCAACAACAACAAAAAAAGGAAGGAAATAAATGTTATTAACAACTACAGAAAACAAGCTGAGTTGAAAGATATCCTGTAAAAATTCTTTAAACTATCAATACTAACGAAATTATTTATTTGATTTAGCCATGATATGATATGAACTTATCGTTGCTTTTCGTTTATCTATCATTTATCTGTACATGAATTTCTACGAAATTTAAACTAAATTCATCTATATTGGGTTTTTCTGTGTTTTCTCTAATTTTTTAAATAAATGTTGAATCAATTTTAAGCATCACCAGTTAATGTTTTTTTTTTCTATTTTTAAATTAATTTTATTATATTTATTTCAAGACTGTTCTATTAATGTTATCGATAATCGATAGGCGTTTCTGTCGACACTATCTATATTCGATACGTTGTTCTTTTGATACTATCGATAGTCTAATACTTGCATAAATAGTTTTATAAAGCTTAGGAAAAGAACACAGCAAAGTTAAATAACTGTCGATACTATCGATAATGTTATCGATAAGCTTGCAACACCAATATAATAACTTAGTTCGAAGTGTAAACTTGAATCAATTGATACAAAATTGATATCAATTCGAATGAGAATAATATCGTTAGCCAAAATCCAAGTTAAGTAACTGTCGGTACTATCGATAGTTGTATCGATAAGCTTGCAACACTAATCTAATAACTTAGTTCGAAGCGTGAACTTGAATCAATTGATACAGAATTGATATCAATTCGAATGAGAATAAAATCGTTAGTCAAAATCCAAGTTCAATACTTATCTAAAGCTAACCAACTTTTGACTTGATAAAATTTCTTCAAAGCGAACATTATGCAAGGGTCTATTTCAATTGACAAACATCTCTATCGATATGCTTTCGTTATTAACGATTGACAATTCGCATAGTTACAGGGTATTACAATACAAAAAAAAAAGCCATCTCAATTGCATTGTAAGCTGGCTCTGTTCGCTCTTCATGCAATCAGTGTGCCTAAGACGACGACAACAGGCCCAACAATGCGAATCTCGGACGGGGTCTAAGACGAGCTGCAACCCAACAGACATAAGCTGCAATAAGAAATACCAAAAACTAAAAAACGAGTAAAAAAAGCAAAGGCAAAGAAAAAGAATGAAGAAAAAAAATACCAAATACGAGTATTGAATGAATCAGAGTTCAAAGCGCATTGTGGCCAACAACAAAGCACTTTACATTGAAAGCGGTCTTAACCAAGCTGGTGACAACAATACCGAATACACTGGCCAAAAAAACTGTTACAATTTTGTGAAAGACTTACGCTCCTATATTGAGCAAATTATTATTATTATTATTATTATTATTATTATTATTATTATTATTATTATTATTATTATTATTATTATTATTATTATTATTATTATTATTATTATTATTATTATTATTATTATTATTATTATTATTATTATTATTATTATTATTATTATTATTATTATTATTATTATTATTATTATTATTATTATTATTATTATTATTATTATTATTATTATTATTATTATTATTATTATTATTTGAAAAAAAAAAAATTTATTTAAATTGAGCTCAATCTTGATGATTTGTAAAAAGTGACTTTAATTCATCTGCCCAAAACAAGACTCGTCATCAAATTTTATTTTATTCAAAAGTCTTATCATATTTAGACTTCATCGACTGTGTCAAATTGCCATAATTGAAAACATTCTTTTGTTTTTATCAGTGTAAACAAAACCCAATACCCAATAATAAAGCCGTGGAGCACCACTTTGAGCCGCTTTAGAGTCAAACAGAGGAAATGCGAAACCGTTTTGGCCTGGCCTTTTCTATGGTCTCAGATGACGATGACGTTGACGATGACGATGACACAACAAGGACATTCAGAGTGGGTGAAGGAGCAAGCAGCAAGGAGACAGGGTGGCAAAGATTCGGCTTTTGAATTTATGAGCGTATTTAATTAGCCAACAACAGCGAGAAAGCAGGCTAACAAAAAAAAAGTAAAAAATAAAAAAAAAGAGAAAGCCACTCTGGCAACACTTGGCCACAATTTGCTGTAAAGGACGACGAGGACGAAGACTGACGGCAGCTGTTGGCTTTGATTGATTGATTGAGGCATTGCCTGAGTGGCAGGCCTGAAGTGTGGCATATTTGATTTGGCCCTCAGCCACAGTCACTAGAAAATCCAAAGCGCCAAGAGGCTGCAGTCCAAGCTCATGAATCTGAATTTGAATCTCAAACTGAATAAAGAGAGAGGCACATAGACAGAGAGAGAGAGAGGGAGAGCCTCAATGTCAGGTGGATAATAATATTGGGTATTTCTAGTGGTATTGGTTTTAGTATTGCTATTGGTATTCGTATTCGTATTGGTATTGGTTAGCTCTCTGCTCCATCGTCCTTTCATTCAAGTTGTGGCTGATTTATTATGCGTTAAGACAACAGATTTCCTTGGATTGCCATGTTGCACGTCTTAAGTGTATAGCACTTGTGTAAATAAACAACAATTTATACATACCATACACATATATATATATGTATATATGTATATCCATCTAAATATCGAATGAAATGCTTGTAGGCATCCAAACGAAAATCAAAGTGGTTAAATTGGAATGGGCTTATGCACACTTAACGCTATGAATTTCAACAACAGCTTTTCATTTATGTGCTTTAGCCTTTTCTTTTTTTTTGGGTTTTTGCTTTTTCTTATACCCAGTAAGCATCAAAATGTTTGAGAAAGGCATAGAAAAATAAAGAAAAATAAATATTGATTATTTTGTATTAAATGCTTTTGATAGCAGTTAAACGCTCATCATAAACAAATTTACAAAAGGCATATCGATATTATTTCAATTGCTACTTTAGAAAGCAGTAAAACACTTTGCGAAGAATAGTTCTTTTTAGATTTTTGATAGATATTATCGATAATATCGATTATTTTATTTGCTGTCAGCATCGATTATAACATTTCTTATCGATTTCCAAAGCAAGCTTATATGAATGTTTTAAATCAATGACATTATCGATAGTATCGATTGTTTAATTTTGATTTCAGCAACTGAAACACAAATTCGAAAACGTTTCGAAATGAAAAGTTTTCAGAAATTGGAACATTCCCACTTTTGCCACATAAAATAAAGGCTTATAAAGACTAAAGGATACTTTGAAGCTAAGAACAGGGTATTAACTAGTCATTAACGCTCTTCCTTAAACTTCAGATTCATTTTTCTTAGCTATAGCTCAGTATGTTTTCTGGATGCTCTTTTTGTTGTGTTTGTCCATTGGTTAAATGAGAAGTGACAAGTGAAGCACAATACCGTTAAATGAGAATCTGTTGAGTAGGGTATGGAAGGAGCGCGAGATCAAATCAGGGAGAGGAATAGATTCGAGGAGATGGTGTGAATATGGCCTCCTTTTTTTGCAAATGTTGACACAAAGATTTCGTTATAAATTTTTTATACATAATGTGATAAGTTCAAAGCGAAGAGAAGGGCTGGCAAATTTTGACGTCTAAACATAATTCGGTTCAACATTTTTAATGTCTAAGTAGAAGAATAGCAAGGCAAGACAATTTGTAATAAACTTGATGAAAAGGAAATGCACAAAAAATGACTTTGAATAACAATTCTTAGAAATGTCGTAATAGCTGTTAATTACATTTTCAATGAACAGATAAGAAACCTAAATTAAATCAAAACAAAAACTAATAAAAATAAAATTATGCAAAAGAGAAAAGAAAAAGTTCAACAAGTATTTTTTTTTATAGCTTTAAAAGCAACCAAGAATTAAAAAAATTAAAAAAAAAAACTTTTTTATTATTTTTAGTAAAATTTTAAATACTAAAGCATAGTTATATATTTTTTTAAAATATGTCTTAAAATTATAGTTAATGCACAATAATAATTTCAAAAATTGTTTATTATTTCAGAATGATTTTGCAAGCGTTACCAACTAGCTGTAAATTGTGTTGCCAATCTAGAATAATAATGCGAACATTCTTCATTTTGTACTTTTTGGGCCCATTAAAAGCACTTTTGGCTGTTTATTGGTCTCTGTTCTTTATCAGTTATATGACACTGGGTGTTGTCCACTTGCTGCTTCGCTTGCTGTGACCATCATTTTATATTATTTATGTAATATTCTTGTTTTATTTATGACCAATTCCCAATACGCCCAAAAATTTGCCCCCTCACCCCCCACAAAATAATGCCCCAAAAAACATTGGCGTAACTTTGCGCCGCTTTTCGTTGAACTTGTTTTGCAGCCTCTTTTTCTATACACTTGCAAATAGAGGTTATGTTGCTTTTGTCATGCAATTTGACATGCAGAAAAGAGCAGGGGCTTCCGATTATATAGAGCATAGATAATTAATTTTGAGCTGCTTCAAAAGTCGTTTTGAACTAGTCAATGTGACCATGTGAACTGGGCTTTCTCTAGGTTTCTAGGTGAAACGTTGTACTTCTTAGGTCGAAAGCTGTTATATCGGTTCATTAAAACATATAGCTGCCATGAAGTATTAATCCAAAATTGTGTGTGTTTTTCAAAGATAGCTCAACCAAACTTGGCCATTAACAGGTTTATATAGTTTGATTCAATTTGATCAAAATCAAATTGCTATCAGACCTGTTCCGGTTTCCACTTTTGGCAAGATATTGCGAAAGTGAATTTTGCTTGAATGTAATCAGTTTCACTTTTGGTAAGGTTTTACGGATTGAAATCACTTTAAGTTGATCAAGAATTGAATTAATTTTCCATGCAGATGTTATGTAATTTACAAAATGCACAGCTATAAGGAAATTTGGAACCTTTAAAAGAATTTCAATTCCGAAAAACGTGGCCGAAAGCGGAAACTGGAACAGGTCTGTATATCATATAGCTGTTATTAGAACTATCGATAAATCTTAAACTTAAAATATTTGAATCAAATTAAAATGGCGCAACTATGTTTTATAGATAATTTTTTTGCATGAAGTGCATATTATTTGTGCAAGTGTATATAGTATATTCGGCACTGCAAAAAATAGCCTACTTATTTGTTGAGGGAAAGGACAACGACTGCCTTATCTACGAAGTGGATGACTGTAACTTTTGGCTACGCTGGTTTCTTCTTAACCTGAACTTGCTCAATACAGTTACCTTTATGTATGTGTGTGTGTGGAGTGTGTGCTTTGGTTGTGCATGTGCTCGTGCTCTTGCTCTTGCTCTTTCGCTTGCTTTTCAACGTTGCAAAGAGGTTATTTAAATTAATTTCTGCGGTTGCAATAAATTGGTTTTTGTCTCTTTGTTGGCGCTTAAATTTTACTTTTTATGCTGCTTTTTTTTGGCTTTCTTTTGGCTTTATTTTTGGCGTTTTTTTTTTTTCTTTGCTTGGCAGGCGGCTGCATAAACCATTATTTACAGCCTCCTTTTTGGTTTGCTCCGGTTTTGGCCCCAAAAGGCGCACAGTTTCAATCTTGGCCCCAACAACCTGTGTATGTATGTGTGTGTGTGCTTGTATCAATATATCGTTGGGGGGGGGGGGGGGATGTAGGAGTTATTACTTTATTTATTGGCCATCAATATTTAAATGTTTAATATTTGCTCATCGCGTTCTGCTTTAGCGCTGCTTTTGCATTGTTTTTGTTCCATTGTGCTAGAAATTTCAATGAAATTAATTTCATAATTAAATTTTTGCTGCCTTGTGTGGTTTGAGAAGTATTCCAAAATGGCACCGGAAAGAGTTGAACAAGTTTGGGCCAAATAATTTGTAATGGTGCTAAGCCTTTTTTTTTTTGACCAGAAACACTTTTAATACCATTTAATACATTAACATTTTTGCTAAAAGTTTAATTAAAAGCAAATTAAACTCAATTCACCTACACACACAAAAAAAGAGCCACAAATTAATTACGGTCAGCACTCGTTAAACTTTTGATACAGATTAAAACATAACATAGATGTGCAATTATGAGTTAAGTGTGGCAATAGACAAAAGCTAAACAATAGTTTTTTCAATTATTAAATATGTTTAACAATTGTTTCAACTAAGTTAATAACAAACGCTTTTTTGTTCAATTATTTTTGTTGACAATTGAGCTGCTTTGCATATCAAACGGCATCAAATTAAATTGCTTATTTTAATTGAATTTGTTTTAAGTGCAGAATTTATATAAAAAGATTGAAATCTTTAAATACAAGTTTCGAAGATTTAATTGTAATTGAAATTGATTTAAATGAGAAAAATAATTGATTTAAAGTTAAACTTAAAAATTTTTAAAGCTTGACTTTGAAATACTTTGACAATCATGAATTAGGTCAAAAAACAAAATATAACAATTTTTTTGTAAGCCTGAAATATATTGAAAATATGCTAAACTTTTGTTTCAAACATTGTATTTGTTGCAAGCATCAAATGAATTTGAATTCAATCATATTTACAAAAAAAAAATTTAGCCATAGACTGGCAAAGATGCTTCATCTTATTGCAAGTAGTACCTATAGTTTAATTGGCCAGATCGGACCACTATAACATATAGCTGCCATAGGACGATCGGTTGAAAAATTAGTTTTTGTATGAAAAACTTTGTTGTTTTTCAAGATAACTCAACCAAACTCACTGTACCTGAGTTACCTAAGTTTTCTTATGCAAATCTATTCTGCAAGGGTATATATCTTCGGCACGCCGAAGATAACATTTCTTTCTTGTTTTAGTTGATTTCCATTGAAATCATTTTAAATTTAAAACATTTTTGTCATTTTACCTCTGAAATTGATCGATTTGCCAACACTGATTTGACTTGTATTAAAACTAGTTTTAAAATATGTTTGTTTACTTAAATCTCACATTTGTTAATAGATTTCTCTTTACTTTTTTGTATATTTGCAGGTCAGTTGAGCTGTTTTCATTAAATGTTGTGCATCAGTAAGGTAAGCTTTTTGTTGTAATAGTATTTAGTCAGGCTCTACTGTAGCAGCTCACCTCAACTAATGCAAATGCAAATGCAAATCAAATGCCAAAATCGGATGTGCATCGCTCAGTTTCAATTAATAATGAATAATAAATGTTAAGTGGTGTGAAGTGCATCAAATAAAATAAAACGCTATTCGCAAATTGATTTGAAATAGGCCTAAATAGATATACAATAATATATATAGTACTTAATAAGATTTTTGTGTGGTGTTTAAATTGGAAATCAATGAGTAGAATGCCATTCGCAATAATGCAATAAATAAATGCGTAATGCGTTCAATAAATGCATTAAATTAAATGCACGCAAATTGAAATCGACACTAGAAGCCAATAACACAATTATTTATTGTACACACTATGCAGATATATATATATATATATAGAAAGCTATATTTGCATAGCCTGTATATATCATAGATGCAGATACAGATTCAGATACAGATACAAATGCTGATGTCGATTCCGATACAGATAGCGATACAAACATTTGTACTTGACACTTTAACGACTAAATAAAAATATTGAATGCATTTTATTTGTGCATATTGCATACCCTATAAACATTAAAATTACTAAACAAGGTAGCATTGAGCATTTCAAATTAAATCTTTTTTTTTTATTTGTACAAACAATTTTAAAACATCATCAAAATTATTTTCAAAAAAAAAAATATGTTAAAAATTTGTATGTTATTTTATTTAAAAAAAGAAGTCCTTGACTAGAATTCACTGTCAATTAAAATATTCAAAGTATATGAATATATATTTTCAAATTAGATAAATGTGTTGACTCCGAATTTAAAACTTTTTGGAAAAATTGTTGTTAGATTTTTCGTATATAATTATTGCTGTTCGTACAAAGAATAAATGAAGTAATTTATTGTGCTATGTCTTTTGAAAATATCGAAAATCGATGGTCATAGCCATTAATCTCAAGACACTCAATCGATTGTTTTACAATGCTAGAAACAGGAAAAAAGAGCGAAAAAATGAAAAAGAAAAAGGACAGGAAAGAAAACAGGAAAAGACACGCAGACACGATGTTTTTCTTATGTATTTCATATTCGATATCAAAGCATAAGGATTACTCAAAAAATCAAGAAAATTTTATAGTTTTAAAAAAATGAATAAATTCAATCGAATAAAGAAATTTGTATTTGAGTTGCATACAATTTTCTACTAATTTTAACAAGACTTAAAAACTGATGTGAAGAGTATTTCGTAGTCGATCAACACACTCGCATTTGGCATTCATTTGTGATTTTTTATTGAACTTCACAAAATTGTTTAACAGCATTTAATTATATTGATTTATATGAATTGAAGTAAGCTGTTTTTTCTTTTTTTTTTCTTTGCACCATTAACAACAACAACTACCCATCATTTTGAATGAAAAAAATATAAATATTTGTAGTATCGTAATGAAAACAAACAAGAATAAATGTTTTGTTGCGAAAATGAAAAGAATGAAAAGTCTGTTGCGGAATAACGATTTTTAAATACGCTGCAATTATGCAAAATAGTATTTCGATCTGAACGTACGCAAATCGTTGCAAAGTAACATTTTGAGATTTTCAAGTTTTAGGACAGTTTATACATGATGACAAAACTTTTTCGAAATCGAACTTCTATATCTTATAGTTGCCATAGGAACAATCGGTTGAAAGTAAGTTTCTGTATGAAAAACTTTTGTGTCTTTCAAAATATCTCGACCAAACTCACTATATCTAAATTAAAGCACGTTCTACACATGTTGACCAAATTTGATCAAAATCGCATCACTATATCTGCAGAATGCAAGTTGTCATAAGAACAATCAGTTAAAAAATGAGTTTTCCTATGCAAATCTTTTCTGCAACGGTATATATAACATTTCTTTCTTTTTTTTTACTTGAGGGCTGCACCAAGTTTTAAACCAATATCTATGCTTAAAAATATCTAAAGCAAGCTGCACGAATCGAAATTCAAGCTCTTAAATTCCTAAAAAAAAAAGAAAGATTCAATAAATGCTCTTATTTTTTTAAATATGTAACATATTTGATGAGAATTTCATAATACTCTCTAGCAAACAATTACAAATTGTGAAAAAAAAAACTTGCGGCATTTCAGTAAGGATTCTTTGATTTTTTGCTTGTATACAAACGCGTCCAATGCAGAAATAGTGTTGAATTTAAATATGTATATTTAAAATATATATTTATATTTATGTACAGCTGTGGTAAAAACGATTAAAAACACACACACACACATACACAAACAGTAAAAAGTGTAGCGAATTATTTTTTGTTAATTTACAATATAAATAATTGAATTGGTAAAGTGAAATGCATTCAGTTTTAAAGATTATCATCGAAACTGTACAAAAAAAAAAACGTATTTATTTCAGCTAGATTTATTTGTTTTATAGTACGGTTTGCTATTAAATCTTAAGCGTTTCGCAACCGATAGATGGCGCTTTAAAACAGGAAAACCTTTTCTGTATTTTGTATTTTTTTTTTCCTTTTCTCCAACCCCTGCTCAACTGATTGCATTACATTTTATTGTTGTTGCTATTTATGGTTGGTCCTTATTAGAATTGTGACTTAAATGTGGATGGGGCAAAATAAAAATAACACATGAAACAAGTATATATACTAGCAAAGTACTTTTTCTCAAGACAACCTGGACACATTTTGTAGTCCTTGTGGCACCTCCTACTCCTTCTTTTTTCCTGCTTCGCTCGCATGGCCCTTCGTCCTTCTTCTTCTATGCAACGCTCCATTTAAATGACGTAAATCGACAGCATCCACGTGAACAGCTCACATTTTTGGCATGCCATTGAGTTACACATACTCACACACACTCACTCACATTGCACACACTCAATACACTCGCACACACTCAACACACACTCGCACACTCACCTAGAACAAGACAGGAGACAAAAACACGTGCGGAATGACATAAAAAGAAATAAAATAAGTAAAGAGTGCTCTAGTCAAAAGTGGATTCGACTGTAAAGCCACCCTGTTGCTCTGCACACCCACAAGCAGTGCACTACTTGCACTTCAAGCAGTTGAACTACTTCATTTTTTTAATTACCTCTGAAAAAGTTTTGAAATAGCGTTTGCATTTAAATTTGATTTCCGCAATCGACTGAAAATAAAAATTCATGATTTTTATTTTTGGAATAATTTTTTTCTTCCTAAAAACGTATTTAAGAAAGTTAACAAAAAATTGTTTTCTAAAATTCAACAAAATGTGTTTGAAAAATAAATACAAATAACAAATTATGAATAACAAAGAAATGCAGATTGAAAATCGGTTGAATTTTGTAAAAAGTTATGGGAAGATAATTTTCTATGGATGCCTTTCAAGTCAAAATCGTCATATAACAACTTTGATGTCTTCAATTGATAAAATTTTGATTAAATTTTTGTTTCTACTTTCTACATGAACAGAACCTGCCTATGGTTAAATATCTCTAGTCCAAATCGACGTGTATGGTCGGAGATGCCATTTTTTTGTCAAACATTTTTAAATGGGTACAGGGTGTAAATAGAGAAGATGTTTTTTTAAGAGCAAAGGCACACATTGTATAATATAACAAACTGAAATTAAATACTCGACTCGTAATTAGAAAACCTCTTTAGGAATTGTATTATTTTTGTTCTATTTCTACTTCTACATCTACAACGTACATTTACATTGGGCATGTAAATTGTCACATGTGGAAAGATTAATCGTTAAAAAATATTATATATATGCAAAGATATCGATAAATAGATCGTTAGATTGATGTATTAATAAACTTATCAGATAAGCCAAATTGAATTTTGAATGAGTTTTCGGATTTATCTTATATTATATTATAAATACAAATTTATATAAATTGTTATTTTCTTATTTAAGATATTATAAAAACATTCGATTGATGTAAATATACGTTTTATTGTTCTATCGATAACATTGTCCGTTAATGGAAAAAAGTATTGAATCTATTACGACAGTTTTTCCATATTTTAAATAAAAATCAAGTTGAAAAATTAAGAAAATTGTAGTATAGACATTTATTAAGTTGCGTTTAAAGATTGACATAGTGGCGGTTGGTTAGATGAAAGGGGGGTAGTTAGTTGATGAGGGGGAGGGACAGCAAATGTAAGCTAGCATCAAAACTCTCTGCAGGAGGCAAACTCATTCGCTTTTAGTCATTTTTATGCATATTTTATCTAATTTTTAACACTTTCATCAAATTGCCAAGGCAACTACGCTTTGAGTGAAAACTGTGTGTTGTGTGTGTGTGCTGTGTGTTGTGTGCGTGCTATGTGTGTATGTGTGTGCTCCTCTCTGCGCTGTGTTGCTTTTGCTCCTTGCCGAGTTTTAATTAAATACAGCTAACAATGTACATTCATTCATTGCCAGAGTTTTTGCTAGTTGGTTACTTAGTGCCCTGGCAACTTTTTACTTCCTGCTCCCTTTTACCCCCCATCACTTTAGCCCCCCCCCCCCACCCCTCTTTTTTCAGACAGAGCCACTGGCAGAAGTGTTGCCATTGCCGTTGTGTCGTTTCCATTACCTTGCATTAAAGGGCCAAAACCAACTCACAGTTCACATTTGCTTCACCCACATATGCTCCTTTTGATTGTGCCCGCATACACACACACAAACACACTACACACACACACATATATATACACACACATATATGAGTTGCTCCTTTCTCACAACTTCTTTTGTTGTTTGGCTCTATGCGTTGTATTTTTAATTAATATTTTCTGCGTTGCACACTTTTAGTATTTGCCGCTGCCTCTGTCTCTGCTGACTCCACATGCAAGCAGCGTTAACCAACACTGGCCGCCAGAGTTGCACTTTGCAATTTTACAGCTTCTTCTGTTGATGCTATTCCTTTTCCTGTTACCTGTTAACTGAACCAGCAGTCCACAGGCCGCAACGCAACAGCAGCAACCGCAAAAACCAGAATTGGTTCTTGCCCAAGCCATATTATTTGCAGGCCCAGTTTACTACGAAAATCACATCCACATACATGCATTCTCTATATATATATGTATATATGGGTATGGTACAACTATTTCTAACAAACTTACTTCAAAACAGTATACTTATTTAGATACCCAAACTATATACATGTATGTATGTATAAAGTTCTGTATACGATTTCTCTGCATTTTGAAGAAAGAGTTTCCCCCAAAAACAAAAATTCGTTCAAAACAATGCAAAGCTTTAAGCTGTTTTACACTTTATTTATAGATTATATATTTATATACATAATTTTAAATTAAAATTTTCGAAATAAATAAATAAATATAGAAAACAAATAGGAATATGTCGGAAATATCGGTTTAGTAAGGACATTAATCGTTACTTCATATTTGATTATCCGAACCAATCCGAACTTTGTACTAGCAACTGTCTCTTATGCGTCATCTTAATTTCTTCTACTCATTGTTTTGATCTACTCGTTGTTTTCATTTACTTGCTTTGTCACCATCGTTTTGTTACTCGTTACTTTAACAAGTCATTGTTAGCAAATGTCAAGCTTTCGGTACTCGTTACTTATATTATCTCGTTGTTTGGTCTTCCTATTTGTTTTAATGGAGCATTATCAAGCTGCTGCGCTTCTCAAATATTCAATATTTGATTTACTTTGTTTATATCATGTTATTCGTTACTCGTTACTTTTGGTTACACGTTAGCTAAACCTTCTCGCTGTTTTGCATTTAAAACAATTTAGTCTTTTTTATTTACAATGTTTCTTTGATTTTCGCTGTTACTCGTTACTTAGATATACTCGTTGTTTTATATTGCTATAACTCGTTACTCGTTACTAATTTGCACAGTTGTTTTGAACAATAACTCATTGATTCCTTAAATTCTTTTGTTGCTATTTTATTTTGCTGCTTGTTTTTGAACAATTGCCTATTTGTTTTTTACCGTCACTCGTTACTTTGATACTCTCGTTGGTTTTATCTTGTTCTTACTCCTTACGCCTCACCATTCTCGCTGTTTTGCTTAATTACTTAAACATTTTTGATTGTCAACGAAACGTTTTTAGTGCTTTCTCCAAACTTCTCGTTGTTGTTGCTGCTGTACTCGTTACTTTGTGTGCTTTGAAATTGAATAGTGTAAAGGAGCAATCGCAACCGTTGCGCAAAGCTATTAAGTTGCCACAGTTGCCACAGCTATCAGTGACATTGCAGTTCCAGCTGCAATTGAAATAGCAAATTGATGAGCACTGAGATTATAGACACTCTACACTCCAGACTCTAAACTCGAAACTCGTAAACTTCAACTGCAATTGAAGTGGGTCAATGTGGGGGCAGGTTGTGGGAGTTGGAGGCACCAACTGCGGCAGCTGCGGCAATACACTTCTCGCAACATTTTTTGAGGGAGAGACAGGGAGTGAGAGTGGCAAGTTTTAGAGCTTGGTTAGCCAACGAGAGAGGCTGTCAAATATGAAATGGGCAAGTAGGCGTGGTCGACTGTGACAGTGTTTGCTGTGACTGTAACGGTGACTGTAACTGTGACTGCGGCCAGCGATTGTCACGTTTGCAACAAATGGCGCATGGCACGCAAAGTGCAAATGTAATTCGTGTATTTTACTTAATTTCATGTTACGTGCACAATCGTCCAAATCGCTGGCAATCGAATGACTCTTTCTCGCTCCTTACGAACCCCTTTCTTCTCCTTACGAACCCCTTTCTTCTCCTTTACCCTGCCTTACCCAGCTTTTTCTCCCTTTTCTTACCCGTGTGTTTTTTTCTTCTTTTTTTTGTGACCAAGCATTGTGCACTTGTGCCCAAAGCTTTGGCAGCAGCTGCAGTTACCTTTTACCTGCAGCTTCTACTTTGTGAAAATGGTGAAAATGTTGAAATTTCGCCCCGACTTGTTCTTTTTGAGTTTTCTTGCTCCCACGCATTTATTAGCATTTTTATGTGGCAATTTTTTGCACATTTTCGGCAAATTTTCGGCGCTTTGAGGCGAGAGTTTTAATTAAGTTTTGGGTTAGGCTAAAGGCAGAGTGTTAAAACTGTGTGGGTGGTGGGTAGTGGGTTTCGGGGTAGGGGTAGGGGAGGTTTTTGGGTTGTTTTTGGGTACAATGGCACTTGCAACTGGCGTACGTCAGCAAAAACTTTTATAATTTTACTTAGTCCATTTTATGGCAGCTTATATATGCTTGTTGTTGTTAGTATTTGTTTTTGTTAGTGTTATTGTTGTTGTTGTTGTTGTTGTTGTTGTTGGAAATTGCAATTTTCACTCTGCGTAACGAAAGAATTTTTCATCAGCTTTTGTTTGAATGACATTTTGTGGGCCACTTTTAGAAGTGGCAAAGATTATTGCATCGCATAGAGACAGAAACAGAGGCAAAAACAGAAACAGAACCAGAACCAGAAATAGAGCCAGAACCAGGCCACTCTCAATGCAATTTATAAATCATAAATCATCATTCGGCTTTCAATTTGATTTGTCAGCAAACATTTCAACAACCTGTCTACCCCAATTGCCAATTGTCACTCCCCCCCAACTGGAATTCATATGGATATCATATGTCATATCGACAGTTGCCTAATTTCGTTGACACTTTTCAGCTATTTGTAGAGCACTCAAAAAGAAAATGAATTAAGCAATATGCTTGTCTATATGTTACTTAGTAGATATTAGAAGTGTCAAAACATCTATTGTATCAATAGTTGTGAAATCTGTTTAAAATATATGTTCTTATAAAATTACTTCACTTTTATTAATGTTTTCTATTAAAATAAATAAATCTTGCAATTCATGTAAACATATACTCTAAGTAGATATATGAGTTGGCAAAAACATCGAAATTAATGTCGATAGTTTTTAAATTCACTTCAAGAAATTGTTATGCTTTTCTTATTGTGATCCCATGATGTAAATCTTGAAATAAATGTAAATATTAGAGGTTGCAAACATTTATCTGAATATAAATTATATCGATAGTGTTAAAGAAGAAGAAATATGTTCTCTATAAGCAAATATCCTGAACTTACTTTATTTTTGCCAATAAAATCTTGACATAAATGTACGATTGCAATAGCCACTGCTTGACTACATTCTATCCATATCGATATCTTTGATTTATCTAAGTTTTTCACAAGCATCGATTTAATTTTTGAGTATTGAATTTAAACAATATCTGCAAAATTTTGATAAATTTGATAAAGTTAATTCTCAGCGATTATATTTCAAATCAAAAGAATATTTACCATTGATTTTGTTATCGATACTTTTTCAGCCATATATCGTTAAAGATAGATATAAATCATTCAATTTTGATAAATACAAAATTTAATTTACGAATAAAAGTTTAAAACGATAGTTTATGTAATTTCAAAAGTTCAAATCGATAGTTTTCATAATTTTCCAAGTTTTAAGCGATACTTTTAATAATTTCAAAAGTTTAAACTGATTGCTTTAATTAATTAATAATAATTTTAATAAAAAGGCCATATTCATAAAAGTGTAAAACACTGAACAATCGATACTATCGATAGTCTCACGACTATCATTCATTTCGATAGCCACTAAAAGTCGTTCGATTTTTTTTTATTTTCATAAAAAATTATTGAAAGTCTTAAAAAATAGTATTATTAATCGACACTATCGATAGCTTCAACGATAGTTGAACATTCAGAAATGCGTAAATATCATTTAAGTGGCTCATTCAACATTCATTCAGGTCATTTAAATTGCCCGCATTAACCTCAAATCGCGAATTAAGCAATTCAAAAATGTATATTTGTCAAACAACAACAACAATGGCAACAATTATTTATTTTGTTTGATGTGATTTTTGCATGAACTGTGCAAAAATGGCAAATATTGTGTCGCATTTTCATTGAAAAATATTGAAAATGTTCAACTGAATATTCGCTTCAAGTCAATTTTGTGGCTTTTCACTTGTTGTTGTTGTGTTATGCTGTTGTTGTTGTTATTGTTGCTTTTGCGGTTGCGATTTATCGTTGATTCAGCTCTGCGCTTGTTTGCATTGTCAGTTGTTCTGTGCATGATAATCAGCCATCAACATTGTCCAATCTCTGACTCATTTTGATTTTCAAAACGACTGTGCAGCTACCCTGGAAAATCTTAGGAAAAAATATGTTGTTGTCCACATTTCTGAGGTCTTTATATTTAAAACGATTGATTTGATTTTTCAAACAAGACTTCACATGTTTTCAGAGTTGCACATTCTTCGAAAAAACGCTCATGTCCTCCATGTTCACTTCCTGTTTATCAGTGTTCTCCTTTTCCACTAAAATTGCTCTTCAATCTATTTTCCATAGTTTTCGCAGCTTTCGCTAAACTTGTTTGACCTCCATGGTCATTTACTGTTTACTGTTTTTATTTATACACAAAGTACAATAATTGGAGAAGGCTTTAATTTTCAAAGTCTTTGCATGTGCTCATCGTAAAACGGTGTTCTCTAGCGTCTCTTTACATTTCAAACTTGCATATTCCTCCATGGTTACTTTGTTGTATCTGCTTTTCAAATTATTACTTAGATTTCAATAATTTGTGTAGATTTTACGAAATATTCTTTTCACTTTTTGACAATAGTTGAATGTTCTGCTTTTTCTTAAGAGTTAAGATAAAAACTAAATTTCAATATGTTTTTAATATTTAGTATAAGCATTTGTAAGCTGTCAGTTTTCAATACGTGCAGTTTCAAGCGTGTCCATTGTGTATACCCCATATTCATAATGGCTACAGAGTATAAGCATAATGTTGACATCAATTCCGTGGTCATTTAATGAAAATTAAGTCATTAGGCCGCTCATTAGATGGACAGAGTGCGATGACATGTTGTCAAACTAAAAATACACACAGACAGAGAACACACACAGATACACACTAACACACACACACACACCCACACACACACACACACACACACACACACACACACCCACACACACATATAGACACTAATACAGAACCTGCCAAAAAAAAAAAAAACAATCCCAGCTAAGTAGACAAATTGATTTTCACGCACTTTTTTTTTGGGTTCGTCATGGAACTGATGCATATTGATCAATTTGTTTTTGTTGTACAATTTGTTGTTGTTCTTGTACATTTTTTTTGTTGTTTTAATGACACAGCAGTTTGTAATGTCAGACCAATTGTTCCTAACCGCAAAAACAACAAATCCTCTTCATTTTTTTTGTTAGACAAATGATATTAGTTTGAGGACAGCTGTTGATTTTTTTTTCTTTGACTTGACGAGAGATTAAATCAAATTGAACTCAATTCTGTTTATTAATTTTGAGAACTTTTATTGACAACTAGTTTATCTGATTGTTTCAATGCATTGAAACCCATGTAGCTTCGTATTATCAAAACTGTTTCCATTTCTGAGACCGTTTCAATACAAATCGTTTTCGATTTTGTTATGCTGTCTTTGAAAGAAATTGCAGTCGTTTTTCCCTTTTCAAAATAAATTTGAATGCATATTATTAAACGATTTCAATATCACAACTTCTTAAGCCGAATTTGTCATCAACCTTGAACTATTGTCTCAAATGTTGTCAGACGCTTCTCTGCAATTTCTTGCATCAATGTTTTCAAGAAAGTTGACGCGTATTTCAAGCAAGAATTGCATTGTCTAAACAACGTTTTAATCTTATTTAACAACTCAGGAAAGGGTTGATTTCAATAACGTATACGTAATTTGCAGGCATACAATTATTCTACACACACACACACAGACACACGCACTTACACTTACACTTACATTAGTCGTGAGTCTAATTTAGTTACTCTCAAGTTGAGCGAAAATGTGAAAGCTATGCAGCCTATGTCCTTATTAAGCAATATGCCCAAAAAGGCACTCTGATAAAACGATAAACGACAAACGGTAAATGCTGGAATTTTGCAGCTATTAAACGAACCTATCCCTTAGATACTCCCCTAACCCTACCCTTTTGGTCCACCCTACACGCCTAACCCTAATACCTAGTTTTTTTTGTTTTTGCAGCTGCTTTAATTGTTTTTTAAACACATTTTAAGCGCTTTTTGAGCGCCAAGTCTCAGCAATAAACAAAACGTCAAGCATCAGAAAACACATACACACAAAATATACACACACACACGCACATACACACGCACAACAATCGCTGGTACAACAACTTGAAGTCGGCAACAACTATAGAAAGTGCCCAAGTCTTTTGCTTTTGCTTTTTTTTTGCCATGGAAATGGAGCGTGCACAAAATGAGCGCACACACATACACACACATAGATACACAAAGATACGCTACACACACACACACACACACACACACACATAGATTTACCTTGAAGTGAGCAGCTTTTTAACACTTTTACTTTCAACACATTCAACGTGCAACTCTCGCAATGGCAACACATTCATTTAATTTCACGCCACCAACAACATCCCCAAACAGCAACAGCAGCAGAAGCAACATCTATCGCACCAGCAGCCTAATTGTCGTCTATCTCAAGTCGCCAGTCAAACAGTTCCCCCCTCTTCCACTGTCTCCACCCCCTTTCTGCTCAGTTGCCGTCTGTTTGCTGTCTCAGCGCAAAAATGTTGCTGCTCTAATTAGAATGAAACGATTTTCATTTTGCATTTTCATGTTGTCGTTTTTCTTGCTCTTACTGTTGCTGTTGCTGCTGTTAATGTTGCTTTTGTTGGTGTTGCTGTTGTTGTTGTTGCTGTTGTTGCTGCCCTGGCCCAAAATGAATAATTTACGCTGCTGTTGCTTTTGTTGCTGTTGCTGCTGCTGCTGTTGCTCCTACTGCTGCTGCTTCTTCTCCTGCTGCTGCTATTGCTGCTGCTGATGCATGCAAAATTCATAAAAATTATGCCCAGCGCATAAAGATTTCCATTTTCATTTCAATTTTAATCGCAAGCCCCAACCCACCCTATAAGAATATAGGATATAGACAAAGATGCCTACTGATTTAATTGCTGGCGCTCAGCTTCAGCAATCAGCAACAGCAACTACACTGAGCAAACTAACAACATCGTTCTACAATTATAATAATTATGATTATATAATCATAATTATCATTTGTGCATAAAACTTTGAGTTAGGCATGGAAATAGCCAACTTTAGAACGCTATTACTTTGAAAAGTATATCGTGCATCAATATTGTTGTACTTCGATTAATATGCTCAAAAATATCGATATATCGACTTGACTTTGAGATGTTGAAATCGAATTTGCCCTATATGGGGAGTTGGCTTGAATTCTTGAATTCAGTTCTAGATGAATGCCACGTGAATTCAAATCACAATATCGGTTTAAAGGTCAAAATGCAATCGGTTAGAGAAAATTCAGAGCAGGCTTCATTTTTTCATTTTCAAAAAGGATATAAAATTTTAAATTTGATATGATGCGGAGCAATGTTTTTCATTAAAATATCGATAATATCGATATACCGATAAATGTTTTGCAACCGTTTTTCAAGTACATCTTTTTAAATTTTAATTCCTGAAGGCAGACTTTCTTTAATAGCTCATTTTCAACAATACTACACAATGTATAATAGTTTTTTTTTGAAAATTTCAAGGTTACTTTAAAAGTATTGCGCATTTTTTCAAGTGTAGTAAAAATAGTAAAAGCAGCAACAGTAGCTGCCACAGCAGCAACATGAAGGCATTTCAAGTGCCAAAAGTGATGGAACTATTTTTGTGCTGAGCTCTGAAAATTAGCTAAGCAGCTGAGCGATCCACTGAGCTTATGACCTGCATTAGCTGCTGCTCACTGATTCAATCATTCATTCATTCTGTCTTTCATTCAGTCATAAATTCAGCTCATTCATTCATTTATTCAGTTGGCCCAGCTCTTTTATGATTGCCTGCTTTGCTTGGTTAGCTGCTCGTTGGCTCTTTTCCCAATGACTGTCAACTGTTGTTGTTGCTGCTGCTGTTGTTGTTGTTGTTCTTAACGACTGCTGCTGCTGTTAATGATGTAACCATTCGGCGCACTCGAGAGCTAATTTTGATCAATGATACTTGTTACATTTTCTATCCCAGCTGTATACATGTAACAATAATTATTTGGAGCAAGTGTTTTAAGAAAAATAAGCCTCAATACTGTATGGGAAGCCAAAGACATGATTAAAGAGCTGACTATAATATATGTCTAATAGTAACAAGTACAGCTGCAAAAGTCTCGATAGTTTCAATAGTTAATTTGAAAGTTTGGCTACGGCTGTTAGTTTCAATAAGTTTAGCACTCACCTCAAGTTTGTTGGCTATCGAAATGGAGAGCAAACAACTGAGAGTAGTAGTAAAAACTATCGGTCATTTCGATAACTTTTGCACAAAGTTTAAGGTTGTTGCTTTGTAGATTTTAGAGTGAAAGAAAAAACCAAAAATGAAATAAAAATAACTCTTGAACAATAATTTTGTAATTTATAAAATAAAGGATACACAATAACTCTTAGTTTCAATTTTTATAAAATAAAATTCAATTTGTAACAGTTATTTAATAAAAACAAGTAAGAACGTTGCAGTCGGATGGACCCGACTGCTATATACTCTTTTTTTCGCCTCTTTGCGGAGTCAGAACTGGGCGTGACAATTGTATTTTTGCTCAAATCTTTCAAGTTTTGCCATCAATTTAAATTTGGTTTTTCTATGCTATTTATCAATATGTATACCAAGTTTGGTTGCTCTAGCTTCAAAATTGTACAGAAAACTGCTTTAATACGGAAAGACAGACAGACAGACGGACGAACGTACGGACATTTCACAAGCCCAATATACCCAAGATATAGAAATAGCTCCAATCAAAAAATGCACAACCAAATTGTTGCCCCAAAGCAGGCCACTCTAATAATCAAAAGCAAAGTATTTTTTTTTACTTGTAATTCTCAAACAGTTTAAGCGAGCACTTGGTGTAGTGCCTGACTCAAAACCCTTTCTGAGGCAATATCTTTTTAGATTTTATTTCTTATTTTATATCTTATTTGATCAGAATTATAACAACTTTCTGTTTAAACGTTGCGTCCTTCTAGGTCTAAACATACTTTAATTTTTTAGCAAAAATCTTATTTTTTTATTTACAATATTATTTCCATGTTGTAAGCCTTTCTGGCTTACTCTGAACCAAGCAGATGAAAGCGGATGAAATTAGACTCGCTGCTACGCATACAAGCACACTGTTTGATAGTATGAGTGTGGGCACCACTGAATTAGAGTCTATTTGTTTGGACTCCGAATATCGATGGGCAATTCGATTTGAAAAGTTTTGCTTTTGAGATAAAAAAAAAAATAATAAAAAGTATGCAATCAAATCTTCAAAAACTAAGAGTTTTTGAATTCAAAAAAAGGAACACAAAGTTGAAATCAATTCATTATGTAAAGTTCTCAGAAATGGTATCAGGATTAAAGATAACAGTTTTAGTTGTGTCTTAGAATTTAACTTAGATGGGTGCATAAATCATATTCTATAACTTTAGATATTTCGATGCCTCATTAATAAGGCTGCATTTAAAACACAAAAGCCTTGTCATGCTGTTTGCCTCACGTTGCATTCAACTCCAAATCCACAACTCCCAAAAAATTAAAAATAAGAATATCAAAACTATTAATACTACCGATAAGTATATCGATTGGTTTTCAGCTTAATCGATTTCCAATAAATATTTGCATAATTAATTTTTATTTTAATGTAATGTGAAAATTTAATCTTAATATTTTTATATATATATAATTTATATTTTCGTTACTTTTAAATTGTATCTGAAATAGAAAAGAACACTTTTGAAATGAGTAGTCATGTATCATGTAGCATAGATCACAAAATGAAGTGCTGGATGTGTTCATTGTAAGCATAAATATGGCATTGTCAGTTTTGGTTGTGTTGCTGCCAACAAAAGTAATGTTATCTAAACAGTTGCTGAGAGAGTTGACAGCTGCTGCTGCTGCTGTTGCTGCTGGTGTTGTGTTATTGTTGCTATTGTTGATGGGCAATTGAATGTTGTTGCTGCCTATCTTTGTGCATTGTTGCTGTGGTTGCAGTAGCCTTTGGCAATTGTCACTAGTAAAAACACACACACACACTTACACACATACAGCAGCTGCAACAATTGCTGCAACAACAACAACAGCCACATCTCCAGAGATTTTGCATTTAAGTGCTGCAAAACGTAACTTGAGCATTGAGTGGCTTTTGAAAATGTTTTGTTATTTTGCTACAATCTGGCTGGGTCAGCAATTAAATTGTTCCATAAATTATTAGCAATGAGTTGCGGCTGCTGCTGCTGCTGTTGTCATTGACGTTGACGATGTTGCTGTTGTGCATTTTATACGCATGCAAAATTCAATTGAATGCAATTAGTTGCAATAAACGGATTTCATTTCATGTGTCAATTATTTATTCATTCGCACGACTTGTTTATGCATTCAATTATGCCTTTCAACTATCTATTGCTACACAAAAAAAAAAAATAACCCCTCAGCAACATGGCCCTTCAAGCATAAGTTTTGACAGCTGCTGCTGCTGTTGCTGTACCCATAAATGTTGCAGCTGTCCCCATGAATATTGCTGCTGTTGTTGTTACAGCTGCCTTTTATCATAAATAAATTGATTTTACTCCAGTTCGCTTACAATCTATCAAAAGATTTGCAGTGTTGCTTTTGCTTTTTGGAATCAATTGCAGCGGCAGCAACAGCAGCAGCAACGACAACATCAATTGCAATAACAACATCGCTGCAACATCTCATTTTTCAGGTCAGAGGTCTAAAAGTTCATTAATTTTATCAGGCAACGGAGTGCAGCGTCGTCGAGGAAATCAAAAAGAAATCGTTGCAACTGTCAGCAGCAGCAACTTCAGCAGCAACAACAGCAACAGCAACTACTTCAAGCAACGTATTTTATTTATGCTGTGTGCAAACATAGAAATCGCATTTCCAGCAACAACACAAGTCCCTTACACCACCACCACCACCCCCCCCCCCCCTTCTCCACCCCCTTCTACCCACCCTTCAACTCGTTGGCATTGCTGAGTGTGATGCAAATGCAATGCACATGCAACTGCCAACAGCAGCAACAACTGCCACTCATCTGATGCACATTGCTAATGTGTTTGCGATGCGTCTATGCGATTGCAATGCATTCACCCATCAACAATACACTACTTCATATATTATGTGTACATATGAGTACCTTTCATTTATTTATTTCACAAAGTATATATACTTTACATTTAAATCAAATCAAATATCTTAAGAAATAACAAAACCAATTAATATCAATTGGTCTATTTCCATTTAGCTAATGTCAACTAACATCTTCTGCTATTGCAGCTTGACATGTTATGTTATGTTGACTTGCTATGTTATGCTGTTAAGCATGCTATGTTAACTTACTTTCAGCTGTTCTATAGTTTTGTCCCTATGTTAACTCGCTCATGAGTCTAGTAATCTTTTATAATTGAATGTTAATGTTATTTATCGCTATAATGTTGATGATTTACGTCTCTAATCTGTGCATCGATGTATCGGAATATTTGCTATCGATTTTAAGTCGAGAGCAGTCACTGAGTTGCATATCGATTTTTTTGCAAATCAGATTTATGCTTAATTGTAATTTTTGCTTAAAAATATTTTAACTTTAAATTTATTGAATAATTACTGCATATAAAATAATTGGAATATACTAGCAAATAGAAGTATCCTTTTTATTCGTTCTTGAAGGACATGTGATGCATGAAAGATATTAAATCATAAATCAAAAATATTTAGAAATTTTGATAATAATAATTCAACTAAGCTTTAGTTTTTGATTTTTAAAATAAAAATAACGGAATAACTCTTATTTGTAGTTCTATAATAAAAATCAAAAAAAGTCTTGTTTTATGTTTTTATTGAAAAAATAAAAAAACATTTGTTTGTTTGTAACTTTAACAAATGTTAAAATAAGTGTTACATTGCAATATTTATTCAAAAACTTATAAGAGTTACGATTCCTGATTTTAATTGAATATCGAACTTAACTTTAACATTATTTCGCTCTGTTAGGAGCCTGCTTAGCCATGTTAACATTCTTTTATCTAAACTGAACTGTCTATGTTAAGCTTTAACAGTAAAAGCTCCTGTTATGTATGCACTGTAACAGTAATTTACAGTTAGCTCTATTATGTTAATGAGAAATCTCAATTTCTCGTCGTTCAACCGTTTATCAGCTTCATTTTGTATGAACTTTTGACTTGTTTAAAGCACTTGAGTTAAATGTTGAATGTTGAATGTCTGTCTGCAATTTGGCCAAGAACACACACTTGACCGAAGACTTAAAGCCTGAGGCAAATGAGAGCACTTCAAACTCGCCCTTCAATTTATTTCTGCTTTATGTTTGTTGTTGTTCTTTATTATTGTTGTTGTTGCTGCTGCTGCTGGCGTGACGAAGCCAACAAAATACAACAGAACACAACACACACAATGACCCTGGTTAATAGATTTATGGCATTTACATATTCGCTCAGGCCAAAGTCGCCCACAGCTTTTTTGATTACCTACATATTTTGTAGGCAGCAATTGTTGCTGTTGTTGTGAATATAGATGTAGATGTTGCTGCTGTGAATGTAGATGTTGCTGCGCATTAAATGAGAATGTCAGCAAGTCGAGCAAACAATAAATACGACTTCATGCCGCGCTAGAACTCCCACGCCCCATTCCTGCTGCCGCCTTATTACGAACTGGAAATGGCCGCAAAAAAAAAGAAGAAAAAAATAGAAAAAATATGAAAAATGTTGCCTATTTTTTGGGGCAGGCGGCAACATAATATTTTCAATGGCACTCGTTCACTTTCAGTGGCTTTTGTGTTAATAAACAAATAATCTACTTAAGTCCAACAATAAAAAGGGAACGACAATGTCATGAAAGTCGGCATAGGCAATAGAAATAGAAATAGGCAGCATGCACGGTGAGAAAAACGCTGTAAGAAGTTCGTACAGTTGTGAATTTTTTTTCAAATTAAATTTATTTCTGATTTGTAGCAAAAAGTGAAACCATTTTTGAAGCCTAAACAAAAATTCATTGTTAAAGCTTTTTTTAAGAAGAGTTAAATATTTTTTTATATCAGTTTTTATAAGAATTAAATAAAATGTTTGCTATATGCGAAAAAGTTAAGCAATTTTTAAAGTCTACAAAAAAAATGCATAGTTTTAGCCATGATTTTTTCGCTGTGCAGTGAATTTAAAGTTTTTAAATTTTTAATTTTTGCTCAATTTAATAAAATTTAACACTATTTTGCTGATAAATCATGCACATTTATTTTGCTCAGTGTACCTACATAACAACTGCTTTTCTCACGGTGTAATCTAGTTAAATATTTATATTTACTTCAAAGCATTTGCTTGGCCTATAAACACGAAGCATTATTTTGCTAATAAATTATGCACATTTATTTCGCTCAGTGTATACACATAAATAACGAACAATACATAAATAAACGGAGAGAGAAAACATAATAATAACACACAAAAAAAAAAACAGAAAATTTATTTCCACACAATTTATTTGCACGCACACAGCGCCAATCACAGCGTTAATGTGCTGAAGCGAGACAGCACTATTGAGCGAAAGAGTAGGATGTGGATGGGTGTAAGAGGCGGGGTATTAGCTTCAGGGGGCAACTGCACATTTGTTTAACATCTCCACCTTTGTGCGTTGATTGATCGACTCAACGCTGCTGCCGCTGGGACGTTAATTTCCATTTAATTGGCGCTCATTAGCTAGCAACAACAACAGCAGCAACATTAGCTTTAACAGCAGCAACATTAGCTTCAACAGCAACAGCTGCAGCTAAATCAACAGCGACAGCAACAGCCAAAGATAAAAACTAAGCAACAGCAGCAAAAACGGGAAGAGTAACGATTGCTGCAGCTGCAACTAAACGCGACAACAACTGAAACAACTAACAGCAACACCCACAATAATAGCAGCAACAGCAGCAGCAACAAGAGCAACAACTGCAACTGTAAGACTAGCGGCAATATTAACAGCCAAAATAGCAACAACTGCTTGGACTATAGCAGCAGCAACATAAGCAACATTCACAAAAATAACAACTACAACAACATGGAGGAGCAACAGCTTCAGCAATGTTAACAGCAGCAGCAGCAACTTCATTGACAGCAGCAGCAGCAACTTCATTAACAGCAGCGATAACAGCAGCAGCAACTGACATCAGGAAACAGATCAACAGCTGCAACTACAAAGCGAAAATAGCAGCAACAATTGAAATTTACAACAGCAATATACATGCGCAGCAGCAGCAACAGCAATTGCAATCGTCAACAATAGCAGCAACAGCACTAGAAATAGCAGCAGCAATAACAGCAGCAGCAACAGCAATTGCTGCAATAGCAGCAATAACAGCAGCAATGGCTGCAACAGCAGCATCAACAACAGCAGCACTCACAGCAGCAGCAACAGCAACCGCAGCAGCAATCGCAGCCACAGCAGCAACTGTAATCGTTAACAACAGCAGCAACTCACGTGGCCTGCAACAATCTGACATTTGATGCTCATGATTTATGTAACAGCAATATGAGCCACGCCCACAACACACACACGCCCCTCGCCTAATGAGACATGCATTCAATGTTGTTACCACACACGACTTTTGTTGCATTGCATTTGTTGTGCCACATTTGACTTTTTTCTTTTCTCTCTCTTTTTTTATGAGCATTTTCACATTTTCCCCGTTTTTCTTTTCGTTTTTTCTTTTTCACAAATTCTGTTTGATTTATGCCGTTGTCTTTTGTAGCTTATCACAAATGTATGCACGATAAGCGATAAGGCTGTGTGTGTCTTTTATCAGTCGATTTAAATATTATCACAGCGCGTGAGAAGCATTCAAAATGGCACACATATACACACACACACATACACACATGCACACACACACACACACACACACACACACACACACACACACACACACACTCATGTGTGTAATATACCCAACGGCCTATCTTTGCTTTATTTTTAGAGTCATATTTTTGCCTTTTGCCACGGCGTGTGGCAAAGACTTGGGGCGTGGCAAAGGCAGCAGCTATCGCTTGTCGGCGGCAGCAGCTTTTGCTGCTTGCAACCAGGATATCATTTTTATGGCTCTCTGATTTATGGACAGCGATTGCATTGCACTGGCACTTAAATGGTTTATGGCCCGCTGTTGCTGCTGTTGTTGCTATTGCTGCTGCTGTTGTTGCTGTTGCTGCTGTTGTTGCTGTTGCTGCTGCTGCTGCTGCTGTTGTAGCTGTTGTTGCTGTTGTTGCTGTTGCTGCTGTTGCTGCTGTTGCTGCTGCTGCTGTTGTTGCTGCAGCTGCTGCTGCTGTCAAACCAAATTAAAACATAGCGCAAGATAGTAAATGTGGCAGCGATTGCTGCTGGGTATGGGCAATAGATAGCTTAAATTGTAAATATACGACTATTACGTGCCATTTTGAAGCATATGTCTCAACTGTCAATTTCAATTTCAATTCCAACTTACGGGAATAGCTCAAAAGTTATTTCAAACAAATCGGATTTTAATTATATCATTTATCTGACAAGAGATGGGATTGTGAATGGGAATGGAACGGAAAACGGAAAACATTTTGAAAAAATGTGGTAGGGGATGGATTTTTGGATGATTACGGAATTTTCGCGATGCTTTTTTATTTAATCAAATCATAAAGATTATCTTTATTATTTTATCATAAAAATTTTTTTGTTTTCATAAACACAAATATACGAATAATAAAATTAATAAACAAATATGTTGTTTTGAAGTTAAAAATGTTGCGTGGCATTGGCATTTTAAAATCTTTAGGGATAAGCGGAACGGGACAAACAATTTTAGATTATCTGGAATCGAATTTTCTGTCTCAAGTTTATATACAGGTTCATCTATTAGTTTTTTTCTTACGTTCAATGAAAATCGTATTTTAATTTTAATTTTCATGTCTTATTAAAAGAAGCTAATAAACTTATTAAAGAAGTTAACAGTTAACAGAAATGTTAATTGCTGTTATTGATTATGTCTCAAAACAGCAATACATTTCAGTTCAGATGAGCTTACAGAGCGTTAGCATGACTGTGTAGTCGCTTAACAGAGTGCAAAAGCGTTGCTCTTAAGCACAATATGCACTTGAAAAGAAATGTTTTTGCTTGAAAAACTGATTAAAAACTATGATTGCAAAACTATTAAAATCAACAAACCAAAAAAAAAGAAAATTTATTATTATAATTAATGATAAAATGATAATTATTAAATTAATCTTGAACTCTATTAAAACTCTCAAATTAATGAATATAAGTTTTCGAAATTTATAAAATTAGTTAATTTTACAAAACTTGAAAAATCTTGAATTTTACTTATAAAGTGCACTTTCCTGATAAATATCATAAAGCAGCTATACAAAAAATGTCCTCATAAATGTCAAAAACTTACACAAGACGAGCAGTCTATAAATAAGACAAAAATATTGCAATTTTATCAAACAAAAAACAAACAAAAAATGCCAAAAGCGTATATTTCAAGATATTTTTCTTAGCTATTCCATCAAGATCAGGCACTGATAAAAAAAAAACAAACAATGTTTTTCACTAAAAATGACACATTGCAATCAATAAAATATATATATGCTTATGCTTATGCTTATGCTCGTGTGTAGTTGCAAAAGAACTTGAACTTCGATAAACCATATACCAAATTCTTGACTCAACAAAAAACTTTGCAACTTTATTTTTTTTGTTGTGCACTTGCCTGCGGTAAGTTTGGTAAGTTGATTGTTAGTGGAAAAGTGGCGTCCAATTCTGTTTGTTGTTGTTGCTGGATGCTGAAGCCATTTAGTTTATTGTTGTGTCCGCGGATACGAGAATTTCTTCTGCTGGTTACACTAATGTGCAGTTAGAAGCATTTTGTCAGTTGCTGCAACAACACAAAATAACAGACGGCAAACAAACATAAAATGATCGAATAAAAGATATGCTGTTATCGGGCTTCAAACTTTATGTGAACTATTTTTCAATAGTCTTTGATAAATAAATATACATAAGAAGTCAAAATTTGATAAGTATTTGGCACAGAAATCAAATCTTTACGAAGAGCACCTTTTTCAAATCATCAGAATGAATTCAAAAAAATTTAATTTTAAGTTTACTTAAATTTTTTCTATTTGCGAGATCTTAACCAACCATTCTTTTTTCGATGTTCTGTTTCCGAATGAATTATAAATCTTTATTTTTAGCTTTTTAAAGCTTAGTTCGAATACTTCTATACCGAAATCGATTAAATGGTTTTCGAATAGTTATAGATGACGTTTTTCATGCGCAACTGGTTGATACCCCATTTTGTTGAATTGATGCATACAGAGTATAAGTAAACGGACAGGCAAGTGCGCTTGACATTTGTAACAGGGCGTGGCTGAATGGGAATGGCTTTGTTTATGCTTAAAAGCATGGGTGTAGCGAATGGGAGTGGAGAGAGTATAGTGTATAGGGGCAGGAGCGTAGGTGTAGCAACGACCAAAAGATGAAAGCTAAACGAAACGAACACACAAAAAACTACAAACAAGCAGCGACTAACAGAAACAGATACAGATACAAATACAGCTACAGATGCAGATACAGATGCAGACACAACAGCAACACAACATAAACAGCAGCAACAGCAACAGCAAAAAAAAAAAAGAAAAAAACAAAAACCCTCAGAAATGTCAACAATGTAGATTTATTTGCGTTAACATTTATTTATGATATGCAACATTTTTCAACAAATGCAATTTCTGTGTTTTATTTTTTGTTTTTCTCCTTTCTTTTTTTGTATACTCTATATGCATTAAGAAATGTATAATGAGGGCGATATTAGATTACCGCGACTTTATATTTATTTCTGATTTATATTATTTATGATATTTTATTTAACAAGTTTGTTTTATTTTCCACTTTGCGAAAGTGAATTTCTCTACAATTGTTTTTCCGTTCACAACTGTGACAATAACTTTACTTAACATTGTGAAAGCATACAAATTAGTAGATGAAAATATAAGTAAACTCATCCGAAAACAAAAACTTAACTTATTAAAATTTTTATGCAATTGTTTAAATTTAAAATGCTCAAATTTTGTAACTTATTTTCATTAAAATTGAACCTAAAATTCCAAAGAAAAGAGAAAGTAAATTATAAAATTCAAATCTAAAATATGAATAATATGCTCAAGAACGTTTGTATTTTGAAATGAAATAAATAATATATAATGGTATATTCGAGATCTCGATTATGTTTTTATATATGTCAAATAAATAGTAGTTTTTTTATGTCATAATTGTAAAAACATATTAATAAATAAAAGCCGAAAATTTTGGATTAAAATTGGCTTTAGTTTTATTTTTTTAGTATTATTTTATAACATTTTAATTAATAGAGCAACTGCGAATCGAGCATACTTACTTGCTAAATGTTTGACAAGCATGTTGTTGTTGTATTATTTTTTTTTTGTTGCTGTTGTTATTGCTATTTGTTAGCTGGAAGTTTGCCGTCTGTTATGGCCAAGTGTTGGCATTACTCTTTTTAGCCAAAACTTCTTGGAACTGCAGTCGCCTTGTCATCATCGTTATGCTTCTACTTGAACATTCGGTAAATATTGCTGCGAGCCAGCAACATCCCACAAGAGTCAGTTAAAGCAAAAGAGTGAGAGTGAGAGAGAGAGTGAGAGATCGAATGAGAGAGTGAGTGAGAATAAAGCAAAAACATATTTGCTTACTTGTCAAGTAATTCCCAACTTAAATGCAATCTGCATTTAAAAATGCTATGCATAGTCTTCAAAAAGTAGAAATGTTTTTCAGCTCAAATCTCAATTTGCGAGCGCTTTGCGGTCTTCAAAATTCAATTTTGAACATTTGATTTGTGAAAACTGTCATTTATTTTAAAAGTTTTGAAACAGCATATGTTTTTTTTCGTTTTTTTCGGGCTCTAGAACATTGATCTATCCACGTTCAATCAAATTTGCGAGAGTGGAATTGAGTATGATTAATATTAAATTGTACAAAAATATTTTTAAGAATTTCTCCTACATTTTCTTAACATAGTTATTCTCAGAAAGAGTAACAATTTCTCAATTTGTTAAAAACATATCCATTTTAACATATTTGCTCACTTAGAGAATGTTTAACAACATTAAGAAGAAATGAGCTGTAACATAAAAGTTTTGCTTCTGTTAATAACAGTTGCTTTTACAGAATGTTAACTAACATTGTGTCAAATACAGGCTAAATATATTATTACTTTCACATGGAAACTTTTACTTTTGTCACTAGCTTGATGAGAACTTTAATTAAACTTAACAAAAGCAACCAACTGCAATTACAAGTATGTTAGCTAACATTAAGTCTTAAAAATGTATAATAAATGTCTTTGAAAGCATTTGCCATATAAACATCAAATAGTATTACATATTCCCCATTCAAATACTCCAAAACTGTCACTCATTGTTTTTCTATTTTTCATCTCGTTTCAGGTATGTGTGCTCTACTTTATGCTGTATATCTAAATTTGGCGATCTACTCACGAGTATAAATAACTGTTTGTAACCAACTACTTCAAATGAATAACTGAAAAAGGACACGGAAATCAAATGGAATGTTTGAAATTGCCTTCATCGCTTTTGAATTCTTGTTTCTGGTTCGACGCTTTATTGTTTTTTTCAGCTCTTTTTTTTCTTTTTCTTTTCTTTTCGTTTTATTTTTTTTTTTTTTGTTCGCTTATGTAATTTTCAAAATGGATTATGTTGTTCAGTTCATGTTGCTGCTGCTGTTGCTGCTGTTGGTTCGTCCTGTTTGTTGTTGTCATGTGCTTTGTGCCTGGCATCATTCTGGGGCAAAAACTTCAGTACGAAAACATGTTCCATGTTGCATTTTAGTCAACGTCAACCGTTGGCAATCCCCAGCACACTTTTCTACTCTTTCCCCCTCTACGTACTTGATCTCCGCTACCCTCTCTTGCCGCCTGATACCCCTTGGTAAACAGCAGCAGCACCTAGCCAAAAATTGCACTCTTTTAACTCCCTTTTGGTATGTTCAACCTGTCCTGCTCCTTTTACTTTTTTTTTGGGACTTGCACAGCTTTACTTTTCTCTATTGACATGCAGGTATATGTCTGTGTGTGTGTGAGAGAGTCTATCAGTATGTGAGAGTGTGTGTAGATTTGTGTGCAACTTTTTGGCAAAACGCCATTATAATTATATTTACACCATAAAAAAGTACGCATACTTATTTGATAAACATTTTCTTTGTTCTCATTTGTCTTACAAAAGATTAGAAAAAAAATAATTATCTTTTAAAGCGTTCAATATGAAAGGAAAACCGATCAGTTCGGATCGCTTCAGCACTACAATTGAAAACTCCACCCACAAACTCGGAAAATGAGCGAAAAACTGTTGAGAGATATTTTTGCTGTTTCTTATCCGATTAGGCTCAAGCTTATTTTCAAAGATCTTTACAAAAAAGCATTTTTCTGATTTCGGAAAATTTCCCCCCTGGGAGGACTTTTTAGTTTTTCGATCAATTTGTTGCCAACATCTGTCGAAAATAAATTTTTATAAGAAAAATCTTTAGGAAGGGTACAGAATATATATATATCAACTCTAAAATATCTTAATTTTCTACATAATGTTCTTGAGCAATAAAGTTAAAAATTCTAGATATATTCTGAAAATTTTTTTAATTGAATTGCTCTCACATTTGATTTGTGATTTGTGCACATCTGTTTCATGTTCACGTTCAAGTTCTGTTTTTGCTCAGTGTATGTGTATTGGGAGTTGTATATGAAGTGTATTTGCTATGTTCCTGACAATAACAGCAACAACAAAGAGTGTTGTTGTTGTTGTTGTTGTTGTTGTTGCTATTTGGCGTTTGCATGGCAAACCAAATAAATCAAATTGCTTTGCCTTTTTTTTACTTTTAGTTTTTTTATAAATGAAGAAATGGCCAGAAAGCGTTTCCATCGTTTCCAATCGACCAAAAAATGCCAAAAATATATAAGCCAGCTGACAACGCCCCTCCATAAGTCTGCAAAATAAAGAAGCATAAGGATGGACACAAAAACAAAAAAAACCACACGAAAAATCCAATCCAAATACAAACAAACAAGCAAAAAAAAAAAAAGTAGAAGTTAAATAACATTTTTTTGTTTGTTTTTGCTTAAGAACGCGTAAAAACAACACACGACTTTTTGCGTACTGCAAAGCTAATGACCCATTCGGCATATGTGTGGCGTCTCGCTCAGCCCCCCCTGACAGTACCCCTGCCCCCCTACCGAAACCCTTTTCAACGCTCAAACCATGTGCAAAAGCAGAAACATTGTGAAAACTGTTTGGCATCAAAATGCGTGAGCTTTAAAATGCAGCGCATGCCACTTGCAGATGCAATTCCCATCTTCTACTATTTATACTCTGTTTCTGCGCCTTAAAGGGTATGTACAGTTTTCGAGTAGTATTGGTTGCAAATATTGATTATATTTTAAAATAAAATAAATAATTTAAAAAAGATTGAAATATTTCTCAGTTTTTCGAGTAGGTTCGGCTCTAGGACAATAGGAAAAACTTTAGGTCTGACTATTTTCAAATAAAATCACAAAATTTTAAAAAAAAAATTCAACTTCCAACACAAACGAATTTCTAGGTATTTGATTATAAAGTATATATTTTACCAGAAAATAGTTATTTAAATAAAATTTACGAAATATCGATATATGGAAACAAATATCGATTGTAAAAAAATTGAAAACTTTTGATACTTTCGAACAAAATTCAGCAAAAAATCTTTAACATTTTCATGTCACCTGAAAAGAATACAGAAAACAGAGTATACCACAGTCGGTAGCTTTGCAGCTGAACCTATGTTTACTTGTTTTTTTGCGGTATTCTCTATGCACTTGCAGTATACCCTGCCTTTGGTTTTTCCCTTCCCCCCCTCCGTTTCCCTCTCCCATTTAACCACTCAACCAGCACTCTGACAAGCGGCTTCGACTGACTTGTCTGTGATTTTTGGGGTCGAGTTTTGTGGCTGTAAAACTGGAACTACAACTAGAACAGAGTCTACCCTATTCTTGCATTTCCCCCCCCCCCCCCTTCACGTCTCTGACCGCCACCCTTCTGAAATGATAGCTGCTGACATGCGAGGCATGCCTTGTGCGCCATATGAATATCAATTTGACCAACTTGAGCTCCGATTTCAGCTGCACATTTCCGAGTTTTTGGTTTCAGCTGCAATTTGGTAATTGAATAAAAAGAAACTCAAATTTAATACTATTGCAAATTCAGCTAAATTTAAACTTGATTTAATTTGTTACAAAGTAAACAGAGATGTAGTTGAACTTCTGTTAATAGCTCTGTTAATCACAGTGTAGTTAACAGTGTGTTAGCACATGATGTTTTAACAGAATGTGAGAATGTAAGTGTCAAAGCGAAACAGAGACAGAGAGAGAGAAGAATATGGAAATGTTTTTGTTAAAGAATGTGAGAATGTTGTTATAAAAGAATGTGAGAATGTTAATGTTAATGCTAACATAGATAATAGAATATAGTACTTTCGAGTATGTTAGTTAACATTGCCTCTTAATACTAAAATCAATATTCAGTATCGATAAAAATTGCTCAGTTAGAAATCGATACATCAATGTTTTTAAAACACAATTTTTTTGATATTATACAATTTAATATCGAATTGAAGGAACACACAATTGTAAACAAAAATGTGTGGCAAATGTTTCGAAACATCGATTTTAATCACAGACACAAGAAGACATAACAATTAAGCATGTTTTGATGCTTTGGATAAGCTTCTGGCAATTTATTTGTACTAACTCATTATGCCATTTTCAATTTGGCCAAATTCCACTTTTCATTCTCTCCCGAAAACAATTTGAAGCACTTATTTAGTTTGGATGGGTGGTGTAAATGTGATTGTGCATGTGGGTGTTGGCCGCACATTGTGGCTCAATTTCAGTTTCAGTTTGAGTTTCAGTTTCAGTTTGAGCAGCTGAAACAGGATCCACGAACACGAAATGTTTAATTGCCCACAAAAACGCAGCAACTATAAAAATTATATACATTGCGATTTACATTAATTTCATTCTCATTTTCATTTTCATTCCATTTCGTTTCATTTCGTTTCGTTTATTAATTGGAACGTTATGTGGCTGAGTATTTAGAAAGAGAGTCTACAGATCCCTCACAGACCCAGCTCAAAACCCAAGGACGTTCATTTCTATGCCCACACACGCAACGGACTGACCACCCAGCAGCCCCTTTTCCTGACTCTTGCTTTAACCCTTACCCTAACCCAACTTTAGGACCGACTTTAAGCCCCGGGGGCTTACTTGATTATATCGAAAAATCCATAGAGCTTGTCGTTCTCATTGGGCGCCAGTAAAACTTACATAAAACGTAAAACTTTATCAAAGTCGCAAAGCGATTGCAATCTTTACATACGCCTTGATACATATACATTACATGTATGTTAATTTAGTATTTGTATAAACGGTTAGTCTGAATGTGACTTTAAGAAAAGGGTAAGTCTTTATTTCAACTGCTTTTCTCAAAAAATTCGAAAAAATTTATGAATTCAATTTCCGGTGGCGGAGGTTGGATTTTTAGCAGAAATATATGTTAAAAACGTCCTTAATCGCGCTATAAACGTTAAGAGAGAAGGAAAATTGTTTTTTTTTTCTAATTTTTACTTACATTTACATCTACTTAAAAAAAAGAAAAGTTATGCCTGAATCTTTAAAAGACTTGCAACAGCAAATGTTAATGTTCATTTTGACATTATGTTAGCTGATATGAAACTACAATTTTTACATAACAGCTCAAATGTTACTGTTAATGCTTTAAAAGAACACAAATGTTAATGTTATGTTAGCTGGCATATCTATAACAGCACAAATGTTATTGCCAAAGCTTTAAAAGAGTTGCAACAATCAATGTTAATGTTTGTGTGTCTATTAGCGGCATAACAACACAAATGTAAATGCACTAAAAGAAAAACTTTAACAAATGTTAACGATATGTTAGATGGTATGTATATAACATAAGAGCTGAAATGTTAGAGCTAATGCTCTAAATGGCAACAAATGTTAATGCTATGTTAGCTGAAATGTGTGTTGGTGACATAACAGCACAAATGTTAATGCTAATTCTATAATAGTGTTACTGTTATTGCTATGTTAGTTGGTCTTAAGGCGACAATGTTATGAAATGTTATGAAAAGTCTGCAACATAACAACTCATCAAGTTCTGTTCGAAAAAAAAATTAACATAATTGTTTGCTTATAATTACTGTAAATAGAAAAGACAACATAATTAGGAAATTATAGAAAATTGAATATAGATTCAATTAGATGTATTCTAATTTATAGCTACGAACTATAATTGAAAGCAACAACGGACCAAATAACCCTTAACATAATCAATCACTTAAAGCATAATAACAACTCGAATGTAATTTATGTTTAATTTAGCATTAACATTTGTTTGCATGTTAATTAACATAGCTGTTTGTTTAGGCCATAGTCAAGAAATTAATTGAATGAATGCATTTTAGACAACATTCAGTTAACAAAACATGAGCTATTTTCGTTACTTTCTTCAAAATACACAAGACCACTCGAAAAATTCCTGAAATACTATGCCAAAAACCCACCTGAAACTAAATAAAAAAGGCTTTATTTAGTATAAAGCTTATACACTGGTCGATATAAAACAGTTTAGTTATGAGCACACAGGGCAGCAGACCCTTGCCACACAAGATTCCAAGAACACCCCTCTATATATATATATATGGTATTTTTAGGGTTAGGTCATTATTTGATGGGACGGGGGGAGGCGGAATGGATTGGGGTAACGCTTAACGAGGTCGACGAGCGTCTAATGAAGTTTTCTGGCCCGAACCTAACGCTGTGTTTGTCAGCTTGTTCCACACTTTTCACTTAATAGATTTTGCGCAATCATTTTTTCACGTTTTTTTACCCTTTTTTTCATTATTTATACCCTGTAATTTTACAAAATGCATGGAAAATATTTTACTTTGTGATATGCCAAAATGAGTCAGTTTTCGTTTCAATTCCAATCAAAATCTATGGCATCTATATTATTAGGTTTGATTTGAAGTTTGTTTTTGGAGTTAATAAATTCCAGTTGGAAAAATGTGTTTATTCAAAAAGATAAAATAAAAATTCAAATTATTTTTAATATAAATTTAAAATTAGGAAAAAAATTTAAAAAAAAAAAAATAATATTTTAAAAAAATTAAAAATGATAAAAAAATGTATAAATGTAAAAATGTCGGATTTTTTTATGGTTTCGTCTGTTTCAAACGTAAAGAAGACAATTGTATTGCAATTTATTTTTCTAGCTTTTTTCTGCCTTTTTTTATATTTTAAATACTTAAATTCGTAATCATGATTTACTAAAAATCTCGGAACACTCTTTAAATTAAAACTATAAACTAAAAACTTTTGAAATTTATATGTTTGAATATGTGTGTATTATAACCAACTTGAAACTTAAGAAAGGATATCTGTGTAGTCGAGCAATGTGCACTTGAAATTTGTTTTGTGTTTTGTTTTGCATATTTTTAGGCGTCGACAAAATATGCAAACCAGGCAGGCCGCGTGTTTTGCGAACGGCGGCGGCGGCTCGTGTGGCTGGTGGGCGTGGCATTGTGTGTAATATTTTGTGCTATTTTGTAAATTCCAAACGGGCCGCTGCACAACTTACCCCTCCACTTGCCCCCTGCTCACACCCGTTCCTCTTAAATTCAAGCCAAGGAAACCCTTGCCCGATATGCGGTCATAAAAGTCATTTGGTTTTCACCTCAAAATGTATTTAAAAGCAACAACAACAGTTGCAACAGCAACAATTGAGCGTGCATGTCTTCAAGATACCCTGTAAATAATGCAGAAATGTAAAAGAAGAAATCATTTTTTGAATGCAATTGCGATTCATTCAGACATTCATTTGAAGAACAATAAACCCAATAAAAATTGGAGAAAAAATTGATTTGATTTCAAATATGATTTCATTCAAAATGTAAACATAATTTGAATTTAAATTTAAATTTCATTCAGAAAGAATTGAATAGAAAACAGGCCTAACAAACTTATAAATATGTAATATAAAATATACCAGAACTTATCTAAATCTTAAGCGTTGAGTTTCTTTTGTTCTACTTGTGTAACAAACACTTGCACTAGTTGCTTATACCACTTATAATACTTTTAATTGCCTACAGGGTATTCGAACAACAATAACAACTGAAAAAAAATGTTGGTATAATAACAATTTAGCCACGGCAAGTTGTTTGTGTTGCAAGTGGCGTCTTGGCATGCCACTCCTCGTGCAACCTGCAACGAGCTCCCGTCCCCTTCGCTCTCCCCCGCTTTGCTGCTTGCCGCTTTAGCTGCACTCCAGTTCGTAGGATCTGAGTCCGTGTCCATGTCCGTGTCCGGGTCCGTGTCTCGGGGCTGTTGTATGGCTTCAATGTCTTGAAATCCGCTTGGATTTAACGGTTTAAGCCATTCGTCGTCAGCGTCAATTGAAAGCAGATAAACCGAGTGAAAAGCTCTGCGGATTCTGTGCTTGCCCTGCCCCTACCCACCCCTCTGCTGCAACATCACTGCCCTTAAACAATCTCGATTCCTTCCCTTGCCAGCAGCTGCCTTTGTTCAACACTCTCTGACCGGCCTGTCCACTGCAACTGATTGTGTCCTTTAGCTGTATGTGTGTCCTGTCCTCTATGTGTGTGTCCTGTCTGCCATTGAAGATTTTTAATGGCCTTTGGCCACTTTTGGCTTTCGGCAATGCATTAAAAAGGCTAGCAACCAAAAAACAAACAAGAAAATTAAATAAAATAAAGTTGCATTTTATGTGCGAATTTTTATTGTTTTAAATTTTCTGCGTTTCCCTTTTTTTTATACCCTTGCAAAAAGTATTATAATTTTATCACGAAATGTGTAACGCATTGAAGAAGACGTCTCAGAAAAAAAAAACATTGTATATTCGTGATCAGCATCAACAGCCGAGTCATGTCCGTATGTCCGTCTGTCTGTCCGACTGTTTATATGCGTTTTTCAAGACTTTGTACTAGAGCTATCTTGATGAAACTTGGCACAGTTGCTTCTTCTTATAACAGGTAGTACTTATAGTTGAATTGGCCAGATCGGACAACTATAACATATAGCTGCCATAGGAACGATCGGTTGAAAAATTAGTTGTTGCGTGAAAAAATTTTTTGTTTTTCAATACAACTCAACCAAACTCACTTTACCTATGTTAAAGGGCAGTTTATGCATGATGACAAAATTTCATCGAAATTGGACTTCTTTAACTTATAGCTGCCATAGGAACGATTGGTTGAAAATAAGTTTTTGTATGAAAAACTTTTGTGTTTTTCAATATATCTCGACCAAACTCGATATTCTTAATTAAAGCACGTCCTACACATGTTGACCAAATTTTAGCAAATCGGACTTCTATATCTTATAGCTGCCATAGGAACAATCAGTTAAAAAATAAGTTCTCTTATGCAAATCTTTTCTGCAAGGGTATATATCTTTGGCACGTCGAAGATAAAGAATAATCGATTGAAAAGGATTTTTCTTTTCCAAAATTATTGGGGAAACCATTTTATAGGCATTTCTTCCAAGAGCATCAAATCTTCGTTGAATATTTTCCTACTGTTTCCGCTTTCTTTTTTCCTGCCGTATTCTGTACTGCGGCCAATTGCGTTTGTGCCCTTACAACTGGCCATAAAATGTGCTCTTTCCGCCACTTTCTGGTGTCACTTTAATGCTAAAAGTAAACGTGCCAGTTGCCAATCGTAAAAATCCAGTTCACAAAATGCCCAAGCTGAGAAGAGTGTGAATAATGAGGGGAGAGTAGAAGAGAGTTCAGTTGAGAAGAAGAGCAAAAGTGAGGCCTGAGTGTGTCCTCAGAGTGTTCAATTTGTCATTCGCCACAATTTGGCATTTTTATTTATATTATTTATATATCTTAGATTTATGTCTGTATATACTGCTGTAGACAATGGCGGCATCTGGCGACAGAAATTGCATATATTTCCATAAAGTTATAATACAAAATATGCATTTAAATCAGAGCAAAGTTGTTAAAGTCTTCTTAGAGCTATTTTGATCCAAGCTAGGCTTTAACTTGTATGAAGTAATTTAAAGAAACAAGAAACAAATCACTTTCGTTCCATCAAAACTATCGATATTAATGATTTTGCTTGGAGTACTATCGTACTATCGATATAAGTATAATCGATATAAGATTTGGTAAAAACAAATCAGTAGATCATCTATTTAATAAAAAATGATTAAGAGCCTGAAAGTAATGAAGATAATAGTTCGATATGAGCTATCGGACAACTTATTTATTATTTATTACTATCGGTACAATCATTACCCAAAAATGTAATAACTTAATAATTTACATGGATGTTATCCTCTCGGAATATAAATAATAATAAAGTTTGATCAACTATCGAACAAAATATCACTCGATGTTGTTTCGATTGAGCGCATAAAATAAATCGATTAATCGATATAAATCACATTCTTTCTTAACTTTAATATTTTATTTAGTGATTAATACATTTGTATAATGAAATGTAATTTATGGCAATCGAACCAGAGACTGTGTATCAGAGCCGAATGCCTTCTCACTACACTACAATCATCCACAAAACGATGCTTTGTGTGAAATCAAATTGTAAACTTAATTGATGCTAATATCACAATAAGCTTAAGAAGCTTAAGTCATTGTATTATATTTATTTAATATCAATTATGAGAACACTAATGCTTGCATTTAATATTTAATAGTGTCTTAAGGATGCACTTAACTAAATTTGTATATGTATAAGCTTAATACTTAAATCGTAGATAAAATCAATATATAAAAAACATTTCGATAGAATTTTAAGTGGTGCTTTGCGTTTTGGTTGGACAATTGAAATCCAATTTACAAAATTGCCTTCAATATCGCGCAGTAACCAATAAAAAGCACTTAATATATTTATATGTATTTATATATTGCGGTTAACCTACGTACAAAACCTCAATCAAAATCGACCCCGTCAAATGACTTAAATGGCATCATAATTAATAACACTTAATATCAATAAATTATTTGCAGACCAAACGAAACCCAAGCCACAAATTCATAATTCATAATTCCAAAAACCCGAAACTCAAACCCAAACCCAACCCAAACCAAACCAAACCAATCCAATCTAACACCCTGACAAACCAATCCCAGTTCCAATTTCAGACGTTTGCCACAGCCCCAAAGTCAAAGCCTCTTGACACCTGAACCACCTCAAATACTTGCTATGGTTGGGGGGGGGGGAGGGAGATTGAAATGGGAGCGGTGTTCCAGCTGTGTTCAACAGTGTTGTCATCTTTTTAGAAGTGAAAAAATTTCAACAACAAAAAATTGAAAAAAAGAAGCAAAACAAAGCTTAGAATTGTATAAAAATTGTTTTTTATACTCTTTTTTTAATTTTTTTGAAAAAAAAAAAAAAAGAGTATATTGAGTTTGTGAAATGTCCGTCCGTCCGTCTGTCTGTCCGTCTGTATGAACGCAGGCTTTTTCCACAGTTTTGAAGCTAGAGCAACCAAACTTGGTATACATGTTGGTATATACCATAGGCAGACAAAGTGTCAAGATTGCAACGATCTTACTTGTTTTTCTGTTATCTTTTAAGGATTTAGGCCTGTTTTGAATTCCACTTTTGCATTGTTTCCGCAAAATTAAATATAGTGTACTTTTGTGATCGGGAAGATTAACAATTTTCGAGAACAATTTCAATTTTCAAACGATTTTTCCAAGAGCTCTAAGTTATAGTTGTCCGATTTTGTTAAAGAACAAAATAGTTTTAGAACAGATTTTTCCTATAACAGCTATACGGATATTTTCGAGCGAATTGGATCAAACTTAATTAACATGTGAAACTCACAATTGTTGAAATTGTTAACTTGACAAAGCATATATATTCTCAAACAATCGTACATATAGTTAACATATGTTGTAGTAAACCGATCTGATTAATTATAATATAAGCTTCGGTATTTCATTCATAAGGCTTCAATGAGAGCTCAGTTTGCAATTTATTCAAGAATATTTAAGTGAAAGAATGTAATGTAAGAACCACGACTTATCGTCATCCAAAAAGTATGCCACATAGTTTTTAATGAAATGAATTCGGAAATGGTATTCGAATCAGGACTGTTAAAGTTCGCTTTGTTTATACCAAATATAAGTGCAATGCAAGCTATAAAAAGCTAAATTGAATAGTAAAAAAGCAAATTAAATTGAACTGTAAAAAAAAAGCTGATTTGGCAGCACTTTTTGAGCACTGTTTGTCAATAAATCCAACTCTAAAAGAGGGCAGGGTGTTTAGGAGTAGTAAAAACTGGTACATATGAAATTTTGCAATTTACGGAGAACAATTTTGTCGATTGGCGACACTACTGTCAGCCAACGACAGGTGGCGCTTTGCTTTGCTTTGGTTTGCGTTGAAAATGGCCATCGAGCGTTTTAATTAGCCAGAGGAACGAAAACTGAAAACAGAACTCAATTGAAGTGAACTGAGCTGAACAAGCGACCGCCTGTTGGTTATTAATGCCTTATTTATGCACAGACATTGCGGGTGACCCTCGTGTGGGCAACAAAATTCAAAATGGATTTCGAACCCAAGGACATGGGGCGCAGGAGACGAGGAACCTGCACTGAAGTGGCGTGTCTGGCTAGCTGTTAATATGCAACATTGTTTAACTGATTGCAATGTGCCGCAAAATAGGCAATGTTTCAACTGCCAGTCCTTACAATCCCCCCCCACCCCTCCCATTTCCTTCCCCCCTTACCTTAAACACATGCGTTGTAACGACAATCTTTGGCTAATTTCATATGCAAACTGACACAAAACTCAAACCACAAACATTTGGCCTGTCGTATCCTATTCTATGCTTGTCCTGTCTATTTTAGACCATGTCAATCCCCTTTTGGTTAGGTGTTGGCAACAGATGTCCCTAGACACTGTACACTTTACCAACAGCCCCCCCCCCACCCCACCACCCCATCCCATTCATTTTGGGGGTTGCAGTTTGTTGGCCCATTGCAAAAGTTATGAACTGCCAATTGTTGGGGCGTTTAGCTTAGAACAAAAATTGACTCAAAACTAGCTATTAAATTATTAGAAAACTTTGCACACCTTTAGCTTAAATTATATATTAGCTAAAAACACTAGCATTTCGTTGATAAAACTCAACTTTAGTACGAAAATTATTTTTGTACATCAACAACATGCAATGAACTTGCAGTTTTGAAATTTTATGTCGAATTGATTCGTAAGTGGAATTCGAAAAAGTACTTTAACCTAGAGCTGAAAAATCGAAATCCACAAAAAAAGTATTTAATTATAATGAAATTTAGTATATATGTTTTAAATAATTATGTATAAGCCTTTCTGGCTTAATTTTAAATATTTTCTTAAAGCAGCATCAAGTAGAACTGACCGAAACCAACAACAAACCTAGTTTCACGCTGTCAGCAGCAGATATCTTGTTCTCTCTCTTACTCAGTGTTGCGTTTGCATGTGTGAGTGCTAATGTTTTAAGTGTGTTGTGTCTGTGTCTTACACACATTATGGCAGTGTTGCCGTTACTTTCTCAAATTTAAGCTACCCAGATTTTATACATAACGAATTTAGAAATAGTTCAAAATCAAAGTAATTTTTTTTTTACTTGTAATTCTCAAACAGTTTAAGCGAGCACTTGGTGTAGTGCCCGACTGAAACCCTTTCTGAGGCAATATCTTCTTAGTTTTTATTTCTTATTGTATATCTTATTTGATCAGCACTATAACAACTTTATGTTTAATCGTTCCGTCCTTCTAGGTCTAAACATACTTTAAAATTTTAGCAAAAATCTTATTTTTTTTATTTACAATATTATTTCCATGTTGTAAGCCTTTCTGGCTTAAACTGATCCAAGCAGATGAAAGCGGATGAAATTAGACTCGCTGCTACGCATACAAGCACACTGTTTGATAGTATGAGTGTGGGCACCACTGAATTAGAGTCTATTTGTTTGGACTCCGAATATCGATGGGCAATTCGATTTGAGAAATTTTGATTTGAGATAAAAAAAAATATATTAAAAAGTATGCGATCAAATCTTCAAAAACTAAGAGCTTTTGAATTCGAAAATAGGGACACAAAGTTGAAAGCAATTTGTAATGAAAAGTTCTCAGAAGTGGTATCAGGATTAAAAACAATAGTTTTAGTTGTGGCTTAGAAGAAATCTGGCCTGAGTATATCATACTTATCATATAATTTCAATTTAACTTAGAAAGATGCTTAAATCATATTCTATAACTTTAGATATTTCAATGCCTCATTAAAAGGGCTGCATCTAAAATACAAAAGCCTTGTCATGCTGTTTGCCTCACGTTGCATTCAACTGCTGCTCCACAACTCCCACTCGTGCACCTCAATCGAATTGAATTGCATCCCAACCACCCAACGCTGGGCGTAGGATGAAAACAGATCCCGCGAAGCACTCGAGCAACGCCCGTTGGCCATAAATCAAGCGGCTTTGTTGCAGCTGCCTGCCTGCCACACCGCCCACGCGTCACAAGTGCCACTCCCCATCATCAGTCCCCACTCCCAATCCCACTACAAGCCCCCCCTCCTTTGCAACACCTCTGTTTGCAGGTTGTGCCACGCCCATGTGCTCGCCAGCTGTCCACAACCAAATAAAATTGCCGTTAGGCGCAAAAAAAAAATATAGACAGAAAAACAAAAATGATTTTCAGCTGAGGAGGAGTTCAAATTGCAGTTGTGGCAAGTAGCATATTGCTGCCACTTGCAGTTGTGTCTCTCTACAAATGTGTGTGTGTGTGTGTGTGTGTGTGTGTGTATGTGTGTGTGTGTGTGTGTGTGTGTTTGCAAATGTGTGTGCTTGTTTTCTGCATGATTCATTCAATCTCGTCTTTGCAACAGCTTTGCTGCCAGCTGCCAAGCAACTTACAACAGCCGCAATGCCTCACAAACTGTACAGTTTGAGCTCTTAGCTTTGAGCATATACTGGACTACAAAACACCCTTTCTTTGTTTATTGAATATTAATTACAGGGTATTTGAATTTGCTTATATGTATCCCTTTGAATATGCAATTTTTCTAAATGAGACTATCGTAAACATTCACCTCGTATTTATTTAGATTGTTGCATTCATCACATTCATTCTAAATGAAACAGAATACATTCATAATGAATGTAACATTCCCAATATTCACTCGGCATACAGCATTCAGCTCACCTTCATTATGTATGAAACACTCAAAATTATGGTCAATGAATCATTCATCACATTCGTTCAGAAAAAAGCATTCATCTCATTCAATCAGAATAATGCATTCATCACATTTATTCAGAATGAATAGTTCTCCTTAATCATTCTGAATGTAACATTCAATTGGCATTCATTCACAATTAAACACTCGCCACAAGCCATTACATTCCTTCAGAATGGAATATTTACCAAACATACATTGAGAATGAAATATTCACCTCACTTTTATTATGTAAGAAGTATTCACATTCATTAAAATTAATAACACATTTATTGAGAATGAAACATTCAACTGACATTTATTAAGAATGAAACATTCATTCAGAATGATACATTCATTCAAAATGAAGTATTTACCACATTCATTCAGAATGAAACATTCAAATGAAATTCATTCTGGATAACACATTCAATCACACTGAAACATTCATCATTTTGCATTCAGAATGAAACATTCACATAAGGAAACTCGAATGCCATTTAACTCTTTCTTCCATTTACTACATTTATTTAAGAAATGGAATGTGACTTTTAAGACAAAACTTGTTAGATTTTTGTACAGGGTATACAATGATTGTGTATACCCCACAAGTGCAGCATAAGTATAAAAGTGCAATGTTAAAATACATTTTATTATGCAAATTTCATGCAGCTAAGATTTGTCTGGCAGTCGAAAGCTGCCTGCTTTGTTACACACAAACACACACACACACACGAGCATCCCTCCCCGAGCACTCGTCCCCACGCAGCTCACCCCCTTTTTGCCACAAAATGCAATGCAACTTGGAATTTATTTTAATTTTTAGCCAAGAGCCTCGCGGAACGCGTTTTATTTACATTGCTTTAATTTGTATTTGTTATGCACATTAAAAATTACAGCAAAAAGGGGTGGTGTTAAGTGGGTTGTGTGGGTGGTGTGGGTGGTGTGGGTGGTGTGGGTGGTATAGGTGGCAAAGGTAGGTGGGTTGGGTGAGCGGATGGGCGGTTGCATTAGTAGAGCTGCACAGGCCTGAGCTGAGCTGTCGACGTTGACAATGAAAATGCGCGGAGATGGTCCGCTGAGACAACAGTGAGAAAAGCACAGGTAACGAAAGGGGTGGTGGGTGGTGGACTGTGCAGCCGGAACAGGACAAGTGTGTGAAGACAACAAGCCAAACTTTGCTTGCCAACGAAAACTCACAGCTAAAAACGTTGCAGCCAGAGTTGCAACAATAAAAAAAAGAAGAAAATTAAGTCGAGAGTGTCTGGAGAGGAGGGGCCTGAGTAGGTATAGAGGTGGGCTGTAAATTGGAGTAGGGTTGCGCTGCCAGTTCAGGCTCCTGGTTCCGGGGTACTTGCAGCTGTGAAATTTGCATAAGCAATTACAAAAGCGTTGCCAAGTTAGAAAAGGAAGGCAAAAGAAAGGCTAAAAATGGCACAGGAATGAGTAGAAAGCTGAAGAATGAGAGCGGGCGGGGGGGAGAGCTGTAAAGTTAGGGTAACTGTGTAAACATTGTAGCCAGTGCAACTCTGAATCTGACTCTGACTCTGGCTTAGGTTCTGCTTCTGTTTTTGTAACATTCTTACACGTAGCATCAACATCATCAACGACTCTGTCGACGCTTTTTAGAGCCATCTCTTGATGGCTAAGTGCGTCGCACAACATTTGCAAGATTCAACAACAACAATACCATCAAGTGCAACAACAACAACAGCAACAACAACAGCAAACAACAACATCAAACAACAACATCAACATTGTTGCACTTATGTTGCAGAAACTCAAGTTGAAAATGTACAAAAACTTTAGAATACGCCATGCTAAGAAAGCAATCATAATGAATATTATCTATGTAAACACTACAATTGTATACAGCACTGTTCTGAATTTCACTTTCGAATCAATTCCACTGAAATATATTATATCTTTTAGGATCACGTACAAATTAAGTGAACGTAAATGACAACTGAACTTCCTAGTTTTAGAGACCTCCAAAAAGTTTGCTACATAGATTTCTGTGGAATTGATTTGGATTTGCAATTAGGAACAGGGCTAAAAGTTATTTTACTCTTTTTTCTTTTTTTTTTTCAAATAAATTAAAAAAATTGTAAAAATAGAATTAATATTAGATTTTAAAACAAATTTTAAACATGCATACATCATTATTTTTACAATCTTGCCACTTATTATAATAAGCGTCAAGATGCCAGAATAGTAGTTAAATTAACTTCAAGCAAATCAAACAAAGAAATAAATTATACTAAAAAAAAGTACCCAAGAACCAGTGGCTATACAATAAAAAATAAAGTGTAGAAATAAAACCTTTTTGATTTTGATAATAAGCTTTTATAGAGTTAAATTTAAATTTGATTCCAATTGATTTAAAATTTTTAATATATTTAAATTAATTTTAAACCAAAATTATATTACAAAAATATAAAACTGTCATTTATGGTTTTTTGGCTTAAAAAGTAAACCAAGCTAGGCTTCAAAAATTGTTGTCTTTTAATTTTTACAGTTTTGGCTTCAAAAGTATACCAAAATTGGAATTAAAAAATATTACACTCTCCATATAATATTTTTGGCTTAAAAATTTAACCAAAATTGTCTCACATTTTTAAGTCTTAAATCTTTTTTTGTCGTTGTAACATTATTTTTTACAGTGTAGGAAAAAAAATACCAAAAAAAAAGATCACACAAAAAGTAAATGAATTATTTAGAAATAAGAGAAAATAAACCATACTGAAAGTCAAACATTACGTTAAAAGTTAATTTCTTCCGTATGTACAATTACATATAAACATGCATTCATATAAACACACATACATACATACAATCGTTAAGTTGAAATCTTGAACGTCAAATCTTAACTGCCAACCGTTTCGATTTCTAATGGTTCTCATTTAAGTGTTGCTCTCAATGTTGTTGTTGTTGTTGTTGCTGCAATTGTTGTTTTTTAAGTTATTGTTTTTGCTCGCCCTGTCGCTCATTTAGAAATGAAGCACGAAAAACCGCAAAGCAAAAGGCAACAACAAAAATCTTATGTTTTTGTTCTTGTGCCTAAAGTGAAGTAGCAGCCTATACGGAAGGCTGGGAAAAAGGGACGTGGCGGAGAGTGCTGTTGGGTTAGGGCGTTTTGAGGTTAGGTTATTGCCAGTGCCGGAGCTGACCACAGCTGAAAATGCTGCTTCTTCTTGCTGTTGTTTTTGTTGTTGTTGCTGCTGCTGTTGTTTTCTATAGGGTTGCTGGCCTAGGTTTTTGCTTATTGTTGTTTTTATTGCTAGGCAGCTGCTGACGTTGCATATTCGTAAAATTGCAAAAAAAAAAACAAGCAGGAAAGAAGAAGAAACTGCAGCAGCTGCCAGGGGGGGTGTCCTCATATGCACATATGTAAGTGTGTCCCCTCTCTCTCTCGCGCGCGCGTCCCGCTCTTCCAGCGCCTTGTCTACGCGCCAGCTGCAAAATGTTTGCAATTGTATTGCATTTACACACACACACACACACACTCTTACAGATATCAGATGATACACACACATATGAACCGGTGTTGTCAACTTTTGAGCAGACTCAATTCTACTTTCAGCGGTATGCCAAGCATGAAAACTAAATTTGTTAGCCAAAAAAAGCTAAAAATAAATGAACTCGGAATATCTATTAAATTGTGTAAATAAATTAATATACATATATTAATATAGTAATATATATTCTAGCTTTATTTATTAATTGTTCATTAATTTAGTTAATTACTTTTAATTTTTAACCGTGTCAGGAACAACATGCGAAACGTATTTTTGTCTTATTCAAAAAACATTGTATATAACGCTGTTCTAAATTCCACTTTCGAATCGATTTCACAAGAATATTGTACGTCTAATCTCGGCTCCAAAAAGATACTTAAAAAAGATCAAATCGCAGTCGGGATTATCCGACTGCACCGTTCTTACTTGATTTTATATAAAAATGAAAGACGAAAACGAAATCAACTTTTACTATTACAAAAGTATCCACAACCGGAAAACGTTACAGATCTAATATATGCTGTTATGTCTTAAACTTGTTATTCATCAATCGAATATGGAAGCATGCCTGTCTATTGAACAAACAAAACAAAATCTAGATTTTGAATTAAAAAAAAAAGCTAAATTGTCTACACTGATATGCACATGCATATGCATGCATAGGCGCAGGCACAGCTTGGCAAGCAGGCAGGCCTAATCAACATCGCACACTCCTCGCTCATTCTCTTACGCACGCTTCCTCTCTCTGCCTGCCACCCTCCCTCTCTCTTCCTGCTGCTCTCACTCCCTCACGCTTCATGCTGCTGCACCCATCCAACCTCTGTCGTTCTGTGACGCTGGCTTTGGTAACTGTATGCGGCATACGCTTAACAGCAGAAATCGCTTCACAGTGAAGCCGAAGCCGAAGGCGCAGCCAACGTCAATGTTGACGTCGACGTCCACGCACTGAACGTTTAATTGGCTGCGGCTGCCAATCAAACACGAATCGTTCACGCATTCGCTACACATTGCTTCCTTCCACTTTCTCGCTGTACTCTTCCGCTGCCTTGCTCTACATGCACATATGTTGCGCTGTCCAGTGACTGTGCAGTTGTCGTCACAGTCAGCGTCGTCGCGCTGCCCGCACGTGTCAAGTCAATGAGCATACAAAACAGTTCTCACTCATTCGCTCATTTGTACGCTCATTCGGTGGCTCGTTCGCTCACTCGCTGATTCGCTGATTCGCTCATTGAGTCGATTAGGCGCCTAATGAGCGAGCACTAAAAGTTGCACTTGAGTGCAACTTTCAACTTGCAATTGCCAAAGCGCAAAAAAGCAATCAACAAGTTTTTTTTTTTTTTCTCAAACTCAACAAGTTTGAAATTAATTTTTTCTATTTTTTTCTTCGTTTGCCGCAAAGCTTTTTGCCGTTTTGCTTAATGTCAAGGGCGTATCCAGAAGCGTAACAAGGGGGCTGGCAAGATGTAAGTCGACAAATTTTATAATATGTTATGTTTTTTTTTTCTCATTTATGCACGTTTAAGCGTGTTCATTTTTGCCATAGTCACAAAATAAATATTTATTTTTAATGTTAATTGAAATACCTTTGTTTAACGAAAACTTTATGACAATTTTTTTGCTATGTACTTGTTTTAAAAGCCTCAACACATCTTTTTGCTTCTCTCCTCAAAATACTTAAACTTGTCCTATATCAAATCGAATTTTCCTTAAGTGTTCTTATATTCATTTGTAACAAGCTATTGCGTATTAATTTCACTTGCTTTCAAGCTTGACTAGAATTCACTTAAAGTTTTTATCAGGCATTATATTAAATTGACAATTTAAGAATTATTTTAAAAATCAGACGTAACTCCATAATTTTAAAAATCCTTAATAACTGGTATTCCTTGACTTTTATTTGAAACATGAAAAGCAATTCTCATTCCATAACACTTAATTGAAAAATCTGAAATATCTAATGTGTTTTCAAAAATCATTAATAAAACTCTATTTATCGGAATCGGAAATGGGAACAGACTTGAATACCAATATTAATTAAGATGAATTGAATTGAAAAAAAATTGTATTTTATTTTTATTTTTTCGAAAACTGTATACTAGAGGGGGTGCATGCCTCTGTGTGCGCCCCTGGCCAATGTAAACTCTAATTGACGTTATTATTTGCTTAATGAGCACTTAGACTTTTTGGGTATTTTTTTTTTGTTAAAAATTCAGCTAGAAATGTTATTTTAAACATTTTTCAACAATTTTCAGCTGCAGCAGAATGAAAAATATTGCAATCTATCAAACTTCATGAGATTTTATTCAGCAGCGTCAACTTTAAACAACATTTATGAGCGTCCAATAAGCTTAAAGCTAATTAAGAAGCCTGCACAATAAACGCAATTTTCCAATGCAATTTGAACGCCAATTTTATTATATTTACTTATGCGTATAAAATATATATGTATATTCATTTTACTTTATTTTTAATTTTCAATTTCCAATTTTTGTTATTTACTTCTTTTATATTTCACACGCTTTTCAGATTGCCGTCATCAGCGTCATTATCATCGCCATCGTTGTTGTTGTTGTTGTCGTTGTTGCTGTCGCCAGCTAACGGTCAAAGTTCAAAGTGAGCAGAGAACAAAAAAAAATTTTAAAAAATATAAAAAAATTATAATAAACTTCGGCCCTTTGGCCATTGAAAGCGGCCAACTGACCCCCCTCCCCCCCAACCCCCGCGCGGCATTCACCCGAACTTTTTGAAAGGGCGTTGTTTTCAATTTTGATTCACTTGCCAACAGCAACGGGACATCGAACGTCAGCGTTAACGTCAACGTCAGCGTCGCTGCAACAGCAAAACAGCTGGTAAGTTTTTTCATCTTATTCGACTTTGTTTTCTTTTTCTCTTTTTAAGTCCCGGAACTTTTTCTATAGCGTCGAATTCGTTTTACATACAGATAAACATATACACATATATATATATGTATGCATTTAATATATACATATACATATATATATTTTTAGCAGCACTTTACTTTTAATTGCGCCCAAAAACTTTGCTGTCAGCTCGCAAAAACTTTAAAAATTTCCCTTCTTTTTGCGAACAAGACTTTTCAAATATACCCTTGCCGTAAAAGTTATCTAAACAATTTTATAATTTTGGCTATCTATTTGTATTTGAATTCAAAATTTTTCTCAATTTCAATCAAATCATACTGAATCAAAATTGTTGGCTTTTTTGATTTCCGTACAGTGTTTTGAATTCCGCAAAACTATTGAATTTTTTCGGCTTAAAATCGTTAAATCGAAAACTAATTGGATTGAAAAGTCGAAACAATTTAGCTTTCCGCTCAAAGCATTTCGAAACGGTTTTGAATTCCGCAATACTATTGAATTTTGTCGGTGTGAAATCGCTTAGTCAAAAAACTAGCTGGAAATTGTTAAACCGAAACAGTTAAATTTTCAAATCAAAACATTTATGATGTTCTGAATTCCGCAAACCTATTGAATTTTTTCAATTTTGAAATCGTTAAAAGTCGAAACTGATTAATTATCCGATCAAATTGAATTTTGTCGTTAAATCGAAAACTAACTAAACGGAAATGGACACTGTTGGCACTTCAAATCAAAACATTTAGAAACTAAATCTTAAGCTGTTCTAAATTCCGCAAAACGATTAAAGTCGTTAAATCGACATCTAGTTTGGAAATGTAAACAGTTTTATTTTCCATATAATTAGCTACTTGGGAAAGAGTGTACTGTAGTTCGACTTTTAATTTTTATTTGAATTTACCATAGCTTCAATTTTCATCTATTTCTTTTTGCATTTTTATCATTTTCGTTTTGTTTTTTGTTTTTTTGTTTTTTTTTTTTTGCATTTTTCTCTCTCTCTCTTTTTATGTTCGTTATGCACTCTTCAAAGTTCTTCAATCACTTCGCGGCAGCAATTTTCCATTTTCGAATTGAAAGTATCAACCAATTGCCCTAGCTTCTTAACACCCTATCTGCCCTAGCCAACCCCTCCTCCTTTCCTCCTTTCAACCAACCACCCCATTTTCTCTTTGTTGGCACTTTGCTTTTTCCCATTGCTGTTTGCGCCGTTGGCCAAAAGATTTTCCCAATTTATTGTATTGCTCTGGTGTTGCTCATCGAAATTTAGCTTTAAATTAATTCATGCCCCCAAGAAGTATCTTTCTTAGTTCGTTTTTCGTTCGTATAGCAAAATAAGTTGAAACTCCACTCCATCCACATTTTGTTACAGCTTAAATCATCTGCGCTTCTTTTTCGCTTTTGCTGCTTTTCCTGCATTTCCTGTTTTTGCTGCTTTTCCCGGAGGGGCGCAATGCCTTTGATGTTGAATGGTCATTTATTGTTGAGCTGCTTTGCCACAATGTTGCTTTTGAAAGAGTAATTAAAATGTAATGAACATATCAGAGAATCATCAATAAAGATTGACATGGCAACAATCAAATTAAGATTTTAATATTATCACAAAAATAACAAAAAACAAGTAAGAATGCTCTTGTCGAGTGTGCCCGACTACGAGACTCCCTGCTCCCAATTTGCATTTCAAGCAGTTCAGCGGCAACACAAGCAAGCAGCGTACTCAACTTGCACAGTGCATGTCAAACTGTTGTTTCTGCCTGCTGAGACAGGGGAAATAAGATCTTCCATAACTTTGGTGCTATTTATCCGATCGTGTTGAAATTCACACATTGATTAAACATACATGTGTACCAAAAATTAAAGCTTTATCTTTAAAATTGTGGCTGTGGGAGTCTTTTGCGATTTGCGGTTGTGCGGGGGGGTGCATCCGAAATTTGAAATAAACTTGATCTGCGTATGGTATACAGGAACCTTCATGCCAAGTTTGGTGTCTCTAGCTCTTATAGTCTCTGAGATCTGTGTGTTCATACGGACAGACGGACAGACGGACAGACAGACAGACAGGCGGACATAGCTAGTTCGTCTCGGCTGTTGATCCTGATCAAGAATATATATAGTTTATGTAGTCGGAAATGCCTCCTTCTGTCTGTTACACACATTTGCAGTACTTTTTCCCATTTTTAATGGGAACAGGGAGTAAAAACTTATCCGTCTTTTATAATCAGCTTGGCATACTTGGAAAAACTTTTCCAAGCTTTTGACAAAATTCAATGAGAAGAACTCGAACATATCTTTAAAAAAATATATATATATATTTTTTTTTTCAAAAACAGTAATTCAAAATCGAAAACAATTCGAAAGGAAAAGTATTTGGATTTGGGAACGGTTGAATAAAAAACTATTTTGGATTTGTAGTTTTACAGAAAATTACAAAAAAAGCTGAGAAATTTCATAAATAAGAAAATATATTCCTAAAAATTTGCAACTTACAAAACTTTGTTAAAAATTAATCAATTTTTAGTGAGCTTATGTTTTTCATATAAGTTTCTCGTTCATAATTGTTAATAAAATTGTAATAGTTTCGAAAAAAGTTAACATCAAAATTAATCATAAAAATTAAGATTAATCATTATTTTACAAGTTTTTATCTTAAAACATATAATGATTACAGTCCCTGATAGATACTAGCCTAAAAACTGATGAATTATTCTTCAATAATATTATGCCTAGTAATTCTTTAATAATAATATTTTAATACTTATCTTGTCTAATAAAAAACAACTTTTTAAGGCAAGTTCTCTTAAAATATCTTGCTTTTACGTTTTTTTTTTTTTTTGCTTAACCTAAAGTTGTTTCAAAAGCTTATCTGCTTATTTTCATTGAAACATTTTCCTTTGTTATTATTTTGTATGCTATTGATTTTTGAACTTTAAATTTTTTTGAAACTGACAGGGATTTCTCATTAATTGGATTTGTGTATGGATTTGACCTTGAGTCTTGTTTATTTTCCTATTTTCCTGTTATCTAGTTTTCCTTTCTGAGCAACCCCTTTTACGCATTACTCTCGTTACGTTTCCCAAGCTACCAAAAACAGCTGAAATCGTTCACAGAGACACAGACAGGAAAATGTTTTATGAATCGAAACCGACTCCTTTCCCAACACACCGCACCTTCCATTATTTTTGAAAAATTTCTTCGTAAAAGGAAAGTTGGCAAGGTCAAAACCTAAATTACGCTCATTTTCAGATTCATTTGAACACCCACAGTTGTTGTTTCATTGTTGTTGTTGTTGCTGTTGTTGCTGTTGTTTGGGTGCGTGGCATGCATTTCAAATATGTTCATTACAGAATGTTTGCCCCTTTACACACACACACACACGCACACGAACACTCGCACACACACACACACACGAGAACAGAAAAGTCGAAATGGCATGAAACAACCTTTCTTTAAGGCTGGCTGAGGGGTATTGTTTGAAAGCGAGGGGCTGTTGTTTGAAGGGGGGTGGTTCGTGTGTGGGTGTAAAGGATTTGAAGCAGCTAGCCAAAAATGTTTGGCATTTTATTAGTAAATTTATTTTGCAGTCACACAGGAACTGTATAGAAAATCGGCTTTTGAACGGTGCCCTCCCGAAACACCCTACGCATCTAAAACTTCTTCCACTACTCCTACCCCTACCCCTGCGCTACCACTACACACATAAAGAAAAGCATATAAATTGCTCAACAATTTGGCATTCTTTTATATCAATTTGTGCTTAAAATATTTATGATATCAATCTCATATTTTCGAATCAATCAAACATTTTATTGTTATTTAAAAAAAATATTTTTAAAATCAATTTGATGTTTTTTTTTGTTATTTTGTTCACATTTTATGCTCTAAATATGAATTGAAATTAATTTGAAAAACATAGAATTAATACTTGGAAACTGTAGCTAGTTAATTGCTAATACTTTAATTAAATAATAAAATTTTCAAAAAACTGACACACTTTTCTCATCGTTTTTTTCTCCTTTTTTTCAGTTTCAAAAATCGAATTTAAATATCGTATTAGATTTTCATTGAACTTTGCTCACATGCTAATAGTTTTAGATATTTGAAATAATTTTGATTTTTTTTAGTATTTTAAATGTATATTCTTGGTTTTTTTTTGCAGTGTATTTGTTGTCTGTCTGCTTTTGTGGGGTAGACAATATGTAGCTTGAAAAACTATTTCCGGCATTAAATAGTATCTCTGGTCCGGCTCCCCTACTCATATACACAGCCCATCACCCCCTGCACTCCACCCATGCTGTTGTCCTGTTTTTTGGACCATTTAAATGCTCTTTTGCGTTTCACACACACAAAACTGAATGTATGTGCATAGTTTAGTTGCATTTTGTTATAGCATATATTGTGCAGGGGAGTAGGGGATACCAGATGTGTGTGTATGTGTGTGTAGGTGTATTTGTATCGTCGAGTGAGTGCTCTGATTTCTGTAGCTGATTTCGTTTCGAATTGAAATTGAAATTGAAATTGGAACAGTTTTTCGTTCGAATTTCCCAGTTTGTCCAGCCTTTTCATCAGTTTCGATTACGAAATGCACACAAAGTGCTTGTCAATTGATGTTGTTCTATAGTTGTTGCTTGTAATACCCTGTATTTTTTAAAATCAAAAGCAAATATTCCAAATTGTTTGACATTTGTTGGATAGCAATAGATGATTCGCTTCGTATCCGTCTTTAAACCTGACATCATAAAATAATTTTGAGAAAATCGCCATCGATGTTGTTGTTATTCATCGTATAAAATCAAGCGATTAGTCAATGTTTCGAATACAAAAACAAGTAAAAACGCTCTAGTCGAGTGTGCCCGACTACGAGACTCCCTGCTCCCAACTTGCATTTCAAGCAGTTCAGCGGCAACACAAGCAAGCAGCGCACTTAACTTTTCCAGTTCCTATAAAACTTTTGTTTCTACCTGCTGAAAAAGATTCTTCCATAACTATGGTGCTATTTATCGGGAAAAAGGGAGCTATAAAGTAATGCCAATCTATGAAACAGGCAGAAGAAGGTATTTCCGACCATATAAACTATATATTTTCTTGATCAGTATCAACAGCCGAGTCGATCTAGCCATGTCCGTCTGTCTGTCTGTCCTTCCGTCAGTATGATCTCGGAGACTATAAGAGCTAGAGTCACCAAACTTGGCATGCAGGTTCCTGTATACCATACGTAGATCAAGTTAATTTCAAATTTCGGATACACTCCCCCGCACCCCCGCAAATCGAAAAAAACTCCCACAGCCACAATTTTAAAGATATAGCTTTGATTTTTGCGTAAATTTCATTACGAAATTGAAGTTATGAAAGAATATAATACCCCCATCTCAGCAGGCAGAAACAACAGTTTGACAAGCACTGGACAAGTTAAGTGCGCTGCTTGCTTGTGTTGCCGCTGAACTGCTTGAAGTGTAAGTTGGGAGTAGTCGGGCACACTCGACTAGAGCATTCTTACTTTTTTTATATATGTATATGTATATACATATATATATTATTTTTTCTTATCGCACACGGAAAAATCTGCAGCTCGGACCCTTTTTTTTATTTTGTTTGATAAAGTTGATGAAAAAAATTCGTTGGCCATAGAAAATGCATAATTTATTCTCACATTTACTGTGTATATGCATATGTGTGTTGTGTGTGTGTATGTGTGTGCGTGTGTGCGTATGTGTGTGCGTGTTTGCGTGTGTGCGTATGTGTGTTCGTATGTGTTAGTATATCGTATATTGGTAAACTCGTGATATTGTAATTGACCATTTTTATGGGCAGCTTGTCAGATAATTGCCAATGTTTAAGAGAAACGATGAGGGGGAAGTGAGCGTGGGTGTGGGAGGGGGTGGTGTTGGTGTTGGTGTTGGTGGTGTATGTGGCAGATATTGTTTGTGGGTGGTGCGTTTTGTTGTTAATTTGCTTGCCACGCACGTGCCGTGCTCATTGTTCATGGGATTTATAAAGAAAAATGTTATTTCTGCTGTTTTCTATACACACATAATACACACACACACATACACACATACGGTCATACACGTGCATATCCTGCAAATATATTTTATATTGCAAAAGATAAGGATGCGATTCATATCAAGAAAATGTCGTTTTACGCATTTTTTTTTATATTTCAATAAATATTAATTTTGATCTGAAAATCAAACTTTCGTTTAGGCTGTTAAATTCACGATCAATATCTATTTTTGAACTCAAATGGAATCAAAGCTCTGTCGGTTCTTAATTTTATCAACAATATTGATAAATTTCTAAAACATCTAATAAAATGTCCACAAAAGTTACAAAAATGTAAATCACATGTGTATGAAGACTACAAAAAACCAATATTACTTCAATTTTATTTGTTAGAAAAACAGTGCAATAATAAATTGATAAAAGTTGAATCTAATGCTTATTTTCTTAAATTTTGTTAATTACTTTTTTTAAAATGTTATCTAGCAAAATAAACAACACTTGTTGGTAATGTTTCGTTACAGCTACCCCAAGTGAAATCGAAAGAAAAGTCCAAAACATTTGTTTTTGAGCTCTTAAAATTCGGAATAATTCTAGAATCTCAAAACTAGGCTTGGAATATTTTTTGTTGCGGAAAAATATGTTAAGAAGCTATTTTTAGTTTAGCCGATACCCGCGCCACGCGCTGGTCTATCGATAATGCATATCGGTGCCTTTTTGAGTTAACAGAGTAGCGGAGATTGTTGATTTTTTTCAATAGTTTCACCGATTTATTGCTAAAATTGTTCGAAGTGCCGCCAACTTAACAAACTTAACTCACTGTTAACGTTTACAGCGCTGTTAACGACAACATTGGCACAACTTAAATTGGATTTTTATTATATTTTCCGTCATAAAAGTCAGTCTCCGATGCCGGTTTTGAATTCCTAGAATTTTTCTGCATTTTTTTAGCCCAAAACCAGCTTTTTTGATAGCTGTTTCGCAGGGTAAGCTGTATCGAAACATTTTGTTCTTACTTACATTATGATGTATTAACAACGCTGTTAAAATTAACATAATTTCACTGCTATGCTATTTGAGCAGCGTTAAATTAACAGCGCTGTTAACGTTCAACTTCTTTCAATGGTATTTCATTTAATATTAATATCGATTTTTTGTACATTTAACATTTTATACATACATTTTAATAAAAAAAAATTTTTCGATAACATTTGAAGTTCACAGTGGGCTTAAGTATAAGAAACATACGAGACTTTAAAGCTTTACAGTTTTGGCATTATATTGAATAATATGACAGGAAACTTACTTTAAAACAGTTAAGACTAATAATCGCTATCGATAACAATATCGCTATCTCTATTTTGCGTGTTGTTGTCGCCATTGCTCCAAAATGCATTTCTTTTAATTGAACCAATGTTCCGAACGCAATGAAGCTGCTCATCCGCCGTCGACATCAATGTCTTCAGCTCTCCCTTTTTCGATTACCACCATTTCCATTTCGATATCCAGCTTGTACTGTTTCTCTCTTCCGATGACGCTGGTTGCTGCTGGCAGCTGCCTCAATATGCACCAGTTGCTGCTCCCCCTGCAACAGTTGCTGCTCCCTCTGCAACTGTTGCTGTCGATCCTTTTTGGTATGCTTGGAATGCTTTTTCTTTGATTTCTTGGCCTTCTTTGAGTTTGGTTTGTGTTTATGTCGATGTTTGCGCACTTTGGCATCGTCTGTCTCTGTGTCGCTTAATACTGGCATACTGGGCAGCTGTTTTTGTTGTTGTTGTTCTTGCAACTGTTGCTGATCAGTTGTCATCTGCTGCACTTCCATATTCAGATCCAAGCAACATTGCACAACATCTTTGGACAATTCGGAATTATCTACTTGCTTAGGCGTTGCTTTTGTTAATGTTGTTCTTGCGATTGCTGTTGTTGCTGCTGTTATTGTTGCAACAGTTGCTGTTGCTCGCCTGCTTTTGCACTTATTAAATAGCTCCATTTTGCCCTTTCAATTCCTATTTCGTTGCGTGTCTTGACGCGATCTCAACGCGTTCAGATCTGTTGGTTAACTCTGTCTACAGTGTGGAAAACAAACGAGCAAAAGTCGTTGTTGTGTGTTGCTGTTGCTGTTGTTATTGTTGTTGGTGGCACTCTCTCGCCGGCAACGTTAGATATTAGCTTTCAGTCTATCCAACTCGCTTCAATCTATACAAGTCCTGACTGACTGACACAAATTATCGAGAAAAAAATATGAAATTTGTTTTTTTTTATCCGATTAGGTGTAATTTTAATGATTTATTTCAAATCTTAATCTTAATATAGATTAGTTCAACGTATCTTTTCGGTTTCGAAAAATTCAAAAACTTTGTAAAACTCGTTTTTAAAGCTTTAAAGCTTTTCTGTTGCATTTCAATTGGCTTCATACTCAGTTTAAAATCTCTGCCTTAAAAATCGTTGGACACCAGTCAAGTTTAATTACTTAACCGGGCAAAGCCGGGTCACACCGATTAACACTCTATATGGCTGACTCATGAAATGCTATGTCTATGTGTACGTGTGTGTCTGAGACGCACTGAAAGTTAAAAAAATAAAGAAACATTTGTTTGATATTTATCTCCTCCCCCCCTATTTTCACTTCTACCCCTCCTAATCATTGCAGTTGTTTCTGCTTGGTTATTATTTTATATAAAATATGCTGAAATCTGCCTAAATCAATCCGAATAATTCTATAGAAAGTTGTTGCAGTGCAAATTCAAAAATCATTTCGCATTTGTGCAAAGCAACGCGAGGAACCCAGTAGGAAGAACAAAAAGACCAAAAATATAAAGTTTTAAAAATAAATGAAATAAAGTGATTATGGAGGTGTTTTACGGGCAAAGAAATGATACGAATTAATTACGAAAAGAAATAAAAGATAAGTTAAGTGGAAAACATAAAGTAAAAATTACGAGAGTTACAATGCAGCTGAAAGTGGTGAATAAAGTGACAATGGAGAACAGGACGAAAGTGATTTTATGATTGACTTTAGTAAATAAAAGTAAAAATATAAAGATGTGCAGACAAGCAATGTTGCTGATATCATATTTGTGAAATGTATTGCTGATAAAAAACATTTCTCACATATGAAGTGACCATAAAGGACATATGGCTGAAGTTTCACAAAATGAAATGTACAAAAATATCAAACTTGAACAATTAAAAGTCATAGTGGATTTCATTTGCGTGCTCGAACTATTATTGAAAAATTTCGATAATTATTACCCAGGATGATTCAAAAATATTTTTTACGTGGACAAAATCAATAATAAAAATTTTTGTTCTAATCCGTTTATATTTGTTTTAAAATTTGTCTCTAAAGGATTTCAAATAGATTTCGAAACACGGGGAGTTTTTTTTTAACTATAACTTCGATATCAGGAATTGAAAAACTTGTCTAAACGGATTGAATTACTACTATATTACTATATATACTACTATACCTATAAGAAAAACATGAAACAAGGAAATCGATCAAATTTGAAAAGAATTTCAAGTATCGATTCCACAGTGAGGCTTTTAGGCACCCAAGTTTTGATAAAGCCATTGAACTGGCAACATCTTGAAGCAGCTGAGCTGTGACTTAACGTGCCAATATACAATAAATGCAAACGATTATATGTCTAGCAGGCAAATACGTATATACATATGTATGTTTATATATAAATATATTTCTATATACATATACAAATATATCTATTTACATGTGAGTACTTTATGCTACTCATAAGCTAAGCAGACACAGTTAGTGGTTTTGTTTTTTTTCTTGTGCTCAGCTCTCTGTCTGGAAGCCTGTTTATTGAATTCTTGTCAAGAAATGCGAACGGCTTTTGATATTCTTTTTCTTAACTTTTTAGTTTCTTTTTGTTGTTGGTATTGTTATTGTGTTTTGTTTTGTTTTCTTATGTTTTGTTGTAGAGCAGAGAGCTGATAAATGTATGTCTGAGATGAAATTTAGACAATAAAGCCAACTCTAAGCCAGGCCAGACGCACTCAAACCCAAAGCAAGGCTATCAGATAATGGCATACACTTAGAAAAAATAAATTTTTTTTCTAAGAAAATTGGTTCAGCTTAGAGCTATAATTTCTGAATATCAATTTCTCATATAAATTTCTTCTAATCTAAATCTGCATCTTCTAAGTCTAACGTCGAGTTTTGTCTTTGGAATTGTACAATAAAAATTAAAGTTTCGAAATCATTAGTTTAATTTAATTTAATCTAAAACTAAATCAACATTTTTTTATATTCAGTTTGTTTTTTAACATAAAAATTAAATTCTTTGACTCTTTAAAATTTTAAGAATTTTAGAAATTTATACTTTAAAATTTGAATTCGAATTAATACTTAGTAAAAAAAAATATTTCTTATCAAAATAAAGTATTTTGAAAAAAGTAGAAATAAATAAAATATCTTGGGTTTATTTTTACTTTTAAGAAACTTATTCACAAACTTAGAATTTTCTTTCTAAAATATTGAAACTTGTATTTATTTTGTGGTGCAATTTTTATTTTAGGACGATTTTCTGAGTTTTTAGGTTTTTTTTTTCTTGAGTGTAGAAGGTGGTTCTGGTGGGGGTGATACTGTTGGAGGGGGTACTGGTAGTGATGGTACTGTGAGGGGTGTGCTTTTAAGGTGTAATACAATTATAAGCCTGAGTGAGCAAATCAAGCTGAAATTTGAGATACAGCTGAAGCTGAAGCTAACTGACAATCAGGTGTAAAAGCTGTTTCAAACTAAATATATTTACGGCTTTACACTTAAAATTATTAAATTCCGGCGAAAAGCGATTAAAGAAAAAGAACACACACGCACATGGCAAACAACAAAAACAAAAGCAAAAAACAAAGCAACAAAAAACCAAAAGAAAGCAAAAGCAAGCAAAAAAGATGAGTGAAACGTGCGTTAAAACAAATATTGTTTAATAGCAGCGAAAAAGTAAAAAATGAAATTTGACAGGAACCGACACAAGGCACACACTTCCTGCGGGGGAGCGTGGGAAGGTGAAGGGGGGAGTAACTGTGGCATCTGGGGTAACTCCCTCATGCCACAAAAACAAAACACGAGCGTTGATATATCCCCCATTGAGGGCACAGTGGCTGTCACCAGGCGGGAGCATCATTTATATTGTACTTGCCTTTGAGGCAACAACATCAACTCGGCTACGTGATGAGCTTTGGCTCAGCTCAGCTCATCTCATCTCCCCATCAGCCAATGGAAATGGAAATGAAAATGGGAAATGCGAAATGGGAAATGGAATTGGGAATTGGAAATGGAAATATATGGAATGCATCATCTGTTACAACTAAATGACAAAACAACAATCCAACAATCCAACATTGATTATCCTGCGTTTTTGAGGAGCGCGTGTCAACGTCTTTTCTGCTAAATCAACCTCTTTTGTGTGGCAAATTTGACACCAAACTAGTGTTGTATAACGTCACTTGATGTGTATCAATATGGCGCAATCAATTGTGAAACTAACATCGATAAATGTGTTTTATTTTAAATGTATTTTAATTATATATATTTCAAAGAAACTAGAATTCATTGGACTCTTGAAAGGAGATCTGTCACAAATATTGATCAAGCTATTTTTATACAATATTTTGACTACAAATTCTTGAGCGAAAAATATCGATGATCGATAACCGTGGCAAACTAAAAAAACATAGATTTCAAGTTCTCTAACCAAATCGATGCTTTCGCTAAATTGGATTAATTCAATTGAATTAAAAGTTTTTATTAGAACTATTTTAAAATGAAATTATCGATGAGTTCAACTGTGTGTTTCGATAAATCGTATAATCAAATGTATTAAACAATATGTCAACAACATGATAGGTTTTTTTTGTATTCATATAAATTTGTGAATTTCTTGAGCGAAAAATATCGATGATCGATAACCGTGGCAATCTAAAAAGCATCGATTTCAAGTACTCATTTTGAATCGATGCATTGGTATAAATCAATTTAATTAATTAATTCAATTGCAAACAAAGTTTATGCTAGGATTATAAAGAAACTTTGTAGAAACATTACGTAGAAGCTTTGAATACAATGCTCATAAAGCTAAGCACCCTATACAACTGCCACTAGGGTATACCAAAATCGCTTTATTTGATATTGTTGCTTTTTGTTTATTTGTTGTTGTTGTGTATGGGTGTTGTTGTTGTTGTTTTCGTTGTTGTTCCATCGCTGTCCCCAAGGGATCTGGGGCATGTAAGGTCCGTTGAGTGGCTGAGCTTGGAAATGTCACAACTGATTCAAAGCAATGCCAGCTAAGAATTAAAGAGACGGGGTCACGATTAGTTCGCTGTGGCAGTTGTTGGCAGGCTCAAAGCCACACGGGAGCCAAAAAAAAAAAAAAAAAAAAACAAAAATACTCTACCCCCCAAAAAAAAAAAACGAAACAAAGAAAATGAGACTTTGTCCAATTGGAATATATTGCTTTAGTTTTGTTGCGTTGCGTTGCGTGAAATGTGAACTGTGAAATGTGAAATGGAGGCTGTGTTAATCGTATATAGTATTAGTATAGCTGCTGACTGACCATATCTGCCATGTTCTGTTCTGTATTCTCACATCTCAGTTCTAAGTTGACAACTGTCAACGGGGGAGCAGCTTAAAGCTTTAAGCTTTAAAGCTTACAGCGCCTCTCTATGCGATCCACATAGAGGAATGCCAAACTTATGAACAAAATTTATCACTGACACTTTTTTCTTTGTATTTTCTTTTTTTCCAACCCCCCGCTATATAAATAAGAAAACGACAAGCGACAAACGACAAACGACAAAAAAAACGGCAGCTGCTTTCAAGTGGATTAAAGACAAGGACCGAAGCAGATGGAGAAAAAGTAAAAGAAGCAAAACAAAAATTACTTTCAGAAGGTTCTACCAAATTTGTTAGCAGGTAAAATCTGCTCTTAACTAATTAGACAAGGCTTTGCTTTTAATTTATATACGAGTATTAGTTTATGCTCTTTCTCATTTTGCTGCGGTCATTTACCAAATGCGCGTGCTAAATTCTAAAGTAATTTCAGCGCTTCAAATTAAGCTGTCTGCAAATTTGATAAAAACAGGAAAAAAAAATTTACCTACTTGGAATTACAGTTCTACATAAAGTTATTTCGCTTGGTTGCACATTTTACTTGTTCAGCTTCAAAATAAAGCTATAGCGCAAAGAGGAATTAAACAAAAATTTGTCTTATTTAATAACGTTTTTTTATTAATTTGTGTTTGACTAAAAGAACAAGTAAAAACGTTGCAGTTAATTAACAATGAATAATTAATTAGGTTTGCAATATATATGTAAGTAAGCGTCAATATGAGACGTTGAGAATGAAACACATACATATGTTATATTTCTCTAAATGTATGTAAGTAAGAGTCGCTATGAGACGATGAGAATAAACACATATACATGTTACGTTTCTATATATGTATGTTAGTAAGCGTCGCTATGATATGATGAGAATGAAACACAACATTTGCACATATATCAAATATGGGGACTTATATTGCACGGAAAAAGAACCATTTGAAAGTAAAGTTTAAAAATCAAAAATAATTTCGATTTTAAAACAATTTCATAAAAAAAATCATCTATAAGAAAACAAAAAAAAAAGAAGTTCGTCCAACTCTAAATTGAATGCGAAATCGAATAAAAATTAATTTAATATGATTTAGCTGACATATTTGGTTTCTCTTCATACAGACAGCGAATCATAATTATCATCAACGTTGAATGTTTTTCTAAAAACATATATATCTGTAACGGTAACTGTAACTGTATCTATATCTGACACGCAAAAACATGAAATTCCCCGGGGCAACAACACCTATCAAATCTAACCATGCAGTTCGACAACGAACAACAAAAAAAGAAGGAATCATTCGACGAATACGATTGTGAATGCAAAATAAAATTCAATTGTAAAATATGAAAATATAGTACACAAATGCACTCCCACAATACATTTTCCACACACACACACTCACACAAGGCAGTTGTTGTGCCAATCCAAAAAGGAGCGGGTGAAGAATTAAATATCGCAATATGGGAAAATGCTTCAATCGCTGTTTTTTGACGTTGACGCCGACTGTCACAGTTTGTGTTGGTATGATGTTACAACAATCAACAACAACAACAACAGCAACAATAACAAAAAGAAGAAGAAGAGCAACTACACTCACTGTCAATAGTATGCGCACATGTAGTATCTGGGGAGCAGTCAGCTCTGAGTTCTGACTAACAAAACATTCGACAAAGTTAATATTTACTTGGCCCCCTCCAGCTTACGGGCTAAGAAATTTGTCAGCATACCAAACTTATGAGATTTAACCTAGAAAGGGTATGCTATAAAGCTAATATAGCTTAGATTTGGCATAAATATTGATTTCAATTTAAATGTGCTTATTCTACCAAACAATCTAACAAACATTTTTCATATACTTTAGTCTTTATTATAGTAAAGAAATTAAATTATTCTTATATTTAAGTACCAAAGGAGTTAAGATTGATGAATCATTATTTTGCTTTTGATAAAGAATTGACTTGAAACTAAAAGTAATTCTTTAGGAATTAGGAATTTCGGTAATCATTCTTTTTCTGATAATAAAGAACTGAATTCAAATGAGAATTAATTCTTTGCAAATAACAATTTTTAGGAAATACCTAATTCTCAAAAAATTGATTATAATTGAATTCAATTCATTTTCAAAAGGTAAAGAATGATTTTCGAAATAACTTATTCTCGAAAAATTAATTTGAATTCAATTCTTTAACACAGCTGTGAAGAGTGACTCTTATATTCTTAATTCTTAAAAAATTCAATCAAATTTCAAGTCAATTCTTTATCATTACTTAAAGAATGCTGCACCAATCTTTAATTCTTTAGAAATTTAAAGTAAAAAAGAATCATTCTTATACAGCTCTGATACAGATCTACAGATATTAACTTATATATTTATAGCCATAAACTGTCAGAATTGAGCATTGAAGGGAGGGTGCCTGATAAACAGATAGACAGAGTTACGGTTACCATTAGCTCTCTATAAGGTAAGGAAACCTAAGCATAACTCATGCAACACACAAACCATTGCGATATGTGTGTGTGTGCTATTAGTTTCGATATCAGTTTTCTATATTTATTCGTTAGAACGCAACGTATCGTTTGGCATTGGCACATTCATAGAACTGTTATGACTACCATTTCTCCACCACTTTCATACTTGCCCTCCTCTAACCCAACCAATGCGTTAGTTTGTCTGTTTGTTGGCGTCTTTTACGTCTTGTTTATTTACGTATGAATATCAAGAACAATATGATATATATGCTTAACGTTGAGCTGCTGAACGAGCAGATACCATTAAATTAGTTCCAAAGTTTTTTAAGTTACTTTTGTATTAATTATGTATTAGGTATATATAACATATACATATATGCGTGTGCCAAATTTTAGAACTTAAGCTAGAAAGCTGTAGCTTAGAACGCATAGAAAACTTGGAAGAACAAAGACGACTGAGCAAGCAGACTAAACTTGAACTTTAAGAAAATTTTAAATAAAGAAGATTTAAGATATTTCTTATTCCCACTCTTTCTTTCTTCTGATAACTTATTAAAATATGCGTGTTCCAAATTTCAGAACTTTATGTGGAAAACTTTAGGTATAATGCATAGAATACACAGAATACATAAAAAATATAGCAAACATAAAAACATAGAAAACATTGACAATATAAAAAACATAGAAAACGTAGAAAATATAAAAAAGATAGAAAATATAGAAAATATAGAAAACAGAAAATATAGAAAATATAGAAACCTACAAAACATACTTTCTGCTTAGCTTTATTTAAATTTGCAGTATCTTTCATAGATATTTGAGCAAGCTTTCTAACTACAGGGTATTACAATGAAAAAGGAACCAAAAAAGAAAAAGGGAAAACTAAAATCGCTGATATCGCGCAAATAAATAGCACGACATGGCGGGATAGTAACATATACCTGACAATAAGTATTAGCCTCCCTTCAAGTTGGCGCTGTGTGCTTCCCAAGAAGGGTTGCGGAGGGTTTTAGGGGAATAGAACGGGAATTGAATTCGCTTTTCCTGTGCCACACACTGACAGCAAAAAGCAATTGCAAAGCTGCGTTGCATTTTGCGTGCGATTCGATTCTCAATGGATTTTTAGCTTTAGCTTTTTAGTTATTTCTCGATGTTGTTGTTGTCGTTGTTGTTGTTGTTGTTGTTGTTGTTGTCGTTGTTATCGTTGTTGTGGTTTTGTCCTGTTGTCTGCTATTATTATTGTTGTTGTTGTTGCTGCTGCTGCTCGTTATTGGTTTATCTGTTGTTCGTGTTGTTGTCCGCATTGTCGTTTACTGCAGCTTTTTTTTATCGTTCTGCTCTCCTCCACCCCCCAGCCCGTCCATTGCCCCTCTCTGCAGTTACATTTCATTTCTCGTTCGTTCTCATTTAATTCGAACAATGCCTTATGACTGACTGTAGTATGTTTACTAGTGTACACTGTGCACTGTACAACTGCTCCTTATTTGTTTAGAAATTTATCGATAATTTGTCAACATAAATTATACCCATAAAGAGGGAGAGAGAGAGCGAGGGAAAGAGAAGTTTTTCGGTTGCCATTGGCAAAAAATGTAACTTTTGTCTGATTTGTTATTGTTTTTACAGTTGCACAAATTTTATTTTTCTGATTCGTGCATGCGATATCTCATTTATATATGTTTGTGTGTGTGTGTGTGTCTGTTTGTTATCGATAATCATGTAGTTGTTTGTTGCTATATTCTGTGGAAGTTTTTGTATTTGTTAGTTTAATGCACTTTTGGTTTGTTTATATTGACAAGAATAAAATTTTGTTGTTATCGATATATTTTATTTCAATTGCGGTTTGTAACGAATATATCGATTTCACTTACAAAAAAACTAATCAATACATAAATTTTGGGTTGGGAATAGATTTATACACGAAATGTAAGGTGTGTTATCGATAACATTTATTTGTTTGCTGCGATAAGTTTTTATATAAAAGCTTATCAAATTTTTGATGTACCTTATTTAGTTTATTTTGTATTTTATTAATAGCCTACATGCTTGTAATCGATTGTTTTTTAACTAAATCCATCATTTTTAAATTGTTTATTAAACATATAATCTTAAAAATTTTAATCAAAATCGAAAATATATCGATTATATAAAGTATATAGCCTTAACAAAAATTGTCATAGTTTTGCCTGTTAAGAAGTAATCGCTAATCGTCAATGGGTTGGATGAGTATTGATTTTACAATCGATTTTCATCGAATTTCCAGCGTAATTGCTTAGATTTGTTTTCGTGTGCGTGTTTCTCGCCCTTTGACAAATTGCCTAAGCTTCTTGATGCATTATCTGATAGGCTGTTCTGCAGACTTCCCCAACATAGCCCCCTCACCCTCTTCTCTAAAACTTAACAATGCCCCCAATGAGACACACACACAGGAAAATAATGTGCAAAGCGTTAAATCGAAAATGAACTTTACAACAAATCACAATGGAAAAAATGCAAAAAAAAATAAAAATAAACTGAAATAATTTTTTAAATCACTTCAAGTGCAAAAATACTCAGAAAAACAGGATAAAAAAAAACTAGAAAGTGGAAACCAAAGCGGAACTGATAATAAAAAATAAGCATACAAAAGTTAAATGCAAAAATAGCAGCAACAAAAAAAAAAGTTTTGTTTTTTATTTTCTTATTTTTTTTGTTTTTTTTTTTTTTAGCACAAATGCGAATTCCCCAAACTGTTGACCGTGGGGAAGGTGAGGGAGTTTGGAGTGCTGCATGTGGCATGTGGCAAGTGTGGTGTGGGTTGTAGTATTGTATGTATATAAATCTAAATGAGCTTAGTGTGTGTAACAGCGTTGGCAAGAAACAACAACAACAAAAACTAGAGTAGAAACAAAAAAGCAGAAAAAAAGATTTATTGTTTGATTGCGCAGCATTCGGCATGTGGCATGCGGCATGTGGCAGAGTCTTCGTTGTGGCACAGCCAGAGCTACATATATAGACACAGTTTAGAGCCACAGTTCGAGCAAAACCAAAAGCCAAAAACGCGGCACAAATGCCCGTCGATTTTATGAATTTTATTTCGGTTTTCAAAAACCATAAAACATTCAAAATACCCCAAAAAAAAAAACAAAGAAAAAAAAACCGAGCCGCGTGTAACAAATTTGTGTGTGATTTTGGTGAGAATTGAATTTTTTATGATTATAAAGCCAACATCAATTTACCCACGACAATCCCCTTGATACCCAGTCGTAAGCCAACCTCAACCATCCGATCTACCCCGCCCCTTGCCGCACCCTCGCTTTTTACTGACTTTGCATTTTATTGCAATTGTATAAACTGAGCGCCAAAATAAATTCAAAAGTTGAACAATGCCCATCATACGATTTCTAACTTCTTCATAATGTACAGCTTTAAATATGTAAACTAAATGAACTTTGTGTTTTAGTTCACTTTTAGAATTCAATTCTTTAGTTTTCTTTTCAGCTGTAAAATTAAGACTTGTTAACTATACATATATCTAAATACCAATTCCAAGTTGCTGAACATTTTTCTTCTTTATTTTAATTATTTTGTGTTCAAGTTTATTTGAAAATTTTCTTACTTTTATTGAAATCTTATAAAACAAAGAATCAATCATAAAGAATATTAAAAATTAATCACAAAACTATTTCATATTGGTGTTTACAGGTCTTGAATTGTAACTAACTATTATTTTAGGATAATTAACTTTTAATATTGTTAGCAAATGAAATAAAAATAAAAGATAAATTTAAAAAAAAAAACACACAATTTTTATTTTAAAAGTTGTTTTTAATATGTTTTGCGCTTCTCATCTAAATGCTTCTCTCTTTTTGCTCTTCTTTGCAGATTAACATGTTGTTCATTTCAAATGGGTAAGTTAATTATATTTAACGTTCAGCTCTAGTTTGGAATTTGTCTTTAAAATTTAAACATAATGAAATTAAAAAAATATTTTTTAAATTAGTTTTAATAATTTTAACAACAAATTTTCATTCCGATTCTTTCTTAATTTTTGTGTTTTGAGTCATAACGAATGATGAAATTCACTTTAAAAGTTCAACAAATGTTCCACTCTTAGTTTTATTTTTTATATGTATATAAATATAATACAAAGTTAAGCAATAGCAACATATGTCGACCAATTGAAAAACGCACATACATATAAACATATATTTTTGGCACCGTTTGTGCAGTTTTCCCATTGATATTCGGAAACCTCAAAGTGTAAGCACTCAATATAAGTCCATCATTGGTTCGTTAAAACTCTCAAAATGTGCGCACATTTGTTCACACTTCATCGGAATGCATTTTAACACATTTCAACATTTCTTTGCATAGTGCATTTTCCAAAAAAGAAAAACATGTGGAAATTTTATTGCAGTTTTATTATGTTACAAGTGAATCAGCATGTGTTATTAACATGTCAATTTCTTTGCACATAAAGAAATGTCTAAAATAAAAGCAAAGTGAATATAGCCACAAACACAAACAACATATTACATACTATATGTATTTCCTTTATTTATATATTTAAATAAATTCTAAAAGTATTTTCATTACTTATGTTGAGACGTCTCCATGCAAATTAACTTTAAATCTAGTCTTATCAAATTGAATATGAGTATTACTAAGCCTATCTGAAATTGATATAATAAAGCATAATACATATAGACATTTATACTATCTTGCACATAGAAAATTGCAATTACATAGCTTAACAAAGCGATTAATTAAGTAAAACAGGATATAGTATGAAAACAAAAAAAAAAGTGAAAAAGGATTTTCTAAATCATGTGCAAATCACAAGCAGAGCAAGCAAATTAGCCACAGTGCTGTATAAAAAGTATGCGCACACATACTTTAAGCTGCTGTTTACTGCCATTGCTAATAAGCAGCGCCTGTCAACTCCCCTTTTTCACTGCCCCTTCCGCCCCCCGAACACACTGCTGCCTGCGCCTCTGGCTTTTGCTTTGCCTCTTTCCCTGGCCCAGTTTTGCGTGACGCGACTCTCTTGATGCCACTTTGCATGCAAATTGCTCTCGATTTGCATACTTTTTGCATGCACTGTGTGAAGTATATATATATATATAATATATATATATATGTATATACAGCTGCACATTATGTGCAGCGATTGCAGTTACTTTATTAAGAGTGAGACAGACAGAGAGAGAGAGAGAGAGAGAGCCCCAATGCAAATTTCATAACAGTATAAATAATCCGTCAACCCTCTGGCACATTTTTGCACCCTCCTCCCCCCTCCCCCGCTTCTTCCTGACCCCTGTTTTCTAGCCGAATGAAATCAAATCAAATCAAGTCTAGTGCCAACGAAATAAACAAACAATCAGACAAACGTCTGCCATTCATTCTATCTTCATATTTCATATTTGAAATGCATCTATTGATACTACTATACATATACATATATCTTTAACTATATCTATATCTATAACTGTATCTGTACTTATATATATAGTTATGTAAATACCTTTCAATACAATATACAATGTTGCTCGCATCTAAACAAGCAGTATGTTAAATGTTTATTCATAAATCTATCTATTTGGCTTGAATACTTCAAACTTCAACATTGCTCGAGCAACTGAATTAACAACAAGTTCTGCCATCTAGTTTACTTGGCAAATATGTAAATCGTATTTTGCCCCGTAGTTGAAATTCCAAGAAATGCAATATTTGTTGCATTATTTTCTACGTTTGTTTGTGTGTTTGTTTGTTTATCAAATGCATCAGCTTAAGTGAATGAGAATGTGAATAAGGAATGCATTAAATGTTGACCAACTAGCTTAACTAAACTTGGCATAAATAACGAGCTTACTTTTCAGCTCAATCACACTAGCTAAAAATACATATTTATCGTATATATATACATATATGTATAGTCGTATGTACTTAGTAAATTGAGCTATCAACTATTGATTTCAGTTTAACTAAAACTGTTTTCTTTAAGCCAGTATTCACTTTAAATTAAATAATAAAACAAAAGAAGCAAAAGACAAACAAATTTTGACTAACATTTCGTTTCACAGGCGATTTCAAGTATGAAAACAATGGAAATTTAAAGAGTTTTTTTTTAGTTTTCGATAGTATCGAAATAGTTGAAAAAAGTATTACTATTGATTGAACTATCGAAAAAGTCATAAAGCACTTTGTAATAATAAAGAAATAATACTGTTAAGAAATCAAATTTCAACAATTATTTTATCTGCCATAAACTTTTCAAAAAATTGTAGAAAGCCAAACAAGTCGTGTTATTATTATAATATATTTCTTAAGAAACATATTTTCATATAGAAAATACCGATACAAAATGATAACTACATATTTTTATGAAATCGATTTGAAACTGAAATTTTTAAATAGACTTGATTTTCTACAATTTATCGTTGTTTCACAATTAGCACGAGTTGTGAAGCTTCTTTTAGCAAACATTGTCATTTGAAGTGTATAATAAGCTTTTATTCTAACAATCAGCAATTTTCATTTGTGTTTCGCATGTTTTGTTTTGTACTTTGACAGTGTAAAGTGCTAAACATACTTTTAGCTGCTGCAGACAATTAAAATCTTTGCTGTACTTATTTTGATATTTGCTTTGAAATTGTTTCGAAATTGACCGAAATTTAATTTGGTCGACAACAAAAAGTGTTGCCTACTTTTCAGCTGATTGAATTGCCATTTGTTGTTAACCATTTGAGGCATAGAAAAATGTACTCGAAGTTGCCTGCCTGCCACACTGCCCCACTTAAATGGCCAGCACCTAGCTGCCTCCACTTGAAGGCCAGCCGCCCCCCTTTTGCCATCACTTTGAACAAAGCTGCCAAATCATTACAGGCACGTACATTCGACAGGCGGGCTGCTTTGCTTGGTCAGGTGGTGTCTGTGTGTGTGTACGTGGTGTGCTTGGTGTGTGTGTTTGTGTTTGTGTGTGCGTGGTGTGCATGATGTGTATGCGTGGTTCCATAGTGCGTGGTTCCATAGTGCGTGGTTCCATAGTGCGTGGGCCTTGTGCGTGGATCTCATGCATATTAAACGAGATGCGTGTAAACAAAGCCTAAGCATTGTTGACCTCACAGCCACGCCCACACTGGCACACGCGACGCCCAGATATAAACAGTTAGCCCATATATATATATATATATATATATATATATATATATATGTAGGCTCTCTCGTATACAATACAAATACATAAATGTATGTACACACAGATACATTTAACATATATGGATACAGATACAGATACATGCTTAGATATATAGATACAAGTTGGCAAACTGTTTGTTGTTAGTTGTTAGTTGCATATGCCGCCTCTCGCTGTCACATTAGGCGCACTCGGCTTGCCTCTAGTTACAGCAACAACAACAGCAACAAGCACAACAATAACAACAATGCACTATGGAATGATTAAGCACATTTTGTAGTCAAAAATTTGAATGCAAATAGTTTGCACATAAGCTGAGCTTATTTCAAATGTTTAAGATTATGTTTATTCGATTTGATCGAAAGTGAATTTTCCTAAAGTCTTTAATTTTTCACTTTGAAGCAGATTTTGCGGATTTAAGCAATCGGATTTCGAATGTTAAAAACGATTGTAATATTTTGGATCAGCCGTGTGCTCACTCGAACTATTTGCTCTTTTGAAGCCATATTAACTTAAATAGTTTCATTCATTTTTCGGAATTCAGAACTGCTAAGACTGACGGTTTTAAAACGCAAATTGCTGCCCATAGTACTCGCGTACTCTTACTCGTGCAGAGAAATATTACCAGTCCATGTGACTATGACAATTACGCTGTCAACACACACACACACATTCAAATAGACAACATTCAACATTCAAAGTTCAACATTGAACATTGAACAGCCAACGGGCAATGGTCAATGATCAATGGTGCGTTGATAATTTGGCCGTTTGGTCTTTTGGCCATTTAGTCTTTTGGCCATTTGGTCAGTGGACAAGTGAGGAATCCGCCAATCTAATTGCACTGCTTGTCACCGTCAATCTGCGGTCTTGACAACTTGACCAAGCTGTGAGCTGCATTGAGTTGAGCTGAGTTGAGCTGAGCTGAGTTGAGTTGAGTTGAGTTGACAAGCGTTGCACGAGTTGCACACTTGACGCATTGAATTTATGCCTTGCCACTTCCCACTTGCCACAAAATTTACGATGCCACGCGCCTCGTTGTATATTTTACAGTTGAGTATGCTTTGACTGTCACTTTTTGTTAGAGATGAGCACGAAGCTCTCATTACAATTAAAAGTAATGCAAAAGAAGATATGTTTTTTGTATAGTTGCATAGTTCAATCGATTTGCGACAACCTATCAAAACAAACCGAGTGCCAGTGCAATTTAGATCGGTATAAAATTCCTACACTCGGAATAAATTCAAGTGTTCAATATAAAAAGGAACTGATAAATCTGAAATAATAGTATTTAAAATAACTTTTTAAGTACAAAAGTCTTATGTTAAGAACGTTCTCTTAAAGTTCGAAACTATTTTGTATTTAAATTCACTTTCCTAAAAGAAATTCACTTTCCTAGAAAAGATTCAGGCGAATTCACTTTCCTAAGAAGGAATTCACTTTTCTAAAGGGAAACTCACTCTTCTAAAAGAAATTCACTCTCCTAAAGGAGAGTTCACTTTCTTAAAGAGGAATTTTCCCAAACAGAAATTCACTTTTCAAAGGGGGAATTCCCTTTACTAATGGAGAATTATCCTTCTTTAAAGGCAATTTACCCTCCTTAAGAGGAATTCTTCTTTGAAATTGGAAATTCACTTTCTTAAAGGTGAATTCACTTTCCTAAAGGGGAATTCACTTTCCTAAAGGGGAATTCACTTTCCTTAAGGGGAATTCACGTTTCTAAAGGGAAATTCACTTTCACTTAAGCAAACAAAAGCAAACGAACAGAGTATTCGAGTGTCGGCAGCTTGCAACTGCAACGAATTGAGTTTTTAATTTGACGTCACTTGCTGTGGCATCAAGTGCCCAGTTAAAAAGAAGACTATGCCTTGCCCTAAATAGTCTATGACAGAGCAGAAACAGTGACGCCTACACAGGGCACAACCCCTGCAGCCACTTAACCCCCCTGCACGCCCCTGGTCTTTGCGGTTAGCGGCAGCTACTGTGAGATCAGAGGCCACAGGGTAACCAAACTCATATATTTGGAGCTGTCAGGCCTGCTGCACAGTGTCAAAGGAGCTGGGCACATCAGGACACAACAAACAGAAGAAGGCAGAGGGAAGAGCAACAGAGAGAGAGAGCGAGAGAGAGAGAGAGAGAGACCAAAGGAGAGGGAGATAGAAAATGCAGTCACATTGTTTTTGGGGCTTTGAGTTTGGCTTTTGTGCGATATGCTTTCGGGCAACGATGTTTGCCAAATGAACTTTTCCAACTGGCTCTCAAACTGTTTTCTAACTAGCCTGACTTTTGTTTAAGTACAGGGTGGTTGGGGCTGCAGGAATAAAGGATACGATAGCATGGCATGAAGGATGGGGTGTATACAATTTTTGGGGTAAGCAACAGAAGTTTTTCTGTAGTGCCTGCCACATTTGTTATACTCGTGCCGAGAAACTTTATGAGAAGCGTTCTCGTTTTTTACATTTTTTTTGTTCTTCTTCTTCTTGTACTTTTCTTTTTTTTTGCGTTTCTCTGCTTTTTGTGTTGTTGTATTTTGTTGGCATGAGTCTCTTCTGGCACTCTCATTTGTTAAGTTTGTTGGCAGTCCAAAAGGCTGCTTCTTTCTTGCCATTTCAGTACTGCCTACAATAGTACCTACTACATACATACATACATACATACATACATACATACATACATACATACATACATACATACATACATACATACATACATACATACATACAGACATACATACATACATATACCAAATGTTAATGCATATGCACATAAATTTTCAAGCGTAGTACTTTTTCTCTCTTTTTTCTCATTGTCAAAGTTCTTTCGTCTCTTTCTTGCTTTTCTTTTTTTTTTTGTAAAAGTTGTAAAGTTGTAAAGTGCAATTTGAAGTAAATTACGTAGAAATAGCTGCTAAGCGAGCCGAGTTACATGAGCTTGCTTGTTGTTGTTCTTGTTATTCTTGTTGTTGTTCGAGTTGGGGTTTGTAGCGTGTGAGAATTTCTTTGAATCGCATATAATTAAGCATGCATATAGATAAACTTTCGACAACATGAAAATTCATCAAGTTTTGTGGCAGAATTGCCAAGTAACTTGAGGTTAGTCAGACCTGTGAATTACTTAGCATCTGGGCAAATGTTCTTAAATGAATTTCCATTTATTCTAAGTTAGTCACAAAATGTGTAAGGCATAGCATAATGCATTTTCGACTGCATATTATATATCGATAATGCATTAAGAAATACTATATCGCCAATCAATATCGATGTTCTTCTGTATATCGACAACATATCGCCTATGCCAAAATTTAATAAAATTTTGCTTATACAAATTTTGCATCTATTCAAGTTTGAGTTTTTGTATGAAAAACTTTTCTGCAAGTTTATGTATATCTGTATCTTTGGCTCTTGTTATATGTTTATAATTATAGTTATATCTATTTTAGGATTAAGTTATTTTAATCTGAGCAGCAAATAATAATAATCTTTTGCCAGCGTGGTGATTGTTGTTCTTGTTGTTGCTGCTGATGAAAATGTCTGAAGCTCATTCGCCTTAGGGTCATAAAACCCAACCACAACAACAACAACAACAAGCAAGAGTTTCTTAGTGCTTATGTCGTCCTGTCGTCGTTGTCCTGACAACGGTTTTAATGGAAAAATATAAGAAAAAATCCTATCAAATAAATTAAAAAATTTCAACGGTGGCGCCGGCGTCCAGCAGTCAAATGTCACCCAAAAACAACAACAACAACAACAACAACCACTAACGTTATATAGTGTGCAAAATGTTACACACACATGCACACACACTTATAAAAATAGCCAAAAACAATAACAACAACTACAAGGAGCTGACGCAATCAAACTTTGTTGCGACAAAAATAAATTAAACAAGACTCAAAAAAAAAAAAAACAAAAAACAATAATAATGTTGAGAAGCAACAGGATGCTTTGACCTGCTGCTGTTCCTGGTTCTGCTGTTGGTCCTCGTCCTGCTGCTGTTCCTGGTCCTGCTGCTGGGCTTGGTCCTGGCATTCAACGAGGATGCCTTCAACATGCCTTGTCTCTAAGCTGCACTCGAGGCAACGTGTATCATCTTGTTACCACTATCCTTTTGGCTGCAACAAAGATACAACTACACAGTACAAAATAATAGTTTAAATTGAAAACCATTTTAGAATGTTATGTTACAGAGTAATATTGAGAGAGTAATATTGAGAGAGTAATATTGAGAGGGTAATATTGAGATTTGCTCCACTATTGGCTTAATTCTTAAACCAAATCTATAAAAATTGAGAGAATCATATTTTTACTCCAATTTTGGCTTAAAAAACAAAAATAAAACCAATTTTAAATCAATTCCAATGGTTTTAAAAATGAACTATTTTGGAATTCTTCTTAAAATTTTAAAAGCAAAACCATATTAGTTTTACTTGTAAACTGTATTTTGTTTCTATGTACAGTGTACACATATCAGGGCGGTCCCTGCTCGGGCGCCACTTTTGCGGCATACGCTGCGTATGAGCAACAAGCCAAAGAAGAACTCGCATGTCCTTTTGGTCAATGGACTCTCCCAGTTGGTAAAACGACCAACGACCCTGTAGACCCTTTTTAACCCGCAGTCTGTGGCCATGGCTACTGTGTCGGCTGTGTGTTAAGTTATTTAAGCTATTAAATGAAATTATTTTGATGAAACGAAATGCTTAACAACATTGCTCGACAATTACAAAAAAAAAAAAAACCCTGTCAGCTACAACAACAATAATAGCAATAACAACAACAAATGGTATGCTAAAAACGAAACTAAGCAAATTGCTTAAACGCTTTCTGCTTCTTCATTGTCTAACGACTCAATTCTTGCCTTGAACTCTCTGCGCCCCTTCCATTGCCCCCTCCCCCCCCCCACCCTTACAACAGCATCCTTCTTACACCACCTCCTTAGCATGAGCAATAGCTTACTTTGCATTTCGGGTTGAAATGCTACGCAATACACTTTATAGTTCTTAAGGTCTTAACTCTCGACATTAGAGTTGTCTAAAAACGTTTGGGAATTTATTCAATTGAACTAGCGAATGAACTGAATCAAACGAAATTTGCATACTCGCAAAACGTCGATGTCAACATCGATTATATCGATAGTTTTAAACGCTTTGCACAATCGATGCTTGCTTCGATTTATCGTTAGCGACATTTGTTAAATTTTTACGAAAAAATGCTGTTCTAAAGCAAATATTTTGAATTAAATTAGTTTTATTAAACTATTTTCTGAGCAAATATTTTGAAATTATTTTGTTTTTATTAATATTTTGTATTGATAATATCGTCTATATATAATATTATTTTTACATTTGAGCGCTATCGATAGTATTGATGTCAGTTACCTTAATATTTGTACACTTCTGTCAAATTTCGAACATACCATAATTGCCATTGTTGTACATCTGTAGTAGTTTGTCTTCTACACTTGAGTTCTATCGATAATTATTGATATAATATATATCGGCTTAAACGATATTTTACATTTCTGGCAAATAAAGATATTATATTTTAGTATCGATATCTTTTGAAAAGCATGACAAAGTTCCAAATAACACTAGAAATGCACTTAAAGTAATAGCTTGGTTTATTGCAATAGTATCGATTATATCGATATCTATTTATTAATTATCATTATTACTTGGAATGCCAATAAATTTTCAGCTCTCATTTCTGTAACAAGTCGTATCAATCAAAAAGTGAGCCACACACTGAACTCACTCGTTCAATTGAACTACATGTTGCAGCCCTAGCAAGCAGATTTCTAACATCTTATGTGCCATTTCAACCCCCAACTGCGCCCCCCTTAATTTCTCAACCCTTTTTCTCTTTTTTTTTTTTTTGCTTAGCTTTCTCCATTTTTAGTGTGTGTGCTCAAATCTCGAGACAATAATTTTTATGGCATAAAATTTTAGTTCTACTTTTTATAGTTTTTGTGTGTGCTTTTTTTTTTTGTTGTTGTGCCGGAAGACGAGGGTTTCCGTCTCTGTCTTTCCGCTCCTTTTCTCGTTTTCGCCGCCATGCTTTGCCAGGGCTAAAGGATTTTTGTTGTTTGCCATGTAAAACAAAAGTAAATTGCCATTTTTCTAAGCACTGTTTCTATTTTACAGCTGCTCTCGGGGGGTCTGCTGCTTAGCTTGTTTGGCGGCGTTACAAACCTTTATAACAACAAATATATATACATATACATATGTTTATATATAGCTAAAATGTGCGTTTCTTTGTATATAGTCATAGACAGAGTCGCGTCTCGGCGACGTTACTTTGATGAGGAAAGCCCACAAAAGCTGCTCTGAACAGTATATGTACTAGACCTAACCTTGGTCAGAATTCAACCTATGTTCTACAATATACCCGCACCTGATTACGTCTAATTGTTCTTATTCTTATCTTATTTTTGCATAAAGCTTAAATCATTTCAAATGTATAAACATGGCAAGAAAAGGTTTTGTTTTTCGTGCAACAAAAATCATATATTTTTAATCTGTAATTTTACGACTTAAGGGATTTACGAAATCTGAATATTTGCCTTTAAAAAATATTTTTGTTTTTCATTATACTCCTAAAATATAAGTACTAATTGACTAGTAAATTTTGTTGCCCTGTAATATTATCGATGACACTTTCGATAGTTTTGATAGCTTGATTAGAGTTATCATCATCGATTGTCTTTGCGATGTCTTTGTCTATTGAAATAGATAGGAAAGTATCTAATTGTGAAATACTGGAATATGCTGTCCGGTCCTACATTCCAATTTCGACTCAATTCCACCTTAAATACAGGCCTGTTCTGAATTTCACTTTAGACTCAATTCCACCGCTAATACAGACCATTTCTGAATTCAACTTTAGACTCAATTCTGCGGAAAAAACAGGCTTGTTCTCAATCTCACTTTAGACTCAATTCGACGAAAAAAGACAGGCCTATTTTGAGTTCCAGTTTTACTCAATTCCACCGAAAAGTCAGACCAGTTCTGAAATTCACTTTATACTGAATTTCACAGAAAATACAGATCAATTCTGAATTCCACTTTAGACTCAATTCCACCGAAAATGCAAACTTGTTCTGCATTCCACTTTCGACTCAATTCCACAGAAAATACAAACGTGTTCTGAATTCCACTTTGATTCAGATCAGCAACAAATTGTAAAGCATACTTTTTGGGGCAAAATATAAGTATGCCTAGTATTGATGTACGTTTATTTAATGTTCAGATGTTTGCATTAATTATTTGTGTTAATATCCTTTTGAAAATATATTTAAAAATATCGATAATGTCGTTTATCGACTATGAAATTAATAACGAGTATGGCCAATGCTTTAATCGGGTGCGGGTATCTTTCTGGCGATGCACTAATTGTGGCAGCAACAGCAATTGCCAAGTGGATGGCACAGCAGCAACAGCAGCAGCAACAACAGCAGCAACAACAGCAGCAACAGCAGCAGCAACAACAGCAGCAACAACATTAACAAAAACAAAATATATGTTGTTCTATAGAAGAAAGCCAGCAATAAAGGAGTGCTAAGCAACGATTAAATGCTGGAGTTGAAGTTGTAGTTGTAGCTGTAGTTGTAACTGTAGTTGTTGCTGTAGTTGTTGTTGGAGTTGGAGTTGAAGTTTGCCTGGCTTAGTCAGCTTAGACAACAAAGGCATTTGGATGTTATGCAATGCCACGCTTACTTCTGCTTAGCCTCTTCTGCTGCTGGCACGCCCATTGGCAAACGTGGCGTTAAATGCTGTCTTAATTTCACGCAATACTTTTGAAGCGAAAGAGATAAAAAGAGGGAGACAGTTGGAGAGAAAGAGAGAGACAAATTTCAATTGAATTGTTTATTGGCGCCAAACGGGAAACGAGGCAAACGGGAAACGGTAAAGCGAGCAAAACTAAAACTTACACCAAAAAAATAAAAAAATAAAAACAAAGAAAATGAAAATGAAAAACAATTAGCACAAAAGACAAGCCAGACAAATAGCAGAACAGAACAATGCAAGAGTGCTAACAAACAATACAAAACAAAATGAACTAAAACAAAACAAATAAATACTTATATCTTGCGTAATAATGCCCACTTGAATCCAGAAACCGCTTAGCACCTTTGGATTTTCAGTACTCTTAGCTCAAATCCAAACATTTCCGCATTGGGTGTCTATTTTCAACTAACTTTTACCTTTTTATATCTATTTTTAACTATTTCTTAGCTAGTTTGTTACAGATGTGTAAAGAATGATAATTTTTGAGATTGAATTTGCAATCAGACAATGAATTGATTTAAAAATTGAAGAAATTCTTATTAAATATAAAAAATTGATTCATTCTTATACATAATTCCCAAAGAATTTAAGATTGGTAAATCATTCTTTTGCTTATGATAAAGAATTGAATTGAAGCTTAAAGTAATTCTTTAGGAATAAAAAATTTTAGGAATCAGTTGAATCGAAACTAGAAATAATTCCTTAAGAATTAGGATTTTCTGTTTTTAACCATTTTTAGCTTTAGTTAAGGCTGCTTCCTTCCAGTTTTGTGCTTCTCTGAAATTTATTTATCAAACACTGGAATGAATTAAGCGAAAGTTTTGAATTAGCGTCTTGCCAAATAAATCGTTAAAATTTCGATTTGCTTGAGACCTGCATAAAACGCATTTTTTGAAACATTTAAGAACGCCGTTCAAAAAGGAATGAACGAAGGCTCTCCTGAGAGAGTAAACGCTTGAAAGAAATCGTTTGAGCAAGCAAGCATGCGCTCCCAATATAGTTTTTAATATACGAAAAAAAATTAATACGAATGTCGTTCAAATAACAATTGAATAAACATCTAAAGATGAGCGTTAAAGCAAGAATGCTCTCAAAATAAACGTTTAAGAACGTCGCACAAAGAGCAACGGACAACAACAAATGCTCTCTTTAAGAAAATACTTAATGTGGCGAAATAAAACACACACACACACACAGTGAAAATGTAACTTTTTTAATGCAGCGCCACAAATTCATTAAAATTGTCAGATACAAAATTTCGTAATAGCTAATTCGTTGCAATCAGATGTTAATGTCAATTTATACTTTTTGCCTGGTGCATTTTTGAAATGGAAACTCAACATTTACTTGCAAGTTGTTTTCCTGCCTGCGGTGCTATCTTTCTCTCTTCTTCTAACTCTCTCTCTCTCTCTCTGTCTCTCTTTCTCGCTCACTAATGAAAATGAAAAGCGAATGAAAATTTTTGCAGCACGCTAACGAAATGCGGAAATTAACAGATACAAAGATAAAAGTGGCCAAGAAAACCGAAAACTGTGCAAGCCACGAAAACCGCTCAACTGACCCACTAATTTATATCTGTGGCAAGTGCAACCGGCCTGGTTACTTTACCAACTCTTGAGGTGAATGCAGATGCCTGCATATTGCATTAGTTTACCCTTTCCGCCATGCCACCACCCCTCCACTCCTTCGACACGACCCAACACGACTCGACTCGACTCAACTCGACTTGCTGCCCAATTTGTGGCACGTCAGCGTGGCAACAAACTCAAATAAATTAAAGCAAAATAAAACGAAATAAATTACAAATGTAGACAACAATTTGTTACAATTTGTAAAATGAGTAAACCGATTCTTTATTTTTACATTTCTAAGTATTTCAAGTTTTATTTAAAAAAAAAAATAGAAACATTTAACTTGCGTAAATTAAAAAGCGGCAAATACAATTAGACACAATTAAAATCTTTTTGTTAATCACAATACTATTAGCGTGCTGCCATTATTAAAAATATCGATTTTTATAGAAATAGTTTCGATACTTCTTGCCATTTGAAATATCGATTGTACCGATAGTAGCCAACTTTATTTTCCATATGCTGCTGCTACTGATAACTGCTACTGCTGAGAAGCAAAAATAAATACAATTAATAATTGACAGTGAAATTCATTAATACTTTTTATATTTTTATTTGTGCACAAATAATTCCGAGCACTTAGCGAACGAGGGGGGTTTTTGGGCGGAGAGGGGCGGAGCGGTATGTAAATTATAAAGGGGTAAGGCAACGCGGAACATCCTGTTTGCCAGGATAAACACACACATATCGTAAAACTGGACACTTGCACGAAACATTAATAAATAAATTTATAGGCCGCGTTTGGCCAGCTACGCTACTTAACTGTGGTGTTGCATGTGGCATGTGGCATAAAATTATGCTGTCCGTTTCCAATATGATATGATTGATGAACTTTTGTGTGCCGTTGGACACAGGACGCAGAGAACGCAGGACGCAGAGAACGCAGGACGCAGAGAACGCAGGACGCGCAGCACGTTGGACATTGACCATTGGGTATTTTTTTGTATTTTTTTTTTTTGCTTTTCTTATTTTGCTTATTTTTGGTACGTGTGCAGCTTCAACGCAGACCGATCAACTTCAATGTGGACTGTGTGCTTCATCACTTTCAACAGCTTTTATTATTATGCATATTAAGCACATGTCATGACATGTTAACTCCAACCCCAAACTCTCAATTTCAACCCCCTTCACAGTTTCTGTGCAAATACGGCGCATATAAGGCACACTGCAAACAAAAGTCGAGATATTTATCATATCCATTTGTTTCGTTCAGGAATCGAAATAACAGTTAACACATACAATTTAAAATTGTGAAGTAAATTGCTTACAATAAAAACGAAGTAACGATTCGGCTCATATTTATCCAAATCCACAACAATTTTTTTTTATATTTTATACAATGTAAATCATATTTAAATATTATTATTGATTTTTAAAATAAAAGTTACAGAGTAACTGGCTTTTTCGATTTTTAAAATAAAAGTCAAAACGGAACAGTTGTTTTTACTTTTTTTTATAAAAATTGAAAATAACAGTTATTCTGTTATTTATATTTTAAAAATTTAAAATTATATTTAAAAATAATTTAAAAATTACAAAATAATTTCTATTTTAAAACTTATAATAATTCCGGTCCCTGTTTTCAAGTTTTTTTTTTGCTTAATGTAAGAATGACATTATTTACATACACATATGATGTATCAGTATGCATTGTTAAATGACAAGTTGTAAATATGCATCAATTTTCTTAACTGGGAATCGAACCCGAGGTTTTTTTTGTGTCAGAGCCGAATGCCTTCTAAGTAGGCTACAGTCGTCCACATCAGCAGTTTTTAAAATTAATATTCACGCCTGTTCAGAATTACACTTTCGAATCAATTTCACAAAAAAGTGTGTAACTTTAAAGCAGGATAGAATTTATAATTCTTTGTTTTTTTACACATTCATAATAAAAGTACGTTTTTCAGAATTTCAAGTAAAATTCAGAACATGTCTAAATTATATGCTTTTCTTGTTATTTTTCTTTCTGTGTATGCGCAATATTAAGTAGACACCATTAAGGAGCCCACGCAAAACAAATTAAACTGTATTACAAAAAATTGGACAAGGCGTGCAAACAGTGCGCAAAATGGCAACGCAATTGCGTGTAACAAGCAACAGGGGAGCGAATAAAGTGAGGAAACCATCATATTTATATGTGTGTGTATAAATGTGTGTGTGTGTTTGGGGTCAGTAAATGCATCATCATAAATGTGACGCAAGGTGCGCCCCAAAAAACCTGTTAAAATCTTCAGGGCGACAGTTAAGGATGAGGTTGAAAGGTAGAAAGTTTTTGGTAATGATACGCGCATTATGCTTCCCACTCTCTCTCTCTCTCTTTCCCTATCTATCTCTCACTCTTTCTGCTGATGAGCTCCATCAATCAATCAATTTAAGGAGCTACAAGACCCAAACTGACCACCACACAACAAATTAAACAGCTGCTTGCCACAGTTGCAACCACACAGATTCAATCCGAATACCGTTTTGTTGAAGAAAATATCTACTCAAATATTTTGTGCGGCGTAGGCTTATCAATTTTCGATTGTTGTTGGTTTTTTCTTTGGTTTTCTTTTTTGTTGTTTAGTTGGTTTTTGAAGTTCAGTTCTTATAGACTTTGCATTAAGTTGTTTTGTATTCGTCATGTCTGCTGTTAATCATACTCCGTATGTTAACTCATATGCTTAAGTATTGCATTCTATGTTAATAATATGCTTAGGTATTACATACTATGTAAACTAACATGCTTAAATATTTCATACTACCTTATTAAAGCTTTGGTAATGTTTTAATTCAGCTACATTTACGCTATTCATGTTAACCGGAGCTATGCTAAGACTGGTAGCACTCTGTCCAAACCATAACAGCAACACGATCGCATTCTGTTAAGCAATTTTAACAGTAGCTGATTTATGTTAATGTGCATTTTGTTAAAGCTTCTAGGTAAAAGTTTGTGACCTTTGCTTCAAATTATTTTTGAAAAAAAAACATAGAACGAGAAATGTGCTGACATCAATTTGAAGACTAAATTTAGCAAAACAATCAACACACAGTGTATATCCTGTGTACTGTGCAAATGCGCGCTCTCTCTCTCTCACCTATTTTTTTTGTGTATGGCAATATGGCAATCTCCTGGGACTTGTACTAAACGCCGACTAGCGCCATAAATAGCAGTAATCAAAGTGGCGCCGTCTTATGTCCAACACGTGCAAGTTGATAGAAACAACATTGAGCGCCGCTGGGCATCGGCCAGGACACAATTCCAATCAAGTCGAACCACGTAGTTGAGTTGAGTTCAAAACATAAAGCAAACTCACTCACAACTGGCCAAAAACTGGCGCTGCCTTTGTCTAGACAAGCGCCAAATTAAATTCAAAGTTTGGCCAGGCCAAGCGACATACAGAGTACCTGCCCTGGTACACCCTCTGCAGCCCTGCATGCTCCCTTTACCATCATCGTCATCGTCATCATCATCATCATCATCTTGGCGCTGATCCTTGCCACCCTGCGGCAGCCACTTCAATCACTGGACACACAACGAGGGCGCGAACTTAACTCAAATGAAATTTGCGCAAAAATAAGTTCTTAGCCAAGCAAAAAACCGCCGGCTATACCACCATAACACCACCCCACCCCCCAAAAACACACAAAACACTCCCAGCTCAACTGTCCACTCTCCCCCAACAAGTGCCTAAGTGCGTTGAATCTTCCAAGAGGCGAACCTGGGTGAGAGTGAAAGTTTTGTCTACTTGCGTCGCCTGTTGCAGTAAAGTCCCTTAACTTACCTATACCCTCTAATAACATACATTTCTAAAGGTGTTTATTCAGACCTGTTCTTATTTTCGAGTATTTTTCATTTCGGAACATTTTTGGATTCCCTTTCCAATTTCAGTCAATTGTTCGAATTGTCATTTAATATAACAAGCTTCAAAATACCTCTGGTTCAAAATCCAGTGAATTGTTCACATTGCCTTTGAACAAACAATATGTAAAAGTCCTATGGTTCGAATTCCATTCAATTTTTCGCATTGCCTTTAAACAAAAAATCTAGAAAAGTCCTGGGGTTCGAATGGCAGTCAATGTTTCAAATTGGCATTAAATATAACGGGCTTAAAAAGACCTTTGGTTCAAATTCCAATCAATAAAAAGTCCTTTGGTTCGAATTCCACTCAATTGCTCGAATTGCTTTTAAGCAAATAAGCTTAGAATAGCTCTGGTTCGAATTCCAGTCAATTGTTTTGAATTGCCATTAATTAAAACGAGCTTAAAAATAAATTTTGGCTCAAATTCCAATCAAAAAGTAGTCCTTTGGTTCGAATTCCACTCAATTGATCGAATTGCCTCTAAGCAAACAAGCTTAACATAGTTCTGGTTCGAATTCCAGTCAATACTGTCAATTGTCGTAAAATAAAACAAACTTAAAACGACCTGGGGTTCGAATACCAGTAAATTGTTCGAATTGTTATCAAACACACAATTTTTCAATTTTTCATATTGAAACAAATAAGCTTGGAAAGAACTGTTTAAAATTTATCTCAAATTTATGAGTTTGTGAGGTATCTGCTAGTCGAGCACTGTCATGTAAAGTTTTCTCACAAATTTGGTTGTTTGTTTTTTGTTTTGCACGTTTTTTCGATTACTTTGCCAGAGTTGCCAGGGTCACACATTCAGCGTTAGCCACAAATTGAAAAAAGGCGTGTCCAACGCCCCTCTGGCTTTGGCTCGTGCCACACATTCGGCCATTTGCCAGAGGCAGCGGCAGCGGCAGTGGCAGTGGCAGTGGCGTCTGCCACAGAAAACTAAGAGAAGTGAAAACCGAAAAACTGAGTTGTTGCTGTGGCAAGCCTGGACAAATGCTATCAAGCAGGCGAAGGAGGCTCCAACCTCAAACTGTTGACATCGGCATTGGAGCAGTGCAAGAAATTGAATATTTGATTAGAGCGCTGCAAGCGCCCAGATAAACAATTCCCCCAGCGAGCGACAACCGCCAGAAGTTGCCACCAGTTGTAGCAAGTTGTCAAAACACATGCAACACGCTTCTTACGCTAGACACTGACAGAAAGAGAGAGAAAGAGAAGCACGAAAGTTAGAAAGCGACAGGCAGTTTATCCAACAGAGTTGCAACGAGTCGTTCAGAATAAGATTCGATTCGAATTATTCAAATTTAACTTAAAGAACAAACTATAAAAACTGTTTTTATTTCCGTTTCCAAAGAAAACATTCGAAGCTAAAATTATAATTAGTTGTAAAAAAATGATTAATTTAAATTTTTATTGATTAACTCACAAAATAATGATTAATTTTGACTCAAAAAGATGAAACCCAAATAATGATTATTATTTTTTGCTCAAAAATAAAACTCAAGTTGTATTTATAATTTTCGAAATTACAACTAGAGTTTAGTTTTTGAACTGGTTCGTTAAATTGAACAACAATGCACAACTCAATTCGTCAATGATTGAGGAACCTGGCCGATATGATGCGCCAATGATTGGAATTGCAAAAAACACGTTCTAAAACTGAATTCAAAATAGAGAGAGAGAGAGAGAGAGAGAGAGAGAAGCAGCATCAAAGGGAACGAAGATGAAAATGAAGATGAAGATTCGATAACTCTCTCGCAGGCTGCCTGATTGGCATATGACTAGCTGCTACACACAACACCGCACACACAACACACACCTACATGCATGTGTGTGTGTGTGTGTGTAGTTTAAAGTGCTTGCCGCAGGCATATCTCAGAATTTGATGTTGTTGCTGCTCTTGTTGTTGTAGTTTTCAAATTTCCGGAATGGAAATTTAGCGTTTTAGCTTGACTTGGCTTCCCTTAACTTACCTGCTGCCTTGGCTTTCTGCCTTCCTTCGTGTTAAGCAACATGCAAAACAAACAATGCATAGCCACAAAATCTATTTAGTTTAACATTAATTAAATATAAGCTCAAAACTATCGATAACACTATCGAAAACTATTCTTGAAATTGAATTTGAATTAAAGTTTACAAATTTTATTGATCTCAAAAAGAAAATATTCTATTAAATGGAGTGAATCGATGGCTACGACTATCGCTTATCGAAATTATCGATAGTTTTGAAGCTCTGCAATTCGCTTTGATTTGATTTCGTCTATCGGTAGTTTGATCGATAGCTTTGATGCTCTAAAATCGCCTTTTATTTGAAATTAATCAGTAAATAGTTATAATCTTAATACCTTAATATTTTTAAGCAAACAAACAAATAGGAACTATCGATAATTTTTAAACAGCGCTCATCGATTGATTTAAACAATCATTGCTAATTGTGCTATTCACTGAACTTTTGTGGTTTTTCTATTTAATTTGTCAGTCCATTTGACTAAATATACATTATAGTATCATATGTCAGCCAATTGACTCGGATCTTTTTCAAATATTTCTGCCACGCTCTGCTTCTTTCACGTTTTTCCCCTCGCTTTTACTCTCTCTCTCTCTCTCTCCCTACTTCCTGCTGTATACATATATATCGAATTACAATTTATTGTATCGTATCGTATTGACCATTGCCCATTGAATTAACCGAGCGCAACTCGAAAAACAAATGTAACATGAAACAATTTGCAAATAGGCTTTTAGCTTACAGTTACGAGCTGAGCTTCTTCTTCTTCTTCTTCTTCTTCGTTTTTGTTTTTTTTTACAGTTTCGTATTTTGTATTTGAGCTTGGGGGCTTTTTTTATTTGATATTCGGGGTACTTCATAAAAGGCAATAACCATATTCTACGCATTGTTAAATATTAATGTTTGGGCAGCCATAAAAAAACATTAAAAATAAGTGCGAATACAATCTAGTGCGAGTTTGTTCGACTAGAAAATACCCTGTTTAAATGCTTCACATAAAAATAGTGTGTGTTTGTATAACTTTTGAATACTTTGATACGATACGAGTAAATTTCCATGAAATTGTACCCACTTACAAAGTAGGAACTGTATTTCGATTATATCGACAAAAGATTAGTCTGCAAAATAATCGAAGAAACTACCGATAATTTTCTCAAATTATGTGCTGCTTTTCCTTCAGTCCCTAAAAGCTGTCAGTTGCAAGTAGAGCTTTATATTGAAATCTTAGTTAACGTTGGTTTTTAACTCGAGTTTATTTTGACTTTCAATACTATCGATAAGTTTTGAATTGGATGAATGAAAAATATGTTAAATAAGTTTGATATTATTGCTTAAAAAAATTGTTTTTCAAATCTCGCAAGCCCACTTTGTATCGTTTTGCAAATAGTATCGATAATTTGAAATAAAAAAAATATTTCCACAGCTTTTTTATGCAGGCTGTTCCGGTTGCCGCTTTCCATTAGATATTGTGAAAGTGAAATTTACTTAAGTGTTTTCATTTTCACTTTGGACAAGATATTGCGTATTGAATCCATATGCATTTGTTCGAAGATTGCATTGAATTGACATGGAGATAGGAATCAATTTAGCAATATTGCAATTTTAAACATTTTAAGAAGCTTCAATTCCGCAATTTGAAAACCAGAAGAGGTGGAACACACTTTTGCAGCAATTTGATGATTGCAGGGTAATATAAAACAAGATGAAACAAGAAATTGTGAAAGAAATTCGCTTCATTTGGCAACAAATTGTTGTGACGGCTTTGGTCAATGCAAAATGGTTGTTCATTGTTATTGTCGTTGTTGTTGCCGTTGTTGTTGCAGTCCGCGTGCGTTTGACGGTTCAACAACTTTTGACACTCACACAAAGAAAGACAGACAGGGAGAATGAGGGAGGGTTAGACAAAAAGAAAGACACTTAAAAAGCAATTGGCATACGACAAAAAAAAAATAAAACACGGAAAAAAAAACAACAATGCAAAAATACCAAATTCAAATAAAACCAAAAACAAAACCAAAAAAAAATAAAAATAGAAAAAGAAATATACAAAAATGGGCAACATAAAAAAAATAAGCAAAAAAACACAAAACCAAAGCAATTAAATTTGTTCAAATCGATTTAAGCTGACAATAGACAGTGGCCTAGTAGAATGCTGAACAACAGGGGCGAGGGTAGAGTACAGAAGTGGGCGTGGCGGACAGTGGGCGTTGTGTGTGGGTGGGCGTAAAGCTATATGTATACAGCAATTACAACCGCAAATGGCAATAAAATGACAGAGTAAAATGTAACAATCGTTGCTTCAAATGGTGCGGCAAGTATGGCCCAAAAAAGTGGGCGTAGTGGGGCGTGTCAACCAGCATTTTTGTTAACAGCGTTAGGCTGTACTGGTCGCTAGAGGGCGCCACAAACAATACACAAATTGGGACATTACAAACCAACAAAAAACCAAAAAAAAATGAATGAAAATCGTTATCGCAAATTGTCGCCACAATTAAGAGTAGAAGGAGAAGCATACAAATTGTCCACTATGCTCCGCATAAGCTGTTGTAGGGGGACGGGGGTAGTAAAAAGTGCCTAATATTATCTACTATTTAACCATTTAATAAACCTATAAAAGTAAATATTTAAACAGAGCTCAGAGCTCAGAGAAATGGCGATTTAAAGAGTTTAATTTTTTGCAAATTTTACGCCAAACAATTGTAACGAATTGTGAGAAATCGAGAGAAACCCATTGAGCAAATATTTAACAAAGCACAAAATTGCAGAATTTATTTTTCCTTTTTTTTTATTTGCATATTTAATTTGTTTTGAGGTTTTCCTCGCTGCGCACGAACAAATCGGCTGACACAGCACAAAACAACAACAATGACGACGAAAACCGTCTGTAAAAACAATTAAATGCTCTACATTCAAGCAAAAGAATGACTCTTTGATACTCTCTACTTGTTAGCTATAGCAAACTATCATAAGTGTTATCGATTGTAAGGACTTTTATCGATTTGTGGCTCACAATTTTAACTTTAAAATTTAAAAGTTACTTTTTAGTCTTTCAACATACAATTTCCATCGTTTTTTTGTTAATCTATAGAACTTTGTTAGTCACCCTCTATTTTTGCTATGATTGATATTATCGATAGTTTCAACTTTTACTACTGAATCTATCGAGGTACTATCGCTTACTTTACAACATAACAATATAAACTGGCCTGTTTTGAATTCCACTTCCGATTAAGTTCAGAAACATCATAATATATAATTAGAAATTTAATTTATTAAATTTAAATTTATAGTAATAATATGTCAGAAATGTATTCGTCGAAAAATTAAATACAAAATTAAAAACTCTGAAAAGTATGCTACAAAATTTTCTGTGGCAACCTTTTCCGAATGTAAAAATTCTGATTATGCCGTATACCGTGTCTTGGCTTAAATTCCCACAAATTTGCTTAAAGCAGATCTTTAGTAAATAGTCACACTCCACAAAACTTCTCCCCTAAACTCTGTTTACAATCGTTGAAACCATGTTCTGATAAGATTAAGTTGCCTTAAAGATAACAGGATAACTAATCGCCAATAAATATTTCGTAAAAAAAAAAAAAAAACAAAAAGATTATGTCGTAATAAATTTGCCCGAATAAGTATGCTACTATTTTATTTTTAATAACGGTTCATTTGTGTCGAAAGTTTTACAATAATTCGTTATACAAAAACCAAACTACAATATCTACTTGCATTGTATTGGAGTTCTAACTTTGAAAACATTTCAACTATTTTACAAAGATTTTCGAGCACTTTCGTATTAATGCAATTCTTTGTAATCAATCACAGGGTAAACAATGTAACTCAACAATGACTTCGATAGCTTATTCGATATGATATTATATTTGATTTGTTGTCCTTCTCACCCCGTAAAAAAGTACTTTTTCTTATCGCTTTCGCATCTTCCAAGTTAGGCAAGACTTTCAAATATTTACAGGGTATATGAGCTCAAAAATATGTACAAAAGTAACACACACACACACATATGCATCAGACGTAGCGCTTAAAAACTGAAAACAAAGAGAGAGTGGGCAAGAGAGACAGAGTAAGAGAGTGAGAGACAGAGAGAGACAGTGGATGTTGCACACATGTTCGTTAGCGCAACCGCAACTATCATTTATTGTAGTTGTCAGTTGTTGTTTGTTGCTTGTTGTTTTGTTGGTTTTCGGTTGCTGCCATTGTTATTAAAATAAATATGAAATTCATTCTGATAATAAATGTGTAAATTATATTTTTCATTTATCTCAAACTTTTTTTTTGGTTTTTTAGCTCAAAATTTGCTTGCTACTTGGTATTTGAGTATTTTGATATTCTGTTATTTTAATTATTTTTGTCAGCTTAATGTTTGACCCAAAAACACAAACAACAGACGTCAGCAACAACAACATACAATTGAGAATGTTGCAATTTGATGTAAACGACTGTGGTATACTCTGTTTCCAGTATGTTTTTTTTTGCTTAGAGCTGGGATCAGGACGGAAAACTCACGGGGTATCGAAACATGCTTACTTGGCTTGGCTATTCTGAAATAAGAAAAAAATAATTTTGAGTCCCATCCATTTTCTCGGAATCCACAAATAAATTAGGATGTGAATTCAACTCTAAGTTGGCATATATTGGCATTATAGTATAAACACGAATTGGAAATGTGGTCAAACTTCAAAATGAACCGTTAATAATGTTGGCTAACAAAAATACGAAAAAAAAACCAGTAAGAATACTCTAGTCTAATGTGTGCCCGACTACGAGACTCCCTGCTCCCAACTTGCATTTCAAGCAGTTCAGCGGCAACACAAGCAGGCAGCGTACTCAACTTGCACAGTGCATGTCAAACTGTTGTTTCTGCCTGCTGAGACAGGGGAAAAACATTCTTCCATAACTTTGGTGATATTTATCCGATCGTTTTGAAATTTAGACATCCGAAAGACATTGATTAAACATAATTGTGTACCAAAAATTTAAGCTTTATCTTTAAAATTGTGGCTGTGGGAGTCTTTTGCGATTTGCGGTTGTGCGGGGGGGTGCATCCGAAATTTGAAATAAACTTGATCTGCGTATGGTATACAGGAACCTGCATGCCAAGTTTGGTGTCTCTAGCTCTTATAGTCTCTGAGATCGATGCGTTCATACAGACGGACAGACAGACGGACATGGCTAGTTCGTCACGGCTGTTGATGCTGATCAAGAATATATATAGTTTATATAGTCGGAAATGCCTCCTTCTGTCTGTTACACACATTTGCAGTACTTTATAACTCCCTTTTTCCCATTTTTAATGGGAACAGGGAGTAATAAAATTTTAAACAAGTAACAATTTAACTCAAATTGTTGAGCTTATACGAATTACGGAAAATGTGGAATATTTTTGAAAATTCTGCGATTGGGAAGAACAAAAACTTTTTGAAACGAGCGGTATCCAATCTGATCCGTAGTATATATCTAAATAGCTCTAGCTACAATAGTTTGAGAGTAAATTGAAGAGTAGCATTGTTCAAACTCAGTATGCTCTTATCTTTCATCATTTTTTTATTAAACAGAACGTTAAAACGCTGTGTAATCAAGGCTCAAAAGTACAAAAAAATGCTGATGGGGGTCGCCGGGTCACAGATTGTTGTATCTTGTGTCTTGTTCACACTTTGCCCCAAGAGCCAAGCAAAACACACAACAGCAAAAAAAAAAACACTAAACAGAAACCAGCAACAAAAAACGTTAACAAAACAAAAAAAAAAGCGTAAGAAGCAAAATAAAAGAAAAACAGACAAAGGGGCACCCACTCAATTTGAAGGTTAAAGCCCGCCTCAGCAAGCAGAGCTCAAGGCAGCGAACAAAGCAGAGCTCAAAGCAGAGAACAGAGCAGAGCTCAAAGCAGAGAGCATAGCAGAGCTCAAAGCAGAGAACAGAGCAGAGCTCAAAGCAGAGAACAGAACGGCGAACAGAGCAGAGCAGCACACAGCAGGTGGGCGTGGCCAAGACAGTTGGGCACCGCAGAGTGTCACACTTTAACAGCATTTTCATTAATCAAGTCTCCAACACGCCAACGCGCTGCTAACCCGCTACCAACGTGAACAGCATCAGCAGCAGCGCAGTCTTAACAGAAGCGAACTTTTATCCTTTTGTCTCTCACTTAACTGTGGTTCGCCTTATGTTTGTATTTATAGTTTTTTCTTTTTTTTGTTGTTTTTTTTTGTCCGCGGTTTTGCGCCATTTGCTTTGCCATTGCCTAAGTTGCTATCTCTTCCTGCTTCTTTCTGTTTCCCATCCCTCTCGTTGTCTCAGCATCATTCACTGCTCAGCATGTGTCGTTAATTGAATAACGTAATGAAACTCGTAAATAACAAGAAAAAAATTATGAAAAAAAAATATATTCCTTAAAAATTCGATTTTTGCAACAATTTGACCCAAATGACCCCCAAATACTTCAGTTTTCAGCAAGGATATATATCTTCCATAATTCCATTTATTTGAATTCTTTGATAAAAATGATTGCTTCACTTATAACATCGAAGAGTGGCAATCTTAACTTTGACGTGTGTGACTGTAGTGCTACCTGTTACTTGCGTTATTCAGTCACAGTGACACAGTCACAGTTGCACAACTCTAGTGTCTATGTAGAAAACGGTAATGCAGCTGTCAGTTAGCTGTAATTAAATGATATTACGTTGCACATTCTTTCATAACCTATACAGTACACGTAGTTGGTCAAACTATGAGCTTTTTGCACACATAACATAACCTCAACCTCAACTAACCTAACCTAACATAACATACGCTTCTGGTGAAGCAGTTAGCTTACATTGCATATTGCGTAAGCACACAAAACTACGTAATGCCAGCGACCACATTACGTATACGTAGTGCACAGTGGGGCCCTTAAGCTGTATGCGGTGTGAATGATTTGCAAATGGCTGTCAACGCCAAGGTTAATCCCTTTTTTTTTGGCTGGCGCCTGTACAATTGTTCAGGTGTCAGCTTTAAGCCATCTTCTGTGACCTTTTAGACATGCAGATGTATAAAAGGAGTTCAATTCTTTTAATCCACATCTCTCTCATTTACATACTTACAGTCAACGAATTAAGTTATCGTGCACCTGTTCTCTTATCATAACAAATGAGCATCATTTATGTTTTCATTTGCGCCTCAAAAGCATAATTTATACTCACCAGTATAACATTGATCAGGCTAAAGGCTTTATATTTTTAGTTATAAAAGCCGACTTTTATTAATTGGGCAAATCTAGTGATGTAAAAAATACATTAGTAATATCGATGTTGTAAAATGACATGACATTTGCAGTTTGAATTCAACGATTATGTTGCGGAGAAATGAACCCATTTCTAAAACTATAGTGAAAATCAGAATACTTGAAGAAAATTCATTTTCACAAAAGTGGATACTGGAACAGGCCTGGCTTACAAAAATTAACGCGAAAAAAGTGTCCTGGATGAATGAAAAAAAAATAATTATAAAAATTATTTTTTCAATTTTTATTTAAGAAAGCGATTATGAAAGTTATTTCACAAATTTTATATAAAAGTTTCAATTTAATTTTTATTTCGTAATTCAATTTTTTTGTTGAAAACATAAAAGTTATTTTCCAATCTAATGAAAAAGTTAAAAAATAATTCTTATTTGTTTCTTTTTTTGTGTTATAAGTTTCTTTTAAAAATTACAATCCTTACGTTCCCTGAAAAAGTGTGATAAAAAATAAACAGATGTATTCAAGCATATTTGCTGTAATTTTATATTTCAAAAAGCTATAATTTTCATTAATATTCATTAAATATCGAACAAACAGATAGAAGAATAAGAATAATAAAATAGTGTACCTAAACTTCCTTAACTGACATATATGATACATATATCGCTATCTCTGTCTTTAGCACACTTATACTAATTTACACACTTCTTTTCTTGTTTTTTGCTTTGTTGCGCATTTCTTTTCAGCTGGAAACTGCACTGCTAATTGCGAGTTTAGAGCCACCGCAGAGCAACAATAAAAAGTAGAAGAGGAGAGGAGAAGTGCGAAGAGAAAGGAGAGAAAGCTGCCCAAAAAAAAGGGTACACGGGGCGCATTAATTAATCACAGTCTTGTAGCAACAACAACAACAAGCAGAGGCAGAGCAGAGCAGCGCAGCGCCGCACGATACACAAAGCAAAGCTCAAAAAACGGCACACGAATCAAATTAACAGCGCGTCAAAAGGATTAACGCACACAAGAAGAAGAAGTAGAAGAAGAAGAAGTAGAAAGAGGCGACAAAAGAGTGCGAAGAAACATAAGCGCGTAAGAGAGAGGAGCTTATAAGTACGTGACACGAGGCACGACTAACAGTATTGAGGTTAAGACCGAAACGTGTGTGCCGACAGCGCGTTGCGGATTACGCTTAACAGCGAAACAAAACAAAACAAAAAAGAACAACAACAACAATAACAACAGCACAACGCATTAACAGCGTGAGAATCAAAAACAAAGATGGCTACACAACAGCTTAACAGACACAGGCGACAATCGCGATCGTCGCTGCTGCTGTTACCAATGCTGTTAACGGCTTTAACGCTGCTGCTGTTAATCCAAGCAGCAGAGGGACATCGCGATTGGATGCAGAACTGCAGCAATTGTCATTGCCATTGGAATTCGGGCAAGAAGAGTGCCGATTGCAAGGTCAAAAAGCTAACAAAAATACCGCAGGACATGTCAAATGAGTTGCAAGTCGTTGATTTTTCACAAAATCAAATACCCGAATTGCGACGCGAGGAATTCCAAGTGGCTGGCTTACAGAATTTGCATAAAATCTATTTGCGCAACTGTACCATACAGGAGGTCAACAAGGATGCTTTCAAGGGCTTACCCATACTCATCGAACTGGATATGTCGAGCAATCGTATACGTGAACTGCATCCCAATACATTTGAGGGTCTTGAGAAGCTACGCAATGTGATTATCAACAACAATGAAATTGAGATTCTAGAAAGTCGTCTATTCATGAATCTCAAATTTTTATCGCGCGTGGAGTTCAATAACAATCGCTTGAAACAGGTAATTATAATAATAATTCTGATAAAACAAAATTGATAATTATCGTTTATTTTCTTTCAATTAATTATTTAGTTGTATCGAAAATTAATTGACTTTTAATTGAAAAGATTTAAGAATGCGATTTCCGTTGGCGAAGATTGACTATTGCATTAATAATTAATAAAACTTACTCTCAAGTTGTCCATTTGCATACAAACTGAGTTCTGTTACCGGTAACAGTGCTGCATACTTTAACAGAGTAGTTGGGCTGCTACTCTGTTAACGACCTTATCATTGTTTCTATTAAAAGTACCTTTAGTGTAGATTTACTTTTATTGCGATTTTACTTTTCAAAAACTAACGGAATTCGGAAACAGAAATTAATATTTCAAATAATTAAATATAGCATTTTATAAATCGATAAATAAATACTTTTAGTTTTAAACTAAAAATGTCAATTAATTCATAAATTATTTTTGCATTTAATTGCGATTAACAATCACTTTATTCAATTTCAAACGACTAATCATTATTTTTATTGTTTTCTTTTATACCATCTATCACTAGGTACAATTGAATGTGTTTGGTGGACCCTTGAGCGCCATATCATTGGAACAAAATCAGCTGACACATCTGCACAAGGAAACCTTTGCCAATCTGCCCAAACTCAATTATTTATCGCTGCAAGGCAATGCGTGGAACTGCAGCTGTGAATTGCAAGAGTTTCGTGATTTTGCCATTGCCAAGCGTTTATATACACCACCCACCGATTGCCGTGAGCCTGCCCAGCTGCGTGGTAAATTGTGGAGCGAGGTACCCTCTGAGAATTTTGCATGTCGTCCACGGATACTTGGTAATGTTCGCTCGTTTGTGGAGGCAAATCATGATAATATAACGCTGCCATGCCGTATTGTGGGCACACCGCGTCCAAATGTGACCTGGATCTATAATAAGCGACAATTGAATCCTGGCCCCAATGATCATCACATACGCATACTCAATTCCGTGGAACAGCAGCAGTCAACGGATCAGGTCATGACCTCCGAGCTCCGCATCTATGGTGTACGCACCTCTGACAAGGGTGCCTACATCTGTGTGGCAGATAATCGTGGTGGCAAGGCGGAAGCTGAGTTTCAGCTATTGGTCAATGGCGATTATATGGGTGGTGCGTCCTCTTCCGATGGCTTGGGTGGCTTAAGTTTAAGCGGTGCCATTGGCGCCTCCACGAGTGATCCACAGACGAGCGTTTTCCTTGTCATTTGTGTGATTGCAACGACATTTCTCGTCCTGCTCATCTTTCTGGTGTTGGCTTTATTTTGGTATTGTCGTCGCATCAAAACTTATCAGAAGGATAATACCATGATGAGCGGCGATGGTTTAATCTCTTGCAAGCTGGATAAAACGCATAATAGCTCCATGCTGGAGGGTTCGGTCATTATGGAAATGCAAAAGAGCCTCCTCAACGAGGTTAATCCTGTAGAGAAACCACCACGACGCACCGACATCGAGAGCGTCGATGGCGGCGATGATGGTCATGAGATCAAGAAGACCCTGCTCGATGAGACTGCATACGGTAAGTGCAATTAAACATATACTCTTAATATTATATTATTATTTATAAGAATATATTTTATCTTCTGAATTTAGAAGAGGTTACATTTTAAAGAAACGTTTAAATTAACAGCGTTTGATGCATAAATACTTAAAATATATGCAGAGCTGAGTTTTATTTGAATGAAAACAGTGCCAACCAAATTAATGAATTTCAAGTTGAAAATCTAAGATAAAATTTCAAATATCTTTTAAAAATGTTATCATTCTATTGTGTCTGATCAATACTTAAATACAGTTAAACATCGCAAAAACAAACTGCTGGAGCAACGACAAATATTTCACAATAAAGAACATTTTGTAATAGACAAAGATTCATTTTGAAATTCAAATATTTATTTAGAGCCGTTCTGAATTCCACTTTCGCATCAATTCCACAAAGAGCAATACTTTTGCTGTGCTGTGACATGGTACATGTCAAATACAGTCGCAGTCGCTTAAAGCGCCTTTCTTTCTTTGATGCTACTATTTACTATTTACATACTGCTTTTATATTCACATGCTGCCCAGTTTATTGCAATTTCAATTCCAATTTATTCGAAAGTTTTGTAAATTCGTCCTTTTTGTTTTGTTTCATGTTTTCGCGGGCAAAAATATTCAACAATTAAATTCAAAATGGCGTATTGCACTTCCGCTATTGTTTGTACATGGCGAGCTTGTGTGTGGGTAGGTGTGTGTGTGTGTATGTGTGTGTGTGTGTGTGTGTGTGTGTGTGCGTGTGTGTGCGTGTGTGTGTGTGTGTGTGTGTGTGTGTGTGTGTGTGTGTGTGTGTGTGTGTGTGTGTGTGTGTGTGTGTGTGTGTGTGTGTGTGTGTGTGTGTGTGTGTGTGCGTGTGTGTGCTTGTGGCAGTGCAAATTGCACATTTGATCTATTTGTCGAATATTTCCAGTTGAGTGCAGCAGCAGTTCGACAATTTAGCTCGCATTTTTTGCAGCAACATCAATGCCAATAGACAAACAAACAAACAAACACACACACACACACACAGACACACACTTTTATACACACATACATGTGTTTAGATGCACAAAGATACATTTGTATCTATTACTTCCACCGCATTTGGCAACATTGGACGCCAGCTTCGGCTGATAAACACAAAAGCAAACACAAGCAACACCCAACAACAATACGAACAACAAAGCAACAGCAACAGTAACAACAACATCAACGGATGTTTGCTTTAAATTTCCAATTGGCAATTGCAGTTGCCAATTGATTTGCAATGACAATTGAAAAGCCAATTGAATGCTATTGATGCACTTCATTCTTATTGTTCTACACATTGTTGTTTTTATTGTTGTTATTGTTATTGTTTCTGCTGCTGCTGCTGTTCTTATTTTTGTTGCTGGCATCGTGTTGTTTATTGAAGATTTCAACAAAAACAATCAATGACATGTGCCAAAATCCAAACAGCAGCTTATCAAGCGACGCTGATTTATCAATTGATTTTTTTCAAAACGATTATAGCTCAATGACATCAGCTTGAAATGCTTGTCTTTTCAATTAATCTTAAAGCAACAACAAAATAATAACAGACTTTAGATTGTGCCTAATTCTAAAATATAATTTAAGCTTTTTAGTTCTAAGCTAATTTAAAGAATTTAGAAAGAAAGTCGGATAGTTTTTTTCTTTCGAAGATAAAAAACTGCAACTAGGAACAGGCCAGAATAAAGGGTTAGGAAAAAAATGCTTTACTAAGTTTAGTTGTAAATATTTTATTATATAGCTACTATGTATAAACTAATCTTTATCCATGTTTTGTTTTTAATTTTTGCAAATTTAGCCAATCACTCGCGAGATGATGAGACACATTCGGTGGCTTTATCGGATACAACGACAACACCCAGATCGCGACACACCTATGTGGATGATACATATGGCAATAGCTTACCACCAGATCTATTGGCCTTTCCCGCCCGTGTGCCACCCACCTCACCCTCAATGCAATCCTCTCAATCGAATATACCCGATCAGGTCATCTATGGCATACGATCGCCACCACCATTGACCAGTCCCGTATACGCACACATGTCGCCACATGGCATCTATGGCACCACAACGATTGCGGCAGCAACACATAATGGTTTTATGACATTGCAGCATCCAAAAACGCGCAATCTCGCATTGATTGCCACCGCCAACAGTCGCCATCAGCAGCAGCAACAAATGGCCGCTGCACTGCAGCAACATCAGCAATCATCGGCATCACCTTTCCTACCCGCGCCTGTTGTTTACTCGCCGGCAAGTGCAGCAGTTGTCATGAAACAGGGCTATATGACTATACCAAGGAAACCACGTGTGCCCAGCTGGGCACCCAGTACATCAGGAGCCGCAGCAGCAGCACATCATGCCACACAGCTGAGCGAATTTCAATCGCCAACATCACCCAATCCCAGCGAGACGGGCACGGCAACCACAGCGGAGCTGCAGGTGGAGCCAGTTTATGATAATTTGGGTTTACGCACCACAGCGGGCGGCAATTCCACATTGAATTTGCATAAGATACCGGGTGCACAGAGTGCACAGGGCAGTGCCGCCCAGCAACAGCAACAATATACAATGCGCGATCGCCCGCTGCCAGCCACGCCCAGTTTGACATCGGTTGCCTCCGCGGCGAACAGCAAGATCTATGAGCCGATACACGAATTGATACAGCAGCAACAGGCGTTGCAGGCACAGCAGCAGCAACAGTTGGCCATGCAACAGCAACAGCAGCAGCAGCTACAGCAGCAACATTTATATAACTCGGATACGGAACCATTATATGGCGCACGGCATCATGGCATTACGATAATGCCCGGCTGCAACATTAGCGGCGTCGGTTTGGCTTCACCCACAGCAGCTACAGTTTCTGCTGACGCAGCAGCAACAGCAGCAGCAGCAGCATCGCCAACACACAGCCAACTTGATTCACCCAAGTTGGCAAAGATACCACCGCGTCCACCGCCGAAGCCCAAGAAGAAAATGTCTGTAACGGCAACGCGCAGCGGCCAGGGCAGCACAAGTCAGCTGTTCGATGATGAGGGCGAGGATGGCACCGAGGTTTAGTTTAGCAATTACTTTAAGCTAGAAAGTAATTGCAGCTGACAATTAATTCAAATTGCCTTTTTAGCTGAAGATGATGATGAAGATGAAGATGATGATGATGATGAGCAAGCAGATGTGAAGCAGCAGCAGCAGAACAAACAAACAGAAACAGAAGAAACAGTAGAAGAAGCAGCGAAAGTGAAAGAACAGCAACAGCAACATCAGCAGAGGCACCCCACAACAGCTGAATGTTAATGTATATTGAACTGAACAGTGCCAGCATATGCTAAATAACAGCTGCTGTTAACTACATGTTACTGCTCTGCTATATATGTTAGGTAACATTATGTTAACTAGGCTGTTAGCTATACTGTTAACTATACTGTTAACCAGGCTATTAACTAAGCTGTTAACATGAATGTAACTAACAGTACTGTTAACTAGACTGTAGCTTACAGTACTGTTAACTGGACTGTCAACTACAGCTTATGTTAACTAACAGTTTCAAAGCAACAACACTTGGTTAACAGCTGCTGCATATCCTGTTTCTTAAACCTGCTCTTTCTCACTCCCACTCTATCTGTATCTCTAGCTGTCTGTCATCCTCTCTCTATCACTCACTCTCTCTATATCACTCTCACTCTGTCTCTCTCTCTCGTCCGCGCAATTTGCGTGACTTGTGTGCCAAACCGACTGATGTAGAATTTAGTAATTAAATCGATGCGATGAACAAACATACGAAACAAACAACAATGCAACAACAAATCAAACAAGACGAAATATAAAGCAACAAATAATAAATGCATGCAAAATGTACATACTTTGGGTATGTAAATTGTATGTACATGCGGGTGACCCACGCGCAAAAGAAAACAAAAAGAAATTATACATAAATTATGGTCAGTAGGGCAGGCCGCTAAAAAAAAGACGTTTTTTAAGCGTGCATGCAAAACCGCGAATCCCCAAAACTAAGTACATACAATATATGATATGGAAGCACAACAGCAGTATGTAAAAATCCCATTTTAATAATAAATAAACCATATACTACTCCTTTTTTTTGTGTAGGCTAGTTAGTTTGGTACAAAAACGCATAAATTACACACACATATATATATATATATATATATATATATATATATATATATATATATATATATATATATATAAAGCTAAGAAAATCGATCTATATACTACATAAATATATATGTAAAACTTAAAAGAAACAAAAACAAAAAACTAGAGTGTATAAGAAAAAAGTTTTATTTCTATAAACAAGTTTCAAAAGACGCAAGAGAAAAAATTTCAGTAAAAATAAACAACTAAAAAATGGCAAAAAACGAAAGAAAAAAGAAAATCCTAAAACAGAAAATCCACTTCACGTATTTGCATAATGTTAGAAACTTTTTATAAACAAATTGTAAATTATTAATGCATACATTATTAAATAAAAAAAAATATATATATATTCTAATATATGTATGTATAATTATAAATTTAACGAATGGCAAGTTAATACTTAGGCATATAGATCATACAAGAAAATCCCACAATACGAGTATATGTAATGATTTTTTTTTATAAATTTTTTTTTAAATAAATGAAATGAAATCTGAACATGATTATATAAACTAATTATATAAATATATATATATAAGTATGTTCGAGTACTCGTATCTATGCATAGATATTAAGTGCATTAGTCTTAAATATACCCTAAATGTATGTATGTATTTAACTATTTTGCATTCGCAACTAAAAAAAGAAAAACAAAGAATGATGTAATAGAGATGTATATATACATATATACACAATATACACTAATATACATATACGTATGTTTATGTGTATGTATTACCATATGTATATTTAAAGCAAGAGAATATTAATTGATAGCTATAAAAATATATATATATATACTAAATAAATTTACATTAATCATATAACAATTACAGTTACAATTAATTACCACTTTAAATGTTAAAGAAAGGATCATAAAGAAAATTCAATTATTCAATTGTATGTCTAGACTCTAGCTGTACATGATTAATCAACACTAAAATAACACTAAACAACACAATACTACACAACACTATACAACACTACACAACACTACATAAAACTAAACAACACTACACAACACTGCATGACTATTGCAACAGCAAAACAAATAAAATTTAAAAGAATAAAAAAAATATATATATACAAATAAACATCAAACATTTCAAATATATACGAGTAATGTTTCAGAAATTGCTTCATTAAATGTCAAAGAAAATACAACAAAAAAAACAACAAATTGAATATTAAATATAAAAATAAAAATTATAAAATAAAAAAGAATAGTTATATGCATAGCTAACGTAGTTACAGGTACAGTTTGCAACTCAATTCCCTAAGTTAGCGTTTGACTGGCAAATTTAGGAGCATGAGAGACTCTAATGTTTTGCATAGCAGCTATTTGTGCTTACTTATAAACATTCTAAATGAGCTTAACACACAACACCCATACACAGACACACACATACACACAATCTTATTAATACTTTATTTTATTTTTATTGTACTTTTTTAATTGTATAAATTAAGTTAATATAATTTTCTAAGTTAATGTGACATAAAGAAACGCCCCAAGCCAGAGACACATAGGAAAGCTCAGTAAAATTAATAAATATATTTTCGACACAATCGGACCTGTTCTGAATTTAACTTGCGAATGAATTTCACCGAAATTTCTTCAAGTGAAATTTATTCGAAAGTGAAAAGCAGAACAATCCTCTTCCGGCTTCCACTTTTGTCAAAATTTTGCAGCATTGAAATTATCTTAAATGTTGTTATCACTGTGGACGGCAGTCTACGCTAGTGACGAAACATCACGAAGTGTGCAAAAAGCGACTAGCATTATATACAGCAAGAATGAAAGATTTGCTGTGAGTGTCGGATCAGGTCTAGCTACTATATACCGATATGCAAAGTAACGTCAAGTGCTGATCAAAAACAAGTGAATTCAAGCCGCAAAATGTTGTCAAAAGTGAAAAATGTCAACATTTTTGGGAAATTCACAATATCCCAAAAATGTTGTCAAAAATATTAATGGGAATTGGCCAGATAACTTTTAATTCTATTTTTATTTAATAAAAATACGAGCATAAACCAAGGCACTAAGTAGTCTAACTGACCAAGTTAAACCCACTCGTTTAGTGCTTTATCAATGAGATCTAAATAAATACAAATAAATAACTAAAATAAATAATTAATTTTTTTTTGGTGTTTATTGCGCCCTGTACTTGCCTTGCCCCGCTTTCCTCGCCCTGCCCCTCAAATGAGAGTCAAACGTCCTAACATTTTTTGATTCACATCAACAGCAAAAAAAACAAAAGTATTAAATATTTTATAAAAATTTTACATTATTTTAACAATTTTTTTTCTTAATCAAGCTCGTTTTTTGTATGTAAACTAATTATTTATATAATATATATATATATATTTTTTTTGTATAATTAGTTTGCATTCTTTACAAGCGCCACATTAATCGAAAGAAAGGATCTCGACAAATGCTTCAAATATAAGAATCATGAATAAATGTTGCTAAATTCATTTAAATTAGCACGCAAATCAAAAACTAAAAAATAAAACAAAAGAGCGAGTAAAAATAGTAATAATAATAAAAAAAAAAAAAAAAAAAAAAAACCAATTAATCTTAACACATTTTAACTAACTGTAATCAAGTACGATCGATAAATTTAAAAAACAAAAAAGGGTTCTTATAAATAAGTTTCTTATAATTTTGCATTGTTTTCCTAACACATAAAAATATTGAAATAAAATATAAATATAAATAAAAAGACGAATTCAACAAAAATCTATGTTCTTATTTTTCTGGGTACGGGGAGTTATTTTGTAGAGATTTTAATTCAATAGGTTTGTATTACTTCGATTGGTTTGTATTACTTCCTGTTTGGGGGGAATTCTTACTTTGAAAGTATTTTTCTACAGAGGATACTCTACGTCTGTATTCTTTAGGAATATGCTCACAGACAGCAGAGCAATTGATTTTCAGGACCAAAAATAACAAAACTAGAGAGACATTTTCAAAACGGATGCCTTAGCTATAAGTCTGATATATTCTTAAGGATTTCAATAGAATATAATGCTTTTGATATAAATGAACTGAATTACGTTTTCTTTCAACTTCCTTTCATTATCTATTAATCAGCTGCTTTCGTTTTTAGCAACGCCTCTTTTAAATAAAACTGAAAATATAATGCTCACAAGACTAGAACTTACTATCAAAAGTTTCAATTTGTGATCTTCCTACAACTGGCCAAATACCAGGCGAACAGAAATGGTAGATGGTCGCTTATATCAAATTTAAAAAAAAAAATGCTGCATACTTTTAAATTAGCTACTAAAAGTATGCTGCAAATTTCTGACAATGCGCAATAAACGTTCATCCTGAAAGTATGCTGCACATTTTTGCAATTTGTAAAATAGCTGCCTTCTGATTATTCTGTTCGCCTGGTAGTCTGGCAGCGGGGGCCATCGCATTTTGCGCTTGCGAAGACAATTTTTATAAAACGTTTATAAAGGGTGACACAATTTGAACGATAATTTTTTCACTGCTATCTGATCATATGATATTATTTTTGGATTAAATGATTACACTAATATTAAATTATCGTAGATTAGCTGAAATAATCTTAACAATCAGCTCTACAGAACTAAAAATAAACAAATTTATGTAAAACAACTCTTTCCTTAACTCAGTAATATTGAATTTTAGTAAGTTTTGAAAAGAAAAGGAAAGGATTTCTAATTTTGCAAACTTTTGCACTCAATTATTCCATATGCTAAATAAAAAGTTGAAGATTTGGGTTCACTTTTAGATAGTTTTTCGCTTTGGTTAAGTGCTTGACCTATGCATAAATTGTAATGAAATATTAAAAGAGACACTGGCCAGTGCCTGCTGAGCCTGTCGACTTCGTTTAGCTCGATACAATGCAATGAGCACAAGGATTATTTGAATTGGAAGTTGAATTTGACTGACAGCCCTTTGCTAACCGCTCCCCAAAACGATTTGTATTTTTGGTCTTCCTCGTTAGCCAGTTAGACAGTGAGCCATAAACCCGCATTTAACGCTCGGCCACTCATATCTATCTATTAGAGATGAGCAATATTGTCCTAGCTGTGAATCGCTGAGTCGAGGAGACCAACAAATGCTATCGTGTTAGACTCTGGCTATATAAAGCTCTAATATTAATAGTCAATGTAACGATAACGATAACGATAGAGAGAATACCCACAAGTAAAACTTCATTCACCGTTTTCAAAAACTACGTGCCGTTTCTGATATAATCGCAGTATTTGTTTTTTTGTGATGTAGTACTGTTTTTATACATATATCTTCTGCTATAGCCATCTGATCAAATAAAAAAAGAATTCCAAAAAAATATAGTTCAACATGTTATATATAATACCTGGCACGTTTTTAAATTTATTTAAAAGTTTGCGTGTAATCTTTTTCTAAACTTAGAAATTTGAACATTTTTTTAGAAAAAAATTTCAAATTCCATTTTCAATCGAGTGCAAAAAATTGAAAATGGTAGAAAAAAAGTTTGTTCTTTTATGAACGTTTTTGTTGTGTATTTACGAAGCATTTTTGATATTTTTGAAACAATTCGAACCATTAATAGAGAAGTAATTAGCTTTTTAGTGAACTTACCCGAAATCAACAATTTTGAATTTTCATATATTTAAGCTTATAATTTTGCCTCCATTGCATATTAAATTGAGTTTAATGAAACATTATGCCAGGGCAGTGAATAAAAATAGTTCCTATTTTGGGTATTTTTCAAGAAAATTTCCTGGTTGAGCAAAGAGAAACTGAAGGCTGGTGTTTGCAAACTAAGCAATAAATCTGGTTTTGGTTTCGAAAAGATATAAAAAATGCGATTTTCGGTAGCGGATGTCGACTTTTTTTCAGGAATAAATGTTCAAAACAATAAAATGGTCCTTAACAGTGCTGTAAACGTTAACATAGTAGGAAAATTGTTGTTGTTGGCGCTGCTGGTGAAGAATTTTAACAAAAAACAATTTTGGATGCTCTAGCTTCAAAACTGTGGAAAAAAACTGCGTTCATACGGACAGACAGACGGAAGGACGGACTTATCACAAACCCAATATACTCTTTTTTTCCATTTTGGATAACAGAGTATAAAAACGGTCAAACTAAAATCAAAAAAGCAACTTATGAAACCTATAAAAAACTTTTCTGACGAAATGATTCAAATTTTTTGCAAATTTGTGTAAGGTGAAGGACTGTAGTCTAGTGGGAAGGCGTTTGGCTTTGACACACAAAACCTCGGGTTCGATTCCCAATCAAATAAATCGTTTTATATTAAAAATGTATCATTGTCAATGTTTTAAAATCAAATCAGTGCTTTATATTGTCCAGGGAACAATGTCCACCATTTATTATACATATCTGTATTAAGAATTCAATAACAAGAAAAATATATGTATAAATTTGAAAACAGAATAATCTAATATGAAGAACTCACAATCACTGATATTTAAAAGTAACAGTCACAGTTATGAGTTTGACTGCATAAAAATAATATCGCTCAACTCTATTATCTACATATCTAGTATATTGTGTTTGCCAATGAGGTTGTGGCTTGTTGGATGGGGGGCTGAGGGTAGATAGGGGCAAAAGGGGAGAGCGAGAATAAAGCGGTAATGGCACATTCAAAATTTTAATAAATACGCAACAAGCATTAAAAATATAGCCAAATTTCGTAGCCGTACGCTGCAGGAGGCTCTCCCCCTACACCTATCAAATTATATGGCGAATGATGCGAAAATTTACCAAAATGAGCATGAAAGTGGTAAGGGGGGGAGCAGTGAGTTGGAGAGGAGGCTGAGAGGAAGCCGAAGCGTCAGTCGCAGTCGCAGCCGCAGCGATACAAACGCGTATAAATTCATTTTGGAATCCATATTTTGCATGACACAAATTTTATGTTTAGCCCAGAGTATTCTGAGCAAGTGTGTGTGTGTATGTGTGTGTGTGTGTGTGTTTGTGTGTGTGTCTGTTGCTGCATATTTATAGAGCATGGATAATCAAAGTTTACTGCTTATAATTTGGCAACAAAAGTGCCGCGAGGCGTCGGCCATTTTATGCACAGCTGCTGTGCGTAGCATGGGGCAAGTATCTCTGTGTCTGTGTGTCTGTGTGTTGCGTGTGGGTGTATGTGTGTGTGTCCAAAAACTGTTGAGTAAACATTGCACACAGATTTTGTATCTATGTTTTGCCTGCTAAACGGCTGAGCAGCCAAAGATCGGACCACATAGTACAAAACGGTAACTATTACTTTGACCAAGTATTTGAAAAGTTAAGCGCACTTTTGACAGCAGCAACAACTCAAACAAACCAGACTGCAAAATATTCTATTACAAAACAACAAAAAAAAAACACAATGACCATAAAGCAGCTTTCCAGATTTTACAAAAACTAACGCTGATTTCAAATAGGCGTAAAGCATGAATAACTTTAAAAAAAAAATAAAATAAACTCTGTTCTGAAATTCACATTCGAATCATATCCACAGAAAAGTGTGTAACATACTTTTTTGGGCAGGATACAATTGGCTTCGTATGCACTGATATCATTTTTAGATACTGTCAAATGTATGCCTTACATGCGTATGTGGAATTTATTCGAAACTGCTATCCAGAACAGCCCTGCATAACTTAATGTATTGGATTTCGTTACCAGACTGACTATCAGTCCTGTTCTGAACTCCGCTTCCGAATCTATTCCACAGAAAAGTGTGTAGCATACATTTGTAGACGATATATTTATATTTCAATAATTTTTTTGGAATCGTTTCGAAAGTGGAATTCAGAACTGGACAGTATATCATATATGTATGTATGTAGCTGAAGAACCGTGCTGAAAATGTTCCGGTTTTGATCAATGTTTGGTTCAATTGAATAAAACAGTTTAAAAACTGAGAATGTGAGTTCAACTTCATATTTAAGTTATAGTGCTCCAAATCGAACAACTTGGACAATATGTTTTCATACTTTTGAGCCTTATTGAAAAATTCATTAATTTTAAGTTCTTTAGAAAATTTATGAACAAATAAACTAAACTAAAATAGTGTTAGAAAGTGACAAAAAGACGGACAATGCACAAGCCCAATCTACGCTCTTTATGGCTTTGGGAACAGAGTATAACAAGAGCCTTACTAAATATGCAAAGCCCTCTCTCTCTCTCTCTCTTTCTCACTCACATGCATCTTGAGGATGCAAACTAAATGTTGCCTACTTTTGCGGGCGCTGCGCAAATTATTCAAGTTGTTGAAGATGAAGAAGCAGGAGCAGCTAAAGTTTGCCTAAAACCCGAAAAGTGCTGCTGCTGCCAACTTATTGAAAATACTTTGTGAAAACTTGTGCCCATATAACACATTTTTACACACAGAGAGAGAGAGAGAGAGAGAGAGAGAGAGAGAGAGAGAGAGAGAGAGAGAGAGAGAGAGAGAGAGCGCATTAGGAGTCCTTAGAAGTCCTTATAAACAAACTACTTGTTTGCTCAATTTTAGACGCTCAGTGCAAGCGGTAGATCTGCAGACTTCAATGCTGTTTTGGCCTGTTCCGAATTTCGAGTCCCTAGAAAAAAGAAAAAAACTTAAATAAAAGTTCAAACGAACGGTGCATGGATTAAAATGCTGCGCTAAGAAGTATGCTACATGAATAATACATAAAGTTTCTAACTTATTTAGATTAAGTTGCCACAAAAGGTAGCACAAAACTGGTTTAAATAAAATAAATGTACAAATTTTTAATAATAGAAAAAATATAAGTTCAAAACAGACTTGATTATAATTGGTATGCATTGCTAACGGCCTTAAATGTCTCAATATACAGTTCAATTCAACATGTAGCCAATTAAGATTAAGTATGCAGACATTTGAATACCCCAATTCCCGAATCTATTTTGAGTTTTAGTTACTTGGGTGCTAAGAAAAGCTACTTCTTTTTATTATTTTTTGTATGCTGAAGAGGGGAAGCGGCTACTTGAGGTGTTGCAGTTGCAGTTGCAGTTGCAGTTGCAGCTGTTGTTGCACTTGTTATGTTTGCAATAAAGTTGTAAATCTTTGAAATGTGCACTATAAAAAGTGGCAGACAGCAGGCAGCAGTAGCAGTGGCAGCTCTTGATGTTGTTGCTGTGGCAGCTCTTCATGTTGTTGCTGTGGCAGCTCTTGATGTTGATGTTGTTGCTGCTGTACTTGTTGTTGTTGCTGCTGCTGCTGCTGCTGTTGTTTCTGTCGTTGCTGCTGTTGTTGCTGTTCTTTTCCATTTTGGGGCGCAACACGAAAAGTTACGCTAGTTTATGAAAAAGTCTTTGAGCTGTCAAACTGTCCAATTTGTAGATAAAGTTGCGACGCATCCCCCCACACACACCCCGCAGCCCACCACCAGCCCTGGAAGCAAAACCCAAACCTCTGTTCCATCAATGTTGTTAGTCTCTCTCTCTCCCTCTCGCTCGCTCTCTCTCTCTCTCACTCTCTCACACTCATTTGCTGTTTCTTTGTTGCTTATCTGCTTCTTCTTCTGTGCCTTGTTATGTTTTAAATTCAGTTTTGCGTCTTTAAGGCCAAATAAAAAGTTGAAGGCAGCATGTTGTTAAGAAAGACGCAGCATGCTTTTAGGCGTGCAATATAAAATGGCGATCTCTGCATTTTACACTCCACCCCCTCACACACACACACACACACACTTACACACACGCAGACGCACGCGTTATTAAAAAGCTTGTTGAAAAGTTGATTTCAATATTAGTTTCACATTTTGTCCTTCAAGCTGCACGTAATGAGGCGCAACGAATGGGTGGGGCAAGTGGGTGGCAGCATTGTGAAGTGGCTGTAGTGGATTGGGGCAGGAAACACTAATAGCTGTTGTCCGTTAAACTCAACAAAACTTCATTAAATGCGTCCGGGCAACTATTAAAAAGTTTCGTCGACTTTATTTCAATAGTTTTGCTGAGTGCGCAAATTATTCAATATTAACAACGTAATTGTTGTCTTAAATTTTATTTGATTGCCCTCCCCCCCCCCTCCTCACTGCTTGGCTTGTTGCTGCTTTCTTCTTAAAATACAGTTGAAAAGATTCCTGGGCTTTATGCACGAACAGCAGCGTTTTAAATCTCATCTTTACTTAAGATTTTGATGACTACATTGTTAACTAAGAAAAATTAAAAACAAGAACAAAGTTACGTTGATCGTGTCGAAGCTGATAAACGGCATGAGGGGGGAGTATCTGAAATTGTAGGTAAACCTGTATGGTATACAGAAACATATACTGCAAGTTTACTGTCTCTAGCTCTTATAGTCTGTGAGATCATAGCATTCATATGGACAGACAGACAGAAAAAAAAAGTAAGAACTATATTTCCACTTAGCTCCAAAAAGTACGTCACACACTTTACTGTGGAATCGATTTGAAAATGGTATTCGAAACAGGTCTGACTATGAGACGTGTTCCGAATTTCACATTCGTTACAATTTCACTGCAAACTAAATAGAATACTTTTTGTAGAAGTCTAAACTTAAGAAGCTTAGTTTTTTCTACATTCCTTACATTTGTATCCGCGCCTTGCGTATTTCTGTGAAATCGATTCGTATGTGATATTCGGAACAGGTCTGACTACGTCTGAAAACAGTCATACAAACTATTCTCCAAAAAAATAAGTTTTTTTATAATGAAATTGGGAAGATTTTTATGCGCAAATTGCAATAAAGTTTTCTTTGGCACAACTTGAAATGTATGTTTTCTACCCAACAGCCATGGCATCCCCTTTCCCCCCTCCCTTCACCAATTTGCTCTTATCTGTTAAATTTCTTGGACACATTTTGACATTTTATACGAAAATTTAATGTGAAAATGCCGGCAAATGCCAATTAGGTATCAAATTTAGTAAATTTTGGTCGAAATTTGCTTCGCTTTGAGTTCGTAAGCTTAATGCAGCCAAATGGCGGCATTAATTAAAGAAAATTATGAAAATTGGCAGCCAAAAGAGACAGTGGGAGGGAGAAAGATAGAGAGTGAGAGAGACATTGACAGTTTGGTTGTTTAGCTGTTGATTGGCCAAAGGAAACTCAAAATGTTTATAAAGTAGATGCTTCAGCTTGGTTCGCCGGTTCAAATGACCACTTATTGCACTTTATGCGCTTAAAATATATATAAATGTGTATACATATATGTGTAAAAAAATATATAAATATAAATTTTCAAGTCCTTTTGTGGCTGCAAAAGTTGTTGCGACGGCGGCCCCTTTTGGGTATGCAACAATTTATTTTCATTTTTATATTTCTCCGCTTTTCGCGAGTGTGTGTGAGTGTGAGCGTGTTTTGTGTGCTGAGTGTTGAGTGGCACTTGCATATGCAGCTCTTGGCTTTTGACACACGCACACACACATACAACTGCACACACACATTAGCACTCGTGTGTGCAGACGCGCCACTTGAGTTGTTGTTTAAAAATTATTAAAAGCTCACATTAAAAAAAAAAATACAACGGTAAGCATTAAGGTAAGAATGCTCAAGTTAAGTGTGCCCGACTAGGAAACACTCTGTATTATTATTATTACAGCAGTCACTCGCTAATTGAAACGCTTCGTTTTCAGTGCAATTCTAATTTGTCCAAGCGATTTTTTCTGTGGCCTGTTCCCATTTCCAACTCCATTCAAAACATTCGGAATTGGAAGTATAAACTGTTCTGAATTCCGATTATTGATGGCCAACTCGTACATCAAATGAAAAATAACCTTTGAAATTAATTTATAATTTCTAAAAAATTCTTAATTGGAAAATTTGCTAATTTCCAAACAACCAGTGTATTATGGTTTGGGTAATCTATTTCCATATATTGTACCTATCCATATATTGTACCATATATTGTACCTATGTATGAAAATGTGAGGATTCTTTTGTAAGAATTCTCTTTCAATATTACAGAATTCTGCTGCTTAGATGACTCATTAGTCCACAATGCCCTGTTAGGCCTAGTAAGTTACCAACCGAGTTCCCTTCTATTATTATAATTAGCCTAAATCTTCTTTGAATATAATTCTCTAATTTTGATTAATTTGTAAATCATCATCTCAACAATTTTCATATAGTTTGAAATAGCTTTAAAAATAATATATTTATAGCTACAGTTAAAGTTTTAGTCGACTGCATTTGCTCTTAATAATTAGTTGCTTCTATTATTTTTTCAAACACACAATCGCTAATCTACTGCTCATTGCTGCACACACTATCCTAAGCGTATCCAGCAACCACAATTCAAACTAATGCGATACTACGTTATTAAACATTCAGATTCGATTTTTATTATTAAAATAATCGCTTGGCTCATGGCTATGCCACTAGTTTTTTTTGGCACGATCTCTAAGAATAACCAACAACCGATTTTTTAACTTGCATATGTTTTTTAACAAATTAACGTTTAAGTGTCGTAGCAAGCAGCTGTTTAACGTGTGTGAAGAAAATGCAAAGAAGAATTTTAGTGTTTTAGCTAGCAGCCGTATAGTGTTTGTAAAACCGCGAATCGATAATGCAACATAATGTTTTCGCACAACAACAGCAGACAGCTGCATACCGTGTGTAAAACTGCAAATACAAAACGTAACAAAATAACTTCAGTGTCGTAACAAGCAGCCTTACACCGCAGGTTAAACTGCAAATCGATAAACTAACAAGATGCCTTAAGGCCCATTTCCAATAGAATGCTCCCGAAATGAAAAGCTAAAGCTTGCACTTAAAAGCATGATAATCGTTTTTACAGAACCATTTTAAACAATTAACACAAATATGAAAGGAAATGGAATACTGTGCATTTTATTTCATTTATTTATTCATTTTACTCGCCAAAGTCAAATTTCAGTGTCGTAGCATTCAGTTGCATACCGCATGTAAGGCTGCATATCGATAACGCTAAAGCATATCGTTCCATCATTACATCGATAACACGAGAACACAGAAAGACGAGGAACGTGCTGCGCTATTTGTTGTTAATCAGAAGTTCATTGTGAAATTCCCAAAATTAAATAAGTAATAAACCAGTAATACGAACATGTCGCAATTCACGTGCATCAACTGCGATGCCCGCTTTGCTAATGCGGAAATCCAACGGGATCACTACAAAACCGACTGGCACCGTTACAATCTGAAAAGGCGCGTGGCACAGCTGCCGCCCGTGACGTCAGAGGAGTTCCAGCAGCGTGTGCTGAGTGCACGCAGCGCCAACGAGTCGGCCATCGAGGAGCAACAGATGAACGTCTACTGCACCGCCTGTCGCAAGCAGTTTGGCAACCAAAAAGCCCACGATAATCATTTGAATAGCAAGAAACACAAAGAGTCTTTAATACGCTTCGAGCAGCAGCAGCGTCAAACGGCAAGTGCAACTGCAACTGAAATTGAAACTGAGACAGCGCCAGCGCCTGCTGTCTGCATTAAGAGCATTGTGGAGCCACGCCCACATCCCGCACTGGCGGCAGCTGCTTCCGGCAAAGGACGCCTCGCATTTGCCGAGCGTGCCATGCAAATGGAAATGGATGCAAATGCCGACGAAGAAGATGACGACTTTGAAGATGTTGAAGAAGAAGAGGTATGTTGACATGGGGGTAGCAAAGATCTCAGCTAAGGGGGGCGATGTTCAAGTAACATCATTAAAAAAAAGTGATTCAAAACATACTTCTTATAACAATTGTAAATGAAAAAGAAAACTTGTTTTGCTTTTAGAATCTGCATTCGTGCATTTAGTATATCTATCGAATTTATCGACTATCACTATCAAAACCTAATTGAAAACTTAATGCAAACATTCCCAATTTACAGGTTGATTCCGATGAATTTGATAAAATTGAAGAGAATCCGCTAACCGAACGTGATTGCCTTTTTTGCACGGAGCAAAGTGAGGATTTGGTGGCGAACCTAAAGCACATGTCCGTAACACATTCCTTCTTTATACCCGATACCGAATACTGCACGGATATTGAGGGATTGCTTTACTATCTGGGCGAAAAGGTCGCCAATTATTTCATCTGTCTGTGGTGCAATGATCGTGGCAAGACGTTCTATTCTTTGGATGCGGTACGCAAGCATATGCTCGACAAGGGACACTGCCAAATGTTGCATGAGGGTGTCGCTTTGGCTGAATATGCCGAGTACTACGACTATAGTGCCAGTTATCCGGATAATGTAAGTTTGGCTCCAGTTTTCACATTCGGCAAGGCTTTGCGAAAGTTAATTATGTTTGAATTTTCACTTTGACACCGATTTACCTTAGCTTTTAAGTTACGATTTAATTTATAAATAATTAAATTTTCATAGTTTAGGAAATTTACTTTCAAAATATTTTGTTCAAAAATTCTGGAACAGCTCGGTATATATTTATATCATATATTTATAGACGTATTCGCAATTCTACTTACTTTTGCATAATTTAATTCCGCAACAATTTAGAATTGTTTGCATGCTGGTGTTCTGAATGCCACGTGGAATCCTCAGAAATGTTTTCACTTTGCTGTTCTGAATTCTTAAAATTAACATTTTTTTAGCAAACTACTCGATATATCGATATCAATATTATGCTTGAAACCCGCTGTTCAAGAAAATAAAGCCATTGCTCATCGAACTTATCGAAAGATTCCAAAAATGTGGAATTCAGAACATGTATATTTGTTCATTTAACTTTTTTGTTTCACATTCCACTTGGCATTCAATTTATACATTAAATCGAGTTCTTTATTAGAGATACAAAAGGGAAAATTAATTTGTTTCGGTCCCGAATCAGAAATTTAAAGTAACAATAGTATTAAAATGTATTCCGCGGTTCCCGAATCATGCACAATTTGAGTAATTTTTGATTAGTTTTAAGTGCTAACATTTATTTGTGGTTTCCTGCATAGATCTGTTCAGGTATTTTCGGAATCCGAGAGGAATGTCGGAACCGGCGGGATTTTCGTGAAAATCATGCTTCCGTCCGCCTGAATTTTTCAAACTTATCTCAATCGCGACGTTATTTTACTTAACTTGTGTACTACTCATAGCAGTAACTGCAAAAGTTTTTCGTTTTAATAGTTAAAAGAACACCAACTCGATTTCACTTTCGATAACATTTTGAGAAAGTGATATTGAGAACAAGACTATTATTCAGCATATACAAATATTTGATTGATCGTTAAGCATGGTTTTGTTTTTGTCCATGAAAATTGACATTTAGTTTTCCAGAGCAAAAAATCAATTTCACTTTTGATAACATTTTGCGAAAGTTTTGTTCAGAACTAGACTGCATAAAGGCAAATAAAATGTCGAATCGTCAAGTTATCTTTATCTCGTATCTCTTTCTCATCTACAGAAAGATGGCATGGACATTGATGAGGAGGTTGTGCCAGAGTTGCTCGATGGCGATGAGTATCAACTGGTGCTGCCGTCGGGCGCTGTGATTGGACATCGTTCACTGTTGCGCTATTATAAGCAGCGTTTGCATCCGGAGCGTGCGCTTGTGCTTAAAAAATCCGATCGCAAGCTGCATCATGTGCTTAGTGAATATCGCGCTCTTGGCTGGACGCAGACCCAACAGCAGGCGGCAGCGCGGAAGGCACGCGATATACATTTGATGAAGCGGGTGCAGTCCAAGTGGCAGATGCAGCTGGGCACCAAGGCCAATAAATTGCAAAAGCATTATCGCGCCCAGATCCTCATTTAAGCAAAACAAACGAAAAAAACAACAAAAAATCACTTTTTCAAATGTATAAAACTCAAAAAACGTTTTTCTTTTTTGTTTTCTCGCTTAAATTAAGCAAAAATATTTGTTTTCATTTAAAAATTACTACGATTTCACTTCGAAAATAAAATTACATAATTTAAATTAAAAATTAAATAAAATTTACTTTTGATTCTGTATAAGTTAAAATTAAATCGTTTATCGTTAAAACTTACAGCAATAAATTTTTAGTCATTAAAACTAGGTAAAAAAAAAAAAAACGGTTCTAATTTTTAAGAACTGTTAACTTAATGAGCGATGCACGTGTGTGTGGGTATGAGCGAGACGGCTGCATTGTGTGAGCGTGACTTAAATAAACCGATGTATGTGTGAGTGTGTGTGAATTTTAGCTAGCTATGTATGTGTGTGTGTGTGTGTGTTGTGTACGTATGTATGGATGTGCAATAAATAGCAGTGTCTGCTGGCGAGCTTAAAGAACGGAAGAGCACAGCACACACACACATACACAATTACAGAGCGCGAGACAGAGAGAGAGAGAGAGCCGCTCTCGTCTCTCTGTGTGCCTGTGTTTGTTTGCCAGAGGCGATCGACGGTATACACAAATTACAGGAATCAGTGCTGTTCTCAATTCCACTTTCGCAACAATTCCACAGAAATATGTTAGGCAGACTTTTAGGCGCCCTAACAGTTTAAATAAAATTTTCGGAAAACAAGAATTTTGATTTTAATACTTTCCGACAAGATTTTGTACAAGTGAGTTATCTTTGAATGTTCCCATTTTCGCAATTTTTTTCCAACATTTTAAGAAATTTCAATACCGCAAAATCAATACCGCGAAAGACCGTTAACGGTCTGCTTATCTTCTCCATGGAGTTGCTGCAAAAGTCAAATTTGAAAACAGGCCCAAATAAAAAAAATACAAAAAAAAAAACGGTAGGAAAAAATTAAATAAAATAAAACATTTAAATTATAAATTAAGCATATAAAAAGACGGCAGGTAACGCTAATGTATAACTACAGGATTCTGTTGAACACATACGCCCACCATGGGCGACGACGAAGAGGCAGAGGCATCGCTGCTTACGTTCGTCGTTGAACTGCCGCCGGTGCCGGTGATGATACTGCTGCTAGACGTTGCGGCTGATGCTGGCAGCGCTGCTGACGCTGACGCTGGCATTGACAAGGGCAGAGGCAGCGGCGCCAGTGGCTGCGGATGATACAATAGCGCCGTATACGAGGCTGGTCCCGAGCCACCACCACCCACACCACCGGGCAAACCGCCGGCAGCAGAGGCGCTAATAACACTTGAATCCGTCATCATTAGATGCGATGCGGCAGCGGACATATTGCCATAATGATGCATCAGATTCAGATCCAGCGGCAGCGATGCCGGCGCATAGCTGTGATGTGGCTGCGGCTGTTGCAGCTGCAGCTGCAGCGGCTGCATTTGATGTGCGGCGGGTGGTTGTATCGGCGGCAGTAGCAGCGGGGCTGCTCCGTTATGCTTAATGGTGCTAAAATTTTGATGTGCGCCAACGCCGCTGCCGCGCATGCGTCCAAATGGCTGCTGGCCAAGCCGCAGCGCTGCCGCTGCCATGGCCGCAGCTGAAACTGGCGGCAGCGGCGGCGGCGGCATATGTTGTGGATGCGGCGGATCGCAGTCCATGGCGTGTGGATAGCTGTTGCCCATATAAATGTTACGGCGACTGTTGATGCCAACACCGACGCCGCCAACGCCGCTGCTGCTGCTGTGATTTAAGCTATTCAGACTGTTATTGTTGTTGCTGCTGATCGTCGCTGCTGCGTTTGACGTTGGCTGCGCCTGCAGACTCAGCGCCGAAAAGTTCATGGCATTCGCCGTCGTCGTTGTGTTGTTGTTGTTGTTTGCGTGATGTAGCAGCAGACCTGCAAATGTAAATGTATTCAAAATGTAATTACAGAGAGCTGCAAGTGTAATAATGTGAGAATAACAGAGCAGCACAATGTTGTTGCTCTGCAATTAACAGTGCACAATGTAGTCGCTCTACAAATAACAGTGAACAATGTTGTCGCTCTGCTATTAACAGTGCACAAGTTATCGATCTGCAATTAACAGTAAACATTGCAAATAACAGTGCACGATGTTATTGCTCTGCAAATAACAGAGCACAATGTTGACGCTCTGAAAATAACAGTGCATTGTTATTAGTCTGAAAAGGAAAGAAAAGCTACATATCTTTGGCGTGCCGAAGATATAGTGGTCAGACTTTTGTAGATTTGGCAAAAACTTAAGCTGAGAATTGGAAAGTTTCGTCGACTTATCTTAAAAAAAACAGCATTTTCAACCGATCGTGCCTAGAGCAGCTACTTATATTAGTGCTCCGATCTCGCCGATTCTGACATATGTACATACATACATATACATATATACTGCTAGCAGCAAAAATAAACATCTGTTACTAAAGTTTCACTGAGATAAAGTGAGCGGTTAGTTCACATAGACACAGATAGACTGACAGATAGATGGACAGACAGACGGTTTTGACTAGTTTGATTCGGCTGTTGATGCTGATCATGAATAGTTGGAGACGCCTTCCTGGTAATTATTCAAAAACGATCCAAAATGTTATGGTTTTGGTCTCTAAAGATGCGAAAAAATTCAAAAAAAAAAAAAAATCGATTTCCAGTGGTTGAGGTCGACTTTTCTTAAGAAATAATTAAGAAATTAAGATCTCAAAACTAGGCTCGGAATATTTTTTTGTTGCGGAAAAATGTGTTTAAAAGCTATTTTTAGTTTAGCCGATACCCGCGCCACGCGCTGGTCTATCGATAATGCATATTGGTGCCTTTTTGAGTTAACAGAGTAGAGGAGATTGTTGATTTTGGAGGCGCTGCGAAAAATTTTAGCAAGAAATCGGTGAAACTATTTAAACAAAAAATCGAGCGATGTTGTTACTCTGTTAAAGTTAACAGCACTGTTTAGGACCTTTTCATTGTTTTTATCATATATTCCTGCAAAACAAAGTCAACCTCCGCCTCCGGAAATCGCATTTCTTAATTATTTTCTGATATTTTGAGACCAAAACCATAATGTTTGGATCATTTTGGTGTGGAGGACCTCAGCTAAACAATTACCGTCTTCCTTATGCAAGAGTATAAGAACAGAGCAATGTTGTCGCTCTAAAAATATTGGTTTCTTTTGTTGTTTGCTTTTTTTTGTTGATTATATCATAAATTTTTATTGAAGGGTTTTTTCGTTTTTTTTTGTAACTTTTTTAGTTTTAGTTAATTTTTTTTTTTTTTTTAGTTTTCTTGTTCATTTTCATTGAATTGTTTTTCTTGGTTTTAACTTATTAATTAGTAATCATTCATAAATTAATTCGTACTCATTAAACTTAAACCATCAGCTTTATGTTATATTTATATATATATAAATGCGACATATGCGTGAGAGTGTAAGTGTGTATGTGTATGTGTATGTGTATGCGTGTGTGTGTAGGTGTGTTTGTCTGCCTGTGTCTGTGTGAGTTGGTTTACTATGTATTCTGTATATGTTATTACATATGTATGTATTACATTTCTAAACAACTAAATGCATTTCGTCTTCTTCTTCTTCATTTTAAACCAGTTTGCCATTTTTGTGTAGTTCTCATAATTATTTGGTGTTTCATTTTCATTTTGTTTTTGGTTTGCTTAAATTTCTTTTTGCAATACTGTTTCGTTAAACGCTCATAGCTATGTATGTATGTATACATATACATACATATATGTATATGTAATGTTTTCTTTTGTTTTTCTTTTTCGCATATTTGTGTTTATCCCGCTTGTTAGTCAGAAAAAATATTAATGCCATTTTTTACATATGTATTGTATGTATGTGCATATGTACATACGAGTATGTATGTATGCATGCATGCGTGTGTGTTTTTTTAAAGAGAGAAATGCTTGTCGTTAGTTTTATGTGTTGCTTTTTAGCGTTCTTCGCCCAAGACGCAATTTTGCAAACGACCTGTTTTTGTTGCTGTTGATCGCTGTTAATTAACATAGACTGTTAGTGGAAATGTTACTGCATACGTTGAGGCAAATGTTAGTTCTTTTGCGCTTCTCTATCGACTTTCTCATTGTTTCTTTTGTGTGTTGTTGGTATTGTTAAATTTTGTTGCAAGATTTTTAAATATGATTTTTTGTTTTTGTTTTCTCAATTGCCTAAATCTAACGGTTTGCAATTCATGTTCAATTTCTTTCAGTATTTCGTTTTTTTTATTTTTTTATATGAAATATTTGTCAACTAAACTATGTATTTTCTGTCTGTGTATGTGTGTGTGTGTGTGTGTATGAATGTGTATCGACTGTAATTAGAACTTAAATCTTTGAACACTCTTTCTTTTTAGCTATTAGTATTTTACATAACTTTTTAAAGTTTTTATTATTATTATTATTATTTGTTAAATTCTTGAATTGTTTACTCGGGACTACCACTAAATTGTTGAATTATACATATACATATGAATCTGGTATGCGCACACCTTCTTTATCTCTGTGTGTATGTGTCTGTATAATAAAAATTAATTGATTTTTATTTTCGTTATCGCATAATTTTTATCTTTTTAATATGTATACATATATGTATGTCTGTGTGTGTGTATTTGTTAAATGCTAAGGTTTTCTTTTAGTATCGATTTAAGTTTATTATGCAGTATGTAATTGATTCTTTCCGAATCCCTTTTTTATTAATTATTTTTACTTTTTACTTTAAGTTGCCTAAACGCTAAACTTGTAACGTTAATTATATCGCTTGCTGCCTTCGTTTTTTAATTTTTTAATTCATATTTGCTATTTTTACATGCCTAAAACTATGATTTGTGTTTGGATTTGGTATTTTGCATGTCTTTTATTATTATTTTTTTTTAATTTTTTTATTTTCGTTTGCTGCTTTTCATATCAATAAAAACTTGCATGTATAAGTAATTACCGTTATTTTCTATGAAGGTGCCAAAAGCTGCTCAGACGCTGTTAACGTGCTGCTGTTAAGCTGCTAATTAACAGTTTTCGCAGTTTCCGCTACTAATTTAACATTGCTTTTACTACAGATTAAGCACAATTTAATTTTATAGATTTTATTGTGCAAGTGTTTACGTATGTAATGTGTGTGTGTATGTGTGTATTTGTGGGGAAAGTTAATGAGTGGGGCAATTTAGGGTATGTAGGATGAGTGCAAATGTAGGCGAAAGGATGTACAAATAGAAGTTGTATGTTGCTTCAAATGTTACATTCAGAATAGAGTTATGTTAAACATTAACATTTACATATGCATTTTTGAAAAGTATGTAAGTAGGTATGTGTGTGTAGGTATGGTATATACAGATGTGTGAGTGTAGGAACTACGCCTCTCAATAAATTGCCTTACATACTTATATTTTTTGTTCGAATCCTGTTCCGATTTCCACACTTACGAATGAATTCCACATAAATAAGCAAAGCATACTTTAAGGATTGGCTCAAAATTATATGAACGCAGAGAATTGAAAATTGAGGATTTTATTGCATCCTGCTCCGAAAAGTATGCTACACACTTTTCTGTGGAATTCATACGAAAGTGGAATTGTGAACTGACCTGTTTACTATGTTTATGTGTTTTTTATGAGTGTATGTAGAGCAAATTAGACTCAAAATGCATGGGCGAAGGGAAGAGAGAGAGTTTTTGTTATGCTTTGTTTTTTGGTTTTTGTTTTTGGTTTTTGTTTTAAGTTTTTTGTTTTGTTTTGTTTTGTTTATTTTCGGTTTTGTTATGTAAATATCACAAAAAGCGGCGCCTGGACTCGACACATACAACTCTAGCCACTGATTAATACACAACACTAAAGAACTTTTCCACTCAACCTCGGGAATTTAAAATGTGAGTGATGTTTTTACAGCGCTGTTCTGAATTCCACTTTCGCATCAATTCCACCAAAGTATGCAAAACATACTTTTACGAGCGAATACCAATGAAATGAATGTAGCAGAAAACTAAGTTTCTAAATATTATCATACTCCAAAAAGTGTGCTACATAGTTCTAGATGAAATTGATACGTAAGTGGAATTTGGAACACAGCTGTTTATGTATGTATGAACGAGATGAGAAATGCATCGAAACTTAGGTATAAGAGATTTGTGGCAACGCTTTCATTTTTATTGCCTTTGGAAGTTTCATCGTCAACCGTTTTTTTATTTTTTTTTTTTTTTAACAACTATGAATGCATGTAGTATCAGTCTCAGTCTATACATATAAGAAGAAAAGCCTAGTCAATGCAAATTAATTTCACTTATTTAACATTCACACAGAAAACGCGTACGAGAGCGAGATAGCAAAAGCGAGCTGTAGGGATCGCTGTAAACAGCTATAACATTGCTGTTAACAGCTTAACAGTGCTGTTAACGCTGTTAAATCGATATTTGATATATTGATTGAAACGGACAAAATGTAGAGAGAATTGGAGTGTGAGAGTAAACAACCAAAGAGTAGACAAAGACAAGACAACAATACATACATACTTGACCTTCAGTGTCTATATATATGCATATATATATATATATATATATATATATATATATATATATACTATACTATATATATATATATATATAATATGGGTGTAAGTGTGTGTGTGTTTCTGTGTGTGTTTTACATTACAATCTCGTATATATATTTTATTTTTGTTCTTGTTGTTTTTTTTTTGTTTTTCGTAAGTAGTACATATAATTGCAATTACTGTTATGTACTTGTTTCATGCTTATTCTTTTATTGCATATGTTATGTATGTATGTAAGTATGTATAAGCAAACCCTTGGCTTGTATGTATGTCTATATATATATATATATATATATATATACATATATATAATTTAAAGTATTAACTATTGCAAATGTTACCTCGAATCTCTGTTTACACACACATATTGTATTTACTACTTATACATACACATAAATATATATGTATGTATGCATGTCTTGTTTTATAATTATACTCTGCTGATTTGCTTTTCTTTAGTATTTACGTTGTGATTTCTTTTTATGTGTTATGTACTTTAAACTTATATTTATACATATATATATTTATATATACATATACATCATATATATATGCACATGTATATACATATATACATACATATGTATGGCAGTCATTAAGAAAGTCGTTAGGGATTCCTTGTTTTATGTGTTTCCTATATTTTTAACTGATTTCCTTTTTGTTTTGTTTTTTTTTTTTTTTTTATTCTTTAAGTTTCTTAATTTTACAATACTATGGCCCTAATTGCTTATGAATTAAATGCTTAGCTGTTAGCGTCATCTTGAGTTATAAAGAAACTTTTAATATAAATTAAACAAATAAAAAAAAAAAAAAAAAAATACACATTAAATATAATAACATTCGATTGTATGTATCTCATTTGTTGTCTTTTTTTGTAGTGAATCTAAATTCTTATTCGTATTTATTTTATATAATCTAGGTGCAAAAAAAAAATTATACACATTAACATGTATATTATGTATATTTAATAAAATTAAAACGCATTACATAATAGGAAAATATTGTTGGGTGGCTGGAGCCGCTGGCTATTTACATAAAAGATGGGCAAACAATTTACATTAATATCGATAACACATATATGTATATCGATATACAAGCGGCCATAAGTATGCTGCGCAATTTGACAAGTCGTTGGACAGCTTTTGCTGCTGTTATTGCTTCTGTTATGCTTATGTTAAACAGCTACTTTCAGTTCCAGTGCTGTTGTTTGCTGCTGTTACTGCAACAGTTCCTCTCACTGTTATTGTTACAGTTACAGTTACAATTACATTTACTGCTATTGTTACAGTTATTGCCTAATTTTCCGGCGTTGTTGTTGTTGTGAATGTCTCTGTTGTTTCTGTTGTTGCTAGTCATCGGCGCTCATCTGTACAGCATTTGCAATGTTATTGTTGACATCATTATTTGGTTTATTTGACATTTTGTATTTGGTATTTTAAGTATATTGTTGTTTTTTTTTTTTTTTTTTTTGTTTTAATAGCACAAATGTGTTTGGGAGAATAGAAGAGCATATAATTTTCGCATAAATTAGTTATCATAATATTTTTGTTGGCTTTTGCCAATTTTTTCTAACAGAAAAAAAATAACAAAAATATTTGTGTACTACGTTTGACAACACTGCATTTTTTGTTTCAAGAGAAAGATTCTACCGCTAAATAACAAATAATAAAAAACACTTACAATTTTTAATGCTTATTTTTAATAATAAATGCAACTAAATTTAATTTTTTTTTTTTTTTGTAGAAATCATAAACGTTAATTTACACAATTTTTGTTCATATATATTTTTTTTAACTACAACGAATTTTAATAAATATTTTTTGCATAACATTTTTTTTTTTTTCAGCTTAATCAAAAATTAAAATATTTAACTTCATTAAATATAATTTGAATAAAATTTTCTTTTTTTTGCACACACACGCACAGTCGCACACACGCATGCAAATGAAAATATATTTTGAGAAAATATATATATATAATCTTGAAATCTGGCGACATACATATATCAAAAGTCGTTTAAGTGTTCTAAAAAAAAAATTATTAGAGTTTGTTAGTATAATTAAAACTAAAGACATAAAACGAAATAATGATACATACAATAATTTTTCGCATACATACTAGTTAAATACTAATTATACTACATAAGAAAATTACACAGACAATATAAATTAGCTACAAAAAAAAAAACGACAAATGAAAACGAGCTTTGGTGCAATCCAAAGCTTTTAAATTAATCCTTTTGTTATCCGATGTTTATTGCGGTCTTTTTTTTTTGATAATGAGAACATGATATGGTGATATATAGTGTTCGAAGTAAGAGCTGTTTAGCTTTCGATAGTATCGTTGTTTATTCTGTGATGAACATCGATTGATCAAGTCAATAAATCGATAGTTTCAATACTTTAAGCTCTAATTCAGCGCTAAACGAGCTACAAAACTTTTGATGTTGAGCTTTTTGCTGTAAACATATACCGTTTTTTCTTCACTATCGATAGTTTTTAATCGATCATTTTATATCAAAGTTCAAATTTTAATCGACTATCGAATTGTATGATTAACGTTTAGTATACTAAAAACTCCTATTGTGAGCAACACAAATGTATCGATGTGTATCGAAAGTCAATCAATCGATAGTTTCAATACTTCAATAACGAGCCTCAAAACATAGACCGTTTTTTCGTAGCCACCGCTCATTTTTAATCGATAGTTTTAAACAAATTCAAATTCATATTTTAATCGACTAGCGATGATCGAAAAAACGCTTATCGATTGTATTTATGATTTCAGCTATCGATTATCGAAACTATCGGTTGAGACTGCTATCGAATGTTTTGCAGTTTAAACAGAGACTGAAGTAAATAATAAAAATGAACAAAAAGAAAATAAAAAAAAAATGCTACAAATCACAAAATAAGTTAAAGGAAGTTAAACAAAGAGAGAGCGGGAGGGAGTAAAGAAAGAGATAGAACTAAAGCTAAACGTACTCACCAAGACATTGAGGATCCATGCCGCCGCCGTTGCCACTGCTGCCGCCGCTGCTGCTGCTAGACACCATCGATTGTTGCTGCTGTGTTGAGGAAGTGCCTCCAACGCCTCCAAGACCAACCGACGAGGAGCCCGAGCCGCCCGAGTTGCTGGCGGCGGCGGCAGCAGCATTGGCGGCAGCAACAACAGCTGCCGCTGCTGCCGCCGCTGCGCTGGAGGAGATGACGCTGCTGCTGCTGCTGGTGCTGGGCAGTGGAGCACCGCCATTGCCGCCACCAATGCCAGAGGGAGCACCGGTGTTGTTACCACCAGCAGCTGAACCACCAGCACTTGCACCATTGCCACTGCCATTGCCACCGGATGTGGAGCCACCCGAACCGCTGCCACCAGCGCCGGCATTCGCAGTGGCGCCTGCGCCGCTTGTATTAGTCGACTCGTCCGTGGTGCGTTTGAAGAAATTATGTTGCAAGGCATAATACGGTGTGACACGCGTTTTGGGATCAAAGTCCAGCATGCGCAATATTAGATCCTTAAATTTGAGATAATCGGCAACGGAATGGCCAGGCTCATCCAAACGTCTGCCCGCCGGACCGCCAGTCTCCACGCCCAATATATCATGTAGCTTGCGGGAACCGGGTGGTTTATATTTGCGACCATTAAGTGTCTTCTTTAGCACATAGGAGCCATCGGTGACAATCTTATCAAAGAACTTGCGCGTCTTATGCGCCTGATCCAACAGATATTTCGGCGGCATGCCCAACACCTCGACAATCTTGTTCATCTGATCGAACTCATTGCAGCCGGAAAACAGGGGTTCACCAGTATGCATCTCGACCAGAATGCAGCCAAGTGACCACATATCGATCGCCAGATCATATTGTATGCCCAGCAGGACCTCTGGTGAGCGATAGAAGCGCGATTGTATGTACTGATAGATCTGTATTAGGATAAAAGGTATAACAGATATAGATAAATATATATATATTTACGATCATGAATTAATCGATGCTGTTTCAGTTAATTGTAAACGATCATGAAATAATCGATTAGTACAATTATCGATTTTACAAAATTACAATCGATGGCGTTTCGTTTAATTGTATAATGTTAAACAAGCAAATAATCATGAATAAAAAAACAAAAACAATATCAAATATATTTTTTCTATATAATTTTTTAACATTTTTATCATAATCTTGGACAATTTTTCGTAATATTTATATTTGTACAATTGTTTTTGACTTTATCGAAACGATTAAATCGAAAGAACATCGATTGGGGTTTTGTAAAAATTAATTATTTCAGAAAAATATAAAAGTAAAGGTAAAAAACAAAATCAGAAAAACAAAGCTTACGCGCTGGCCCAGCTGACAGGAGCTGCCAAAGTCAACAATTTTGATGGCCGATCTCTTCGGATTGCATAATAATATGTTCTCGGGCTTCAAATCACAGTGTATTATGTTCAGTTCGGGTGTGCTCAGGAACAAAAGCGCCGTGCACAATTGCTGCGCAAATTTTCGTGTGAGGTTCAATGAGACGCCACGGAAATTAGTGTTCCTTAGCAGATCGTACAGATTATACGATAGCAGCTCGAATACGAGGCACAGATGATTGCGCCACATAAAATGACGCTTGAGCTTCACTATAATTGAAAAAATTAGAAATATTTTATTGAATTATATCAACTTTATAGTTATAGTGTTACTCACCGATATAGTATTTATTTTCAGCATCCGCACGATTCATCATCTCGAGCAGTTTGACTTCGATTTGTGCCTGATTTAGGAACGGTTTCTTATTCTTAATTATCTTGATTGCCACATGGCATTGTTCTTCATGATCATAGGCCTTAACCACCTGACCAAAACTGCCCTTGCCTGCAAGCAAAATATTATTAATTTATAAATTCATAAATTTGAGTTTGTTTTGATTTTTAACGTTTACGCACCAATTAGCGAATCAATCTCATAGCGATCCAAAAACTTTTCACCATTCTTGATTATATAATCGTGATTATCATCGTCATAGCCATCGTTATATAGTTTGCGCTCCTTTTTATTGGATGAATCATCGTCGCCTTGTGTCTGCTGTGCACGGCGCTTTTTCTTCGCATAGTAAACCTTCATAACGTGTAAAAATAGTTTAATATATATAGTTGATGGACTCATTGAAGTAATCAGAGAATGAACTTTTTTAATAATTTTGGATTTAAGGTTTATACTTCAAATGAGTTTAATGTCAAAACGAAACGAGTAACTTTAATTAAGCGTAATCAATGCTTTTCCATCAAATTTATAAATCTTGTTTTACTTTTGAGCTATAGTTTTTCAGCAGAAAAAATAAAAATGAGTATTTTGAAAGTTGCATTAATTTAGTTTGAGTTCAACTATAATCCCTGATCGCAACATACTCAAATAAACCGCAAAAGTTGAATTTCGAGCCAAGTGCGACCGCTATGGCATAATTATTGCTGTTATCTAACAGAGCCATGTTAATTAACAGACGACTTAAAATGCGTTCACACTGGCTTCGTCCAAATTGCCTTGGCTATTCAATTTTTTTTTTTTTTGTTGTTTTTTTTTATTTAAATTTTCTTTGCATTGCATTTGCATGCCTTAACCCCTTTACATATACATTATGCATATATAGATTCTAAATCAGTCCCGTCTGTTGTATTTTCCATACATATGCTATCTAATCTATGTACGCGATTTTGATTAGGATCAAACATTTATACGAAGTCAGCATTGAAGTCAATCTCCTTTACCTTTGCCTTGCCTTCGCCTTTGCCTATACCTTTGATTTTGCCTTCGCCTTTCCCTTTACCCCTCTCTGCTGCCAACGCACCGCATGCTTATTGACTTGGCGAAAATTGTTATATGCAGCTGGCTGGCTTGGCAAAAAACGTTGTTGCTAACGCCGCATGCGAGCGTCAGTGCGAACGAGAGCGCTGCGCCGACAAGCAAAAGCTAGCGTGAAAGACAAAGAGCGATAGAGCCCTTTGCAGCGTCGTTTTGCAGCCAACGTTGGTGTAACCAGAGAGACAGGCAGACAGAGAGAGAGAGAGAGAGAGAGTTTCAACAACGCCTAAAAGACGGCTGACTTTTTTTTGGGGGGGCTGCTTGGCTTGAGCAAATTTGTGAGAGAGAGTGAATGAGAGAGAGAGAGAGCGTTGTAGAAATAATCATGGGGTGCGCCGTGTCAAAAGCAATGCTCAAAAATGGGTGTATGCCTGTGTGAAGAAGACGACCATGACGACGACGACGTCGACGCCAACGTCGCTGCTCAGCTGCTTTCGTGTTGCTTGGCAATGACGTTTTTCTGCTGCCGAGCGATAACCTAGCAACGTCACAGTTAATCGGTAAGCTCTGCTCGCTCGCTCTCTCACACTCTTTGTCGCTCTTTGCTCAGAGCGCCCGTTTCTCTTCTTTTTTTTGTTTGTGTGGGTTCCCGTGCAAAACTGTAGCATACAATATAGCGTCAGCAACAGCGACGTCGACGTCGAAGTCAACGCCAACGCCTGCATATGCGCTGATAAGACTATGAAAAGGCCATACTAACAATGTAACAAGTAACACTGTATACATACAAATCAAAAATATTAAGTAAGCGAGCTACAAAACGAACTCTTTTCTTCGTTCGATTAATCGTAAGCCAATCGGAATCAAAAGAACGGTTCGAAGGAACGACTTGAATGTAGAAACGATTCAAAATGTAGGAACGAAGAACTTTAATGACCGAAGTAACGAAGAACTTAAATGAACGAAGGAACAATTAAAACGAAGAACTTTAATGAACGAAGGAACAGTTAGAACGAAGAACTTTAATGAACGAAGGCACGATTAGAACGAAGAACTTCAATGAACGAATGAATGATTGGGACTCGAATTAGTTGAACGTAAAACAGACTCAAATGACTGCTGAACGATTTGGAACTTAAATGATATAATTAACGATAATCCGACTCGTTTCGTACTAAAATTAGTTCGTATTACGTGGGGGGGTAATAGATGTAGAGAGTATCCATTTTCGCATTCAAAATTTGCTTACAAATTGCCAACTTAAATTATTTCAAATTTAATTGATTTATTATAACCAGAAAGTTCAAATAATTTTACTACACTTCATAGCCTGTTAAAAAAAATGTAAGATACAAGTGAGCTTGTGTAACTTCGTGTTTGATTCCCATTTAAATATATCGTTGTGTATTAAAAACGCATCATTGTCATTATTTAAAACTTAAACCAGTAATTTATATTGGGGACAAAAAATAAAAAAAATAATAATTTCGTAACTTTCATTTTTAGAATCATGTGAATTCTGAAATTTTTTTCTGGATTTAAAGAAATCTTAATTTGTTTTTTGAGAAAATATGTTCTTTTTAGGTAAATATCTTAAAATTATTCTGTTTTTACTTTTTTCTTAATTAATTAATAATTTATTTAGTTGCATATATTCTGGATTTCGATATACTATCGACAATATCGATGTTTTCCAATATCACTATCGAAAACTATTAATGCAACAAAAATCGATGTTCTGCCACCTCTAATATACACTTTATGCATGATATTGAAAAAAAAACAATTGTGTTGCAGCAAGTATGTATACATAAGCTTTTTTTCCTATAAATAATTCGAGCATGTTTTAATTAGTTTTTCTATTTCTAGCCACTTTGAGTTTCTGACAATGGCTTGAAATTCTTTGTAACAGTTAACCAATTCAAAACGTTAATGATGATTATTTCTTTAAAATGAGCATGAATACAACAAAGATTTGTATTGACTTTCACTCTAGTCTCAATCCAAAGTAGTTCCACCATGCAAACAATATCACCATGCATGTTGTATTCATGTATTATACATTTATGCATGCATTCCATTCCATTTCATTTCATTTCATTCGATTGGCTTGTTTGTTTCTGCTTTGGGGCTAATTTATACGAAACAAACATACTGCGAGCACTGTGTATGGGTAACAAGCAATGTGTCCAATTACGTCAAATATGGCCCTTTATTTTTGTATTTTAAATTTAAATATACAACGTACCGCGAGTGTTCTGACTTTATATAGTTCCTTTGACGAGGAATATTATACCTCCGAAAATAACTACGTTTTTTTTCTGTTAAATACGTTTTTTATAGTTTTTGGCCTTTAGAAATCGATCAATATATCCATATAGCGAGTATAATAAAAAATGTATCGATATATATTATATACATATATTAATATCGATATATTTGAGTTGTCGATACTCCTCACTTTCACAGTGAATAATCATCTTAGCATTGGCATATTTGTAGCAAATAAGGAACTTGAAGAAGAAAATAAAAGCTTTTCATTTAAATTCTAGAAATGCCGACTCTCCTTTTTAGAAGTTAGAAGTAATCCAAAAAACGATAAATAAAACACTTTCACCAAAATCGTGTTTTCTTTCAATGCAAATCTAAACTGTTGTTTATGTTGTAGATTGTAAACAATAACAGGGGTCCTTCTAAATAGTAAAAGTAGAATATGTGCTGGCAAATTGACAAAATGTGGGTCATCTATTATCTATTGTAGAAACTGCTAACGTTGACAGTTAGACGTTACCATGTGAGCAGAATTTCATTGCACGCGCTTTGTTTATAAATTGGCAAAGACAAGGTAAATTCGAAAATTCGACAAATTTTTTTCGTTGCGTGTCCGTCAACCGTGTCGGGCGTAGGAGATGCCAAATTGGGTCAGGGTTAATGTGGTCAAGGACAGGCATAGATAGATATTGATAGATCGTTGCCAAATACAAAGGATAGTAGGGTATAAGAGGGGAGTGTGGTTTACTTACCTCATTGATGTGCTTGTAGGTCTTTATCAGATCGACGCTCAGCTTGCGCAATGGTGCCATGGCCGGATCTCGAAAGTGTGTGGGTATGCGGGCTTGCATGGCTCGCACCTCCGACGAAGACGAAGGACTAGAGTGCTGCAAAAGTGAATGAGAATAAAGTAAAGTTATCGATCAATGATTTCCAAATCAATATTTATCGATAATTTATATTAAATATCTATCAATGGTTTCTGTTAAGGCCGCAATGGATAATGTATATCGATAATTTCTATTAAAACCACAATTGATAATATCTATCGACGGTTTTTGTTAAGGCCACAATCGGTATTGTATATAGAAGCCAAATCGATAATATTTATTCATTTAAGCCACATTTGATTATATATATCGATAGTTTCTATTATAGCCACAATTAACTGTATCTATCGATAAGTTTGATTAAAACTACAATCCTGAATAACTAAAGATGGTTCCTATTAATGACACAATCGATAATAATGCCACAATCGATACTATATACCGAATATATTTATTCAAGCCACAATCGATAATACCTGTCGGTGATTTCTATAAGGCCACAACCGATATAATCTATCGATATTGTATATGGATGATTTCCACTTGAGTCACAATCGATTATTTATATCGATAGTTTCTATTAAGCCCACAATTGATACTATCTATTATCGAAAGCTATCTAGCCTTACCAAGTAGCTATGAAGGGATTGAAATGGAGTTATAAAAGAATCGATTGCTCTATCGATAGTATCGTTAAAATTGTATCCACAAATTATGTTATCTATGGTTACTATTGCATCCAGAATCGATGCTATCGGTACCAAGCAGTAGTATCGAAATTAAATTGAACAGTACTATTTCATCCACAATCGAAGCTATCGATAGTTAAATCAACTACTGTCTGAACTCATTTGGATACTACGATTGTTGCTTGGTAGGGCTGGCGCTATGGAAGTTTATGAAATTTTGCAAATTATCTTCATTATGCACAAAAAGATGTTATTTTTTTGCAAATTATTCTATTTCGATACTATCGATACTTTAAACGATTCTTTTGAAACTATTTGCGTTAAATTGATAGATTGCTGTATTATTGATTGTTGAGGGCGGTAAGATGATCTATTGTGTTATCATTCGATAATCACGTTAGTAAAATACAAAACTATCGATAGTAAATTTAAAATTGACAAAGATTTATTTACATTAACATACAACAAAATGTATTCCAAGGAATGTCTAAAATACATATCAGCAATATATATCGATAATATCGATGGGACAATCGTTTAATTTATTGACTTTTATTGCCTTGTCTCCTTACCGTAGTAGAATTTTACTAATAAATTTTCCCTCCATGCTTGGTATAACATTTTGAAATTTTGACAAGACTTATTAATGGTGAAATGGATTCTTCCGAATTAAGCAGCGAAATAAGTTTTGCTGTTTCCATTAGAAGTACTAGAAACTTTCTTCCTATTTCTCTTCAAAACTTTATTACTAACTATGCTATCCAGAACTCTTTTCGGATCTTATGTTCTTATTATGATAACCTTTTCCATGTTATAAGTAATGCTATGTCAATTCAAACACTTAGAACTTTTCTCCATTTTTATTTATCTAATTTGTATGTTTATTTTTTTGTATTTTTAGTGTAATATTATATTATTTTTACTCCCTGTTCCCATTAAAAATGGGAAAAAGGGAGTTATAAAGTACTGCAAATGTGTGTAACAGGCAGAAGGAAGCATTTCCGACTATATAAACTATATATATTCTTGATCAGCATCAACAGCCATGACGATCTAGCCATGTCCGTCTGTCTGTCCGTCTGTCCGTCTGTCCGTATGAACACACAGATCTCAGAGACTACAAAAGCTAGAGACACCAAACTTGGCATGTAGGTTCCTGTATACCATACGCAGATCAAGTTTATTTCAAATTTCGGATGCACACCCCCGCACCCTCGCAAAACGCAAAAGACTCCCACAGCCACAATTTTAAAGATAGAGCTTTAATTTTTGGTACACATGTATGTTTAATCAATGTCTTTCTGATGTGTAAATTTCAACACGATCGGATAAATAGCACCAAAGTTATGGAAAAACTTATTTCCCCTGTCTCAGCAGGCAGAAACAACAGTTTGACAAGCACTGTGCAAGTTGAGTACGCTGCTTGCTTGTGTTGCCGCTGAACTGCTTGAAATGCAAGTTGGGAGCAGGGAGTCTCGTAGTCGGGCACACTCGACTAGAGTATTCTTACTTGTTTTAGTTAAAATTAGACTTTTTGCCTAATAATTCTCACTTACTTCTTAATCTTATTGGGTTTTACTGGGTTTTCGCAATACTTGCAATAAATGTTTTTTTTTTCTTTTTTTCCTTTTTTTTTTTCTTTTTTCTATTTGTTTTTTTTTTCATTTTTCTTTTTTTTCATTTTTTTTTTTTTTCTATTTTCTTTTTTTTTTCATTCTTTTTTTTTCATTTTTTTTTTTTCATTTTTATTTTATTTTTTTTTTTTTTTTCTTTTTTTTTCGTTTTTTTTTTTTAATAATTTTTTTTTCTTTTTTTAATAATATTTTCTTATCCTTCATTGTTATTTGAAATGTTAAGTTAATTTTAAAAATATATTTGTTATTTTGATTTTCACTTTTGTAAATTTAAATTTGTTCCTGTATCGACTGCGATTAGTCGACTTTAAATAAATAAATAAATCAAACAAATTGCTTACATGATGCATGACATCTCGATGCGTGGCAGGCAGTTCCTCCTCGACAACAAAGCGTCCGTAGAGCGGCGCGTGACGTTGTCTGCCACCGCTCCCGCTGCCCTGCGTTGTGTCCACGGCGCCCGCGCTGGATCCATATCCAGAGGATACTACAAAAGAAATACAAAAGAATAGAAAAATAACGATGAGATTGAGTCAAATCAGGCAGCATGATGTGTGTTTTTGTGTTTTTGATATGTATATATATACGGTTCATTGACCGACCCTCTCTGGTCTTCCTGGGGCAACGTATTATCGCAGCAAGTAGCAAAAATGTTGCACCTGATGTGTCGTCGCACACCTGAGGCCGCTGCCAAAATCGACGAACAGAAATACGTTTGAGTTTTAATTTTAGAACTAGACAAAACCACAGTCCAATACAAAATATTACACAATATGCTGGCAGGCAGAAAGGCAGAAAGTTAGAAAGGCAGGCACAGGCCCAATCTACATACATAGTTGTTGTTGTTTTTGGGTTCTCTGTTTTGCTCCGTGTTAAAAATAGCACTACGTCAACAGAAGGCAAAAGCATGGGGTAGTGTAAGGGCGGTAGGTAGGGGCAGAGAGGGAAATTGAGATTGCATTTCGCAATTGCCATCAAGTGAACAAAAAGTAGCAGCAACGAATTGACATCTCATTGCATAGTTCGTCTCAAAAGGCATTCAAATGTATTTGACTTTACATTTGTGATGAGCAAAATAATAATAATATTCATCGCTTAATGCATTGAAGTGATTATTATAAAATAATCGATTAGATTAATTAATCAATCAAAGGAAATAATAAACAAGCCTAAAGTTCAACTTTCAATACTGCTTATTTATTTGATTTTCTTAACATAATTCAATTATTATTTAATGATTCAGAATGTAAGTTTTAACTCAAAGCTTTAATATACTTTCAAAACCTGTCAAAATTGCATTCAAAAAGCGCTACTCAGGTCTAATCACATTTGCATGCCAAGTTTGTATGCCAAAGCATTTTCTACAAAGAATTTGCATTTTCGATTTAAGCAAAAAAGTGTGGTTTCAATAGTTTAACAGGCTTAAAGCGAGGTATCAACTTGACGCGAATTTAAAAACTTCAGCTGTTTATAACAGTTTTAGCGTGTAATTTTACACGTCAAGTGGATACCGCACTTAAAAAGAAGATGTTTTAAATTCGGGCTATTCAAAAAAATGTCACGTAAAATGAGAAAGTTTCGTAAGCTTGTCTGATCTTTAATATTTAATGAACACCCAGATTATAATATAAATATATTATAATATATTTAATAAAAGTTTTCTCATCTTAAAAAACAAAAAGTTAGAAAAATTACTTGGATGCAGTAAAGAACTGAGTATTAGGTAGAGAAAAATGAGGAGGTGAAAAATAAAATTAAATAATGGAAATAACTTTGAAGAAGCGTAAAAAAAAGGAATAAGGAATAATATAAGGAATAAATATAAGGAATATATATAATGAACTAGAAAAGTATAGGAAATCAGAGTCTGGGAGAAACTTAAGAACATGAACTCACGAATGTCACTTAATATTAATATTTTATTAAATATATTATATTTCACGGCAAAATCGATTCTAGCCAGCAACAAAACTATGTGAAATCAAACCGCAAAATTGTATTATGCGTTAATATTAAAACATTTAAGGTCAATTCACTTTTGCAACATTTTGTTGGGCATGAAAACCGAAACCGATTTGTAGAAATTACAAGAAAATGGATAACAATTTTTTAAAGCAAACGTTGTGAAAATGAAAATCTTAAAGAGAATCTTAAGAAATTCAAATCAGTTGGTATTTTGTTTTAGACATGTTTAGGATTCTACTTGAGACAAAAGCGAATTTCTAAATAATGTTTCTGTTTAAATTTCTGACAAGCTTTTTGCAGTTTGAATTCAATTGTAGTTTATCAAGTATTGAATTGCCTTGTCATTCAGTTAATATTCAATTCACTTTAATAAACAAATCAACAACAGGAATTCAAACATCGCAAAAATTTTTAAAACAAGTAAGAATGCTCTAGTCGAGTACGCTCGACTACAAGACACCCTGCTCCCAACTTGCTTTTCAAGCAGTTCAGCGGCAACACAAGCAAGCAGCACACTTAACTTGTCCAGTGCATGTCAAACTGTTGCTTTTGCCTGCTGAGACGGCGGAAATAGATTCTTCCATAACTTTGGTGCTATTTATCCGATTGTTATGAAATTTATGCAACCGATCAACATTGATTAAACATATATGTGTACCGAAAATCAAAGCTATATCTTTAAAATTGTGGCTGTGGAAGTTTTTTGCGATTTGAGGGGGTGCCGGGGGGGGTGTGCAACCGAAATTTGAAATAAACTTGATCTGCGAATGGTATACAGGAACCTGCATGCCAACTTTGGTGTCTCTAGCTCTTATAGTCTCTCAGATCGACGCGTTCATACAGACGGACGGACAGACAGACAGGCGGACAGACGGACGGACATGGCTAGTTCGTCTCGGCTGTTGATGCTGATCAAGAATATAGTTTATATAGTCGGAAAAGCTTTATTCTGCCTGTTACACACATTTGCAGTACTTTAATACTCCCTTTTTTCCATTTTTTTTGGGAACAGGGAGTAAAAAAGAAGTGAAAACCGGCACAGGTCTGTATTTGGTTCCTATTTATGCTTACAGCTAAAATGTTTTGGATCCGATTGAACGTTTGTTTGATTGTTAGTTGCCTTGAATTTGGAATTAATGTTGCAACCAAAATTCTTAATCGTATGCTGACAGCCGATCTGTGCCAAATAGTGTGGCTGTTGTTGCTGTTGTTGATGTTGCTGATGTTGTTGTTGCTGTTGTTGTTGCAGCTGCAGCTGATAATGCCCATTAGTACTGCAGCAACCATTGGTGCCGTTGCTGAGATTGTTGCTGCCATTGGTCAGATTGTTGCCTCCACTGCAACCGTTGCTCAGGTTACTCCAGGTGCGTGCAAAGGACGGACGTTGTGTCTCCTGACGTTGACAGTTGTTGTTGCTGTTGTTATTATTATTATTACTGTTGCTGTAATGCTGCCAATCAGAACTGGTAAAAGCAGCAGCAGCTGTAACTGCTGTTGCTGTTGATGTTGCTGGCGTTGACGCCAACGCAACAGGCGGTGGCAGCAACATTGGCTCATGCAGAGCGTTCATCGATTGCCAGTAGACCAAAGCAGTTGCTGCCGTTGACATTTCTGTTGTTGTTGTTGTTGTTGTTGTTGTTGTTGTAGTTGTAGTTGTTGCAGCAGCAGCAGCTGCAGTAAAGTGTGGGTTGAACGCTATTTATATAAATATATAACTATTTATATAATTCTTTCTTTTATAATTGCTTATTTGCGCTGCGCGTGTTTTGCCTTTGCCTTTTCCTTCTCCTTTTAGCTGTTAACGGTTAACTGTCAAAGCTGGCGCTTTATTTTTTATCCTTTTTTTTCTTTCTCTTATTTACTTTTCACACGCTGCAATCAAAATACACACACACACATTTCGAGTTAACGTACACAGTTACAATTATACAGCTTAAGTTGCCACAAAAAACAAAAATGAAGCAAATGTTTATCAATTTAATTGCGGTTTTATAACAACAATTTATGCACTGTTTTCTTTAATTTAACAAACATTTTACAGTTATTCTCGTTTCTCTGTAGATATATATAGTATATATACTCGACTCGACTCGCGCGATCTGCGTCGCGTGAAATTTCAACGCAAACTGCGTCCATTTTTTGTTTTTAGCTAAAGCCCCAAAAAGCAGAATAGCAACAACCAAATCAACGTCGAGACGCAGTCAACGTCTGTTTTATTTATATGTGTGAAATTGTCGCTGCCGTCGTTGTTGCATTTCTTTCAGTCATTCTTTCTCTCTTTCTTTTTTTTTTTTGGGCTGTCTTTCTGTCTTTATTTCTGTTGCCAATTCGGCAAATGTTGTGATATGCACTCTGATCCCCAGAAATGCACATTTCAACATGTTTGCTGCTCATCAGCTTTCAAGCTGCTCAAATTGTGTATTTCAACTTGAACAGAGTTGTCATCAATTATCACTTTTTTTCATATTTCATTATTTTTATTTTTTACTCCCTGTTCCCATTCAAAATGGGAAAAAGGGAGTTATGAAGTACTGAAAATGTATGTAACAGGCAGAAGCAGGCATTTCCGAGTACATAATTTATATATATTCTTGATCAGTATCATAGCCATGTCCGTCTGTCTGTCCGTTTGTCTGTCCGTCTATCCGTATGAACACACAGATCTCGGAGACTATAAGAGCTTGAGACAGCAAACTTGGCATGGAGGTTCCTGTCTATCATACGCAGATCAAGTTTATTTCAAATTTCGGATGCACCCCCCTGCACCCCCGCAAATCGAAAAAAAACTACCACAGCCACAATTTTAAAGATAAAGCTTTGATTTTTGTAAACATACATATATGTTTAATCAATGTTAATCAGCTGCGTAAATTTCATTACGATCGGATAAATAGCACCAAAGTTATGGAATCTATTACCCCCGTCTCAGCAGGCAGAATGTTTGACATGCACTGGACAAGTTTAGTGCGCTACTCGCTTGTACTGCCGCTGAACTGCTTAAAAACGCAAGTTGGGAGCAGGGAGTCTCGTAGTCGGGCACACTCGCCTAGAGAAATCTTACTTGTTTTTTTTTTATTTTGGCCTATTTTCCAAGCTTAGTTGTTTCTTAATTTCAACATTTTTACTAAGCGCTTTGCTTTTCAAGCATAATTAAAGATTAATTGATTGGCCAAAGTTGTCATCATTTAACAGCCTTTCAACTTTTATACTGTCAACATTGTATATTTCTTTTACCAGAGTTGTCATCATTTAACAGCATTTTCATTTCTTTTCTTTAAAACTAATAGATTTTTGTAAGTATTTATTTTTCAGTATTGTACATTTCTTATACCAGAGTTGTCAGCATTTTGGTTTTTCTTTAGTATTATTAGATTTTTGTATTTATTTTTCAGAATTGAAGATTTCTTAGACCTGAGTTGTCATTATTTAACATCATTTTCGCTTTGCTCGAATATTTTTAGACTTTTGTATGTATTTATTTTTCAGTATTGTAGATTTCTTATACCAGAGTTGTCATCACTTAACAGCATTTTCGGCTATCAAGGTTGTCAAAATTTGTCTAAATGCAAAATTACAAACATTTTGTATGCTTTTTTATGCACAATCACTTGGAAAACATTTTAGTTGGTTATAATATTAAGTATATGAATTCATAATTCATATAAATCAGCTTGTTGATTCAACATTTTAAAATTCGAAGTGTTTGAAAGCAAAAAAGCAGAAGAAAAACTACAAGTGATTTATAATTGCTGCACAGTTGTTTTTTTTTTTTTGTTTTTTCTTTTAACAGAAATGCATTCCACGTTTTTTGTTTTTTTTTTTCGTTTTTCAGCTGCTTTTCCGGGCTTTCAAGATAAGCAAAGAAAACAACAAAAAATATGCCAATAGTTATGAGCTAAACGTGAGATTGTTGCGCATATGCTGCACACCTACACAAAACAACACACACAACTCACACACACACACACACACACACACACAGACACACACACTTTGTTGCTGTATTGCGACTAGGAAGTCAAAATTTAACAAAAGCAAATCAAAAGTAAGCAAAATGCGAAATTAATTACCGTTTTTAATTGGCAAGAATTTTCTTAATTTACACTGAGACAAATTTTTGTTTTTTTTTTTGCCTATTTTTTTGTATTTGTTTTTTTTTTGTACTTTTGTTTGTTTGTTGTTATTTTAGGAGCTGCACCAGTTACGCGTAGAAATGTGTTTTATTAATAAATCAAAGTTGATCACTTGCCAATTTGATGCTGTTTCTGTTGTTGTTGTTGTTGTTGCTGTTGTTGTTGCTGTTGTTGTTGTTGTTGTTGTTGTGCTGCTGCTTCTTGCTGTTGTTGCATTATGGAGAGCTCATGCTCTTGCTCTTCTTCCCTATCCTGCATCTTGCGAGATAATATTGTATGCTGCAAGTGCGCTTTTTGTATTTATAGATGCTGCGAGCTGCGCTGCTTTCTATATTCTGCTGCGCCGCGCCGCGTCGCGTCGCTTTGACTCTGCGCTGAGCTGCGCTGCGCTGCTTTTGCTCTGCTCGCATTGTAGTCGTTGCTTGCTGTGTTGTGTCTCGAAACAGAAATAGTTTCGATGACATTTTCAATAGGTGGGTTGCAGGTTGCTGGTTGCTACGAATTCACACACACTTTTCAAGCCACCCACCCACCCACACACACACACACACACACACACACACACACACACACACACACACACACACACACACACACACACACATAGAAAAGTTAACCCACACAGCGACTTAATCCACACAGAGAGTGGACACCCTCAGTGGTTGCCAAGGGTTTAGGTTCTAAATGGAATTTAATTTCGCCAGTGATGCTGAATGCGGGTTGACCAAAAAGGGTTTGAGGAATGATGGGGGAGGGGGGGCTCTGGTGTGTTCGGTGGGGGGGCTTTTACACCAAAGAACGTTATCATTTAACGGGAAATGGGCCGCTTTTATAGTAGAGCTCAAACCACATCCGCTATGCATGTGTGTGTCATTTAGTGCTGGCACTTTCAATTGATCAAAAATGTCCGATTAATCGATCAATTACAAAATGGTGGCACTTTCAATTTATCGAAAATGTGCGATTAATCGGTCAATTACAAAATAATCGTAAGTTACAACACTAACAAGACAATACTAGTTTTCGCAAAAACAATCGATAAATCGATTAATCCTAAATCGATTCATTTGGGTTGCTGCGTTTATCGATCATCGACATTTTGCGCAATACATTGAACGTCAATGCTTTTGTTTTGAATTGATCAAATGATCCAATAATTCAGAGTTTAATGCTCTACCAGCCGTTATGATCAGGCGTTGCCCGGCCTACTATTTAAGATTCATCAACATTTTTTCCAAAATAGATAAAACTATCGTAATATTTTCTGTTAAGGGCTTTAAAAACTTTGTTTGGTCCCGATTGCACTGAAATAATAAATTTCCTTTAACAATCCACATTTTTTGCTCGAGCGATTGAACTTTTCAAGATGTGTCGAATGATATTTCGTTTAGATGCTTGAAAATAAGTTTGGAGCAGAGCGAAAATAAAAACAAAAACAGTTTCTTACAAATTTCCAAATAGTTTTGCAAATTGTAAAAGTCACTTATTCCATATGATTTCAAATTCCAAACAGAATTTTTCTAAAAATCTGATCTGAGATAAAAATGAAAGCTGAAAATGCCGATGAATCGATTCAATTATATGCAATTAATCGAACTGATCCGATTAAGCGATGAATAATAAGCTGCTTTTGCCATCACTAGTTCATATGACTCATGAATGACCCATGAATGATTGCAATTGTGTGATTGTTGATATGACCGACTGTACTATACTATTATTGTTTTGTTATTGTTATTGTAATTGTTGTTGCGCTTGTTGATGTTGTTGCTGCGAAATCGGAATTGGAATTGGAATTTACAACAAACAAACACTTGACAAATTGACGGTCAGACGGCGCCCCATGATATCGCATTTCTCGGAATGAATGCACTAAACAAATACAAGTCAAACTCCGCGGTCATCTTCTCACCTTTAGGCTTCACCCTTCATCTCTCCTCCTACTCCCACTCAATGCACAAACAAAAGGTGAGTGATAAGGTAAACTTAAGCACACTCACACATACACACACATATGCACACATAGAAAGCTGAGAGGGACAGCAACAAGTATAAATACAATATATTTAGCAGAGCTGTAAACGAAGCATTCTCTTTTCATTTTTAATTCCAAATAATTATTCCCGAAATTCCTAATTTGAATTGAATTCATTATTATAAGCAAAAGAATGATTTATCAATCTTAATGAATTAAATATAAGAATAATTCAATACTTGATGAATATATGAATTCATTCAAAATTAAATTTCTAAATGTTTCACAGATTAAAATAACATACATACATATGTAACTACACACAAAAAAGCAAGTAAGAATGCTCTAGTCGAGTGTGCCCGACTACAAGGCACCCTGTTGTTTCTGCCTGCTGAGACGGCGGAAATAGATTTTTCCATAACTTTGGTGCTATTTATCCGATCGTTATGAAATTTACGCAACCGATCAACATTGATTAAACATATATGTGTACCAAAAATCAAAGCTTTATCTTTAAAATTGTGGCTGTGGGAGTTTTTTTCGATTTTCGGGGTTGTGGGGGGTGCATCCGAAATTTGAAATAAACTTGATCTGCGTATGGTATACAGGAACTTGCATGCAAAGTTTGATGTCTCTAGATTTTATAGTCTCTGAGATTGACGCGTTCATACGACAGACAGACGGGCAGACGGACATGGCTAAATCCACTCGGCTGTTGATGCTGATCAAGAATATATATTTTTTATGTACTCGGAAATGCCTCATTCTGCCTGTTACATACATTTGCAGCACTTTATAACTCCCTTCTTCCCTTTTTCAATCGGAACAGGGGTTCAAAAAGGAAAGTCACATGCAATTCAAGTTTAGAATTCTTGATTTAATCGATCATTTTGTAAGTTTGTTTTTAGTATAATATTCTAAAGTCAAAAATCGCGCGATTTTTCGTTCAAATAGTTTCACCGATTTCTTGCTAAAACGTTTACAGCGCTGTTAACTACCACATTTGCACAACTTAAATTGGATTTTTATCATATTTTCCGTTATAAAAGTCAGTCTCCCATGCCGGTTTTGATATCCTAGAATTTTTCTACATTTTTTGAGCCCAAAACCAGCTTTTTTGATCACTGTTTCGCAGGGGTATTTATATCGAAACACTACCACAGAGCTGTAAGATTGTAAGATATAAGGGACCTCTAATGATTCATAATCTTAAATTTCAGAAAAAAAATCTGATTTTTATACTCTTTTTTAATTTTTTTGGAGGTTGAGTTCTATTGCCCTATTAAATAGATAGGATAAAAATAATTTTGCCACGCCCACCCTTGCAATTGAGCAATGTTTGTTTATCCCAAGCCTGTAGAATCGGACCAACCAAATTTAACAATTGCCACGCACACTTCTGACCCCGCAAAGAGGCGAAAAAAAGAGTATATCGCAGTCGGGTGCATCCGACTGCAACGATCTTACTTGTTTGTATTAATGCTATTTTCTGAACAGAAGTTATGACAGTTTGGAATAGTTGTAAAATTAAGGATGTATGTATGTGATATCGTTCGATATGAGGTATATGTACATAGGCAATGAAAATTTGTATAATACTTACATTTCTGTTTGTTCTTATCCATAACGGCGCCGTTATTCGTATCCTCCAATCTATACATGTGGCTGCTGTTGTTGTTGGTTTAATGCTTTATGATGAATTGTTATAGATATACCTAGTTTTAGGTATATACACATACATATATATACATATATATGTATGTATGTATGTATATTTAATATGTTTATTTATTATATAAATATTGCGTTATTTGTTCAGTTAATTTGCGTAAATTGTAAATGTTTTTTTGCAATGCGTTTTAAATGTTGATTTGGTTGTTGTTGTTGTTGTGGTTTTCTTTTCCTTCTTTTTGAATTTGAATTGTTTTCTGTCGTTGTTAATTTGGTTACTGATTTTGTTCGTATATAGTATTATATATACACATATGTACATATAATTAGTTGTATAATTTATATATTTTGGTTGTTGTTGTTGTTTGTTGTTTGTGTAGATTAAAAAAATGTTGTTTCAAATACCTTTTGCGCTTTTCTTTGCATATATGTATGTTTAGTGTATACATTTGTATGTATTTTAATATTATATATACATATATGTATATTAAATATATACACATATATATATATATTTATATCGTTCGCTGATTATTTGTTGTAGTTGTTGCTTTGTTTTTCTTTTTGTTTTTGTTAAAGTAATGAACACACTTTTCAAGTCTTTTGTTGAATTTGCTTTTGAATGTTATGTTAATGTTAATGTTAATGTAAATGCTATGTTATGTTTATGTTAATGCTACTGTCATGTTGCAGTTGTTGCAGTTGTTGCAGTTGTTGTTGTTGTTGTTCTTGTTACACATTCACCTGCACTGTTCAATCGCTTACGTTGTTTTTGTTTATGTTTTTCCTTTTGCTTCTTCCTTTTCTTCTTGTGCAATTTTAATGTTGTTGTTGACGTTGCGATTTTCATTTATTAACCGTTTTATAAATATGTATATATTTATTTACACACACACATGTGCTATGCAGCTTAGACAGACCATTGCAATAACAATGCAAATCCATCGCACACACACACACCTGTATTCCGGCCGAACGTGCGTATGCGTGTGTGTGTGTGTGTGTGTGTGTGCGCACCGGCGCCCCGCAAAACCAAAACAAAAACAACTCTCTCTCACACACACACACACAATGTGGCAGCTGAGAGAGAGAAGGACAGTGAGTGGGAGGGCGACAGAGAGAGAGGGCACGCGGAAGCGGGTGAAAAAGAGATGGTAAAAAAAAAATGGCCAATGCCAAAAAAAGATATTCCTCAAGTTATTGTTGTTCTTGTTGTTTGATTGTTGTTGTTGTTGTTGATCTTCTTCTTTTTGATGCCTGTGCTGTTGTTGTTGTTGGTGTTATTGTTGTTATTGTTATTACAAAGAACTGTTGTGCACATTTTGCATGGGAACAAACATTTCACGAGCGGCACAGCATAAAATAACACACATAAAAATACCACGATTATTAACTTTGAACACAATTGATGATGATTATGTTGATTATGTTGATGTTGACGACGATGATGATGTTGGCTTTGTTGCTTTTCGATTGTTGTTGTTGTTGTTGTTGCTGCTGGTGTTGTTGTTGTTGTTGTTGTTGCCGCTGCTGGTGTTGTTGCTTTAATAAGTTTTCTTGAGTCGTCGTCGAGTCGAGCAAAACTGCAAAGAGAAAAACAAATGAAAAAGAATGGTTAACATAAAGATTATATATAATAAATGTACAAAATATATCGATATTTTCGATACATTGTACATTGTACATTGTAGTTCAATTGTAGAAATAAGTGTAGTAGTTCAGTTGATTCGAGAATTTCATTAGAGAATTTTTGATATAATTGCAAATTTTAAGAAATTAATCGATTAATATTTAGAAGTCGGTTTATCGTGCCATCACTAGATTATACGTTAGATATCGACCAAAAAGGCAACTTAAACAAACAGAACGAACGCTAATGGACAATTAAAAGAAATTAAAGAATGAACCAACTAAAGACATGAATGAACTAGCTGAAAGAACGAACGAGGTAAGGAAATGAATAAACTAGCTGAAAAAACGCACAAACCAAAGAAACGAATGAGCAATATATTTATAAGTGACTAGTTGGTTGGAAACTACACAACTAATTCCATTCAATTGAACGACACTGTGCAACACTAGTAAATACAAATGTATGTATGTATATTGTACATACATTAAAAGAAATTAAAGAATGAACCAACTAAAGACATGAATGAACTAGCTGAAAGAACGAACGAGGTAAGGAAATGAATAAACTAGCTGAAAAAACGCACAAACCAAAGAAACGAATGAGCAATATATTTATAAGTGACTAGTTGGTTGGAAACTACACAACTAATTCCATTCAATTGAACGACACTGTGCAACACTAGTAAATACAAATGTATGTATGTATATTGTACATACATACATACATACAATGCAAAGTGCAAAGAAATTCAATAACATTTTGCGCGTCGCAAAAGAAACCAAATAAAGGAAGAAAAAAACCGCGCGTTCTGTTCACACGCTGGACTCAAAGAATCAACGCACGCTTTCCCCTCTCTCTCTCTGCAGCTATTCTCATAATTCATTTCTCATTTCTCCTTGCGGCTTGCTCTATCTCTCTCTCTCTCTCGCACTCTCTATATTTTGAACAACAGCAGGTGAACGACACGCGACGCATGTATGTCTGTGTGCCTGTGCGTGTGTGTGTGTATGAGTGAGAGTTCGTTCTATGTGCAAGATAAACGTGAGCAGCTTGAGCGCCACGCGCACTCAAACACACATGCACGCATACACACGCAAGCAAAGCAGGCGTACTTAGAAAGCTTAGCTTGGCAGACGGCTGACTCAAAGCTCAATGCTATTAAACACACAGCTGTTAAGCGCCTGTTGTTGCCAAGCAAAATTTGTTTTATCTCTCGCTCTCTCGTTTTTAATTAAATAAGCGCAAAAGTTTTAATGTGTTAACACACACGCACACACACACAAACACACACAGTAACAGTGAGTGGCAATTTTCTTTGCTATTTTGTGGTGAAAGTGGCCAAAGCTTTTTATTTTAACTGTCTGTTGCTTTTGTTGTTGTTGTTGTTATTCTGGCATATTTTGGCTTTGGTTTTCGGTCTTGTGTGTTGTTGTTTTTGCTTGTTTGTTGCCATGCAAATGACCAAGAGGGCTGCCACAGTGTTGCAATTTTGCTAAAAAAAAAAAAAATACAAAAACAATACATTACTCACGAATTTGCCGGCAAATGTGCAAGGCCTATTTTCACCTCAAGTAAATTAAAATTGCAATGAGATAGCGGAACATTATCATCAGGGTTGCCACATACGACAATAAATATGCCAGTGAAAAAACTCAGCCAGGGTTTTTTAATGGTACATCATCTTAAATCCAATCTAGATATTTGCTTATAAACACCGTATTTCCCAAAAATAATAATAAAAAGTAAGAACGTTGCAGTGGGATGCACCCGACTGCGATATACTCTTTTTTCGATTCTTTGCAGAGTCAGAATTGGGGGTACAATTGTATTTTTGCTCAAATCTTTCAAGTTTTGCCATCAATTTAAGTTTGGTTGGGCCCGTTCTACAGGTTTAGGAGAAACAAACATTGCTCGATTGCAAGGGCGGGGGTGGGCGTGGTCAAATTATTTTTATCCAATCTATTAAATAGGGCAATAGAATTCAACCTGCAAAATTTGGGGACTCTAGCTAAAGGGTTGTGGGAGATACAGACTTTGCTCACTTGCGGGGGCAGGGGTGGCCGTGGTCAAATTTTTTTTTATTCAGATCAATCAAGGATGTGATAAGTAGCCCTTGTGCTAAATTTGGTTACTCTGGCTATAAAACTGTGGGAGATATAAGTTTTTGCGGTTTGTGGGGGAAGGGGTGGTATACCAAGTTTGGTTGCTCTAGCTTCAAAACTGTGGAAAAAAACTGCGTTCATACAGACGATCGATGTATCGAACGAAACATTGATAGTAGAACAGAATTTAATAATTTGATTTGTGAAGTGAATATAGGCCTATTTAGATTGCAAGCTGAAAAACCAGTTCCACAGCGGCTGCTGCGACCCCATCAATGATTCTTAACTCTCTGACGCTGATTCACACGCTACAACAAAAGCAAGAAAAAGAAAGACCAAAAACAAAAAAACAAAAAACATTTGGAGGATGCGTCACAGCGACAAAAACATTCAAATGCCATCTGATTGTCAGAAGTAAACATTAAACACTGTGAAATATGCAACGCTTGACTGATAAATGCAGCCATACACAAGTCTTGAAATCTTCAAAATATCAGAAATTTTTAATTATAATTCCCTTATCATGAAAATTATTTGTTTTTTCTATGGCAGAACTTTTTGTTTTTAATTGTTTAATTTTCTTTTTTCTTAAAATGAATTCAAATATTTCACCATAACTGATCAATTTCAAAAAAACGATATACCAAAAAATTGAAAATTATAGCAAAAGTCGTCAAAGAATATAAGTGGCATAAATTTTTGTATGAGCATGCAGATTCATTCATAATTCGTTAAAAAAAGTCAACACTAAAAAACACAAAAAAAAAAACTGTGGGAGAAACTTCAAGCTATTGCCATTTAAGCAATTCAACATTTTTCAAATTTTTCCCCTTTTCCAGTTGCTGAGCAACAGCCCAATTGGTTTTCATTGTTAAATTTAAAAAAAACACTTTGTTGGCTAATTGCTTGATTATATTGATTACAATCAAAAGATCGATTATAATGTATTTTAATACTCTGTTTTCCTAAATGGAAAAAAAAAAGAGCATAAGTATTGGGTTTGTGAAATGCCCGTCTGTCCGTCTGTATGAGCAGCGCAGTTTGACACAGTTTTGAAGCTAGAGCAACCAAACTTGGCATATATGTTGATACATACCATAAGCAGAGAAAGTGTTGGAATCGGCCAGATCAGACCACTATAACATACAGCTGCCATAGGAACAATCGGTTGAAAAATAAGTTTTCTAGTTGAGGATCATCAATCATATGGAAAGCGTTGTCTCTTCAATCATACTGTAACAACAACAACAACAGCTAAAGATTCGCGTTTCTTATCAATTGAATTGCACGAGTTGTGCTTGTGACCAATACGATCGTTTGTGACGTCACAAATATTGACACCAAACTAACAACACTTTCTTCAGCTATGTTTGCATGTGTATTTGTGTGTGTGTGTGCGTTTTGTATTTTTAGTCAGGCAGCAACAACTTTTGCATGCATCATTATTTATTTTTGGTTGTAGACTAAAAACAAATGACTTAGCAGCAGCGATAGCAACAGAAGCAGCAGCGCTCCCCCCTCCCACGCACAGTATCCCACACGACACGCCAATTAAATTTCACGCGCAGCTGGCAACTCTGCATTTTGTGGGTGGTCGGCTTGCTCGCTCGCACGCACGCACACTCACCTCGCTTCGTTTCGTTTCGTTTCGGCCCTCACCTCTCGCCGGCTCTTCGTCTCTGCAGTTGTTGTTGTTGTTGTAGTTTTAAAGCAGCGTTTGACGTCAGCGCAGCATGAGCTTTCGCTTTGCTCACATTTCCTTTCTCTCATCTCATTTCCCCCCCTCTAGCTCAACCGCCTCGTATCTGTCACTCGCAGTCTTTCTTTCTCTCACTCTCTTTTTTTTTGCCAATGCGGCCGTCAACAACAACAACAACAAGACAACACGCACGATTGCTCTAGTCGAAGAGAAGACGACGCACAGTGGTTCCACAACGCTTTAACAGTGGCAACAAGTTATTATTGTCATGGAGTGGGAATTTCAAATTGTTTACAGCATTTTTTTTAAGTTTCTAAAAATGGATGTCACAAAATCGTCTTTCTGTTTGTTTCAAATATTTGTTTCAATATATTTGGTTCAGAACACTAAACAAAATCAATTTTTAAAATAAAATTAATATTTCTAATGGAAACAAAAATGTTTTTTTTTTAACTGTCTGCGTTATATTTTAGAAAGATTCGACTAAAGATTATTAGTTTTACATTTTACAAAATCTCAATTAAAACAATACACTCACTAACTTTCTTCACATAAAAATGGATTTGCCAACTTGCTTGAAATTGATTGCTACACAATAGAGTTGTCATACAATTTTTTAAACTTGATAAGCAACATATTTTTAAAGTTTTTTGTATAAAATTGCAAAAGAATAATTGCAAAAATAAATAAGTGCACAATTACTTAAATAAATTTAATTATCAAATGGAACAACAAAGCTGAGAATAAATTTATAACAAAATTATTTTAGTGTGGTGGCAACTCTAACATCCAAATTTCTAGAGCTTTCTGTGAGACCTAAGAATTGGAATTCGGTTTTACTGGGTTCGAGTACGAATTCGATATTCTTTATAAAATGTATTTGAAAATTAAGCAATATCTTATTTAGATCAAAAGTAATGATTTTTGGCAACGAAAAAATTCAGTTTTAGCCACTGTGCGACGAGACGCGATGCTCGCGTCATGCGTGACCCAAATTGCTGCACTGCTTGCGCGGGCGGCTACGCAGACGCCGACGATGACGCCGACGTTGCTACTTTACTTTTTAATAAAAAAGTTTTTATGGTCGTCGCGCGTTATGAATATTAAGCTTTTTAGTTTTGATTAGATTCAAATTAAATTCAAACATAAAACATAACATTGTGTGTGTGTGTGTGTGTGTGTGTGTGTGTGTACATACATATAAATTAAGTTGCAATTTCATTTCATTTTAAACAAACAAATTCTGTATTTAGATAATGAAATTTATTTTCGTCAAGTATTTATTTGTAGGGAAAAAGTAATAAGGACTCGCCTGCCCCGCTGCACCTCTTCCATGCAAGCAACAATTTTTAGACGCAATTAGTTGTCAATAGCTGTACATGCATACATACATATGTACATACATACATGCATACATACATACATGCATACATACATACATACATACATACATACATACATACATACATGCATGCATACATACATACAAACATACATACAAACATACATGAACAAAAACTGAGGATGCGGCTGCTGCTGAATCCAACCATATTAACGCTAACAAGTAAGAACGTTGCAGACGGATACACGCGACTGCGATATACTCTTTTTTCGCCTATTTGCGGAGTCAGAAGTGAGCGTGGCAATTGTCTTTTTGTTCAAATCTTCCAACTTTTGCCATAAATTTAAATTTAGTTGGGCCCGTTTTACAGGTTTGGGAAAAACAAACTTTGCTCATTTGCAAGGGCGGGAGTGGGCGTGGCCAAATTTTAGTCACATCAATTAATTTAAAAGTAGCCCTTCTGTCAAATTTGGTTACTTTAGCTTTAAAACTGTGGAAGACATAGGTTTTTGCGGTATGTGGGGGAAGGGGTGGGGGGGGGATCTTGACACTTTGTCTGCCTATGGTATATATCAACATGTAAACATTGGTTGCTCAGACGGACGGGCAGACGGACATTTCACAAACCCAATATACTCTTTTTTCCAAAAAATTAAAAAAAAAGAGTATAAAAAGTCTTTTGCGCAACATGTGGGCGAGGAGCAAAAGAATAATAAGTTTAGTTATTGAATATAATGCGTGTGCTTCTTTCAAAAAGTATATGTAGTATGTGTGCGTATGTGTGTGTGTATATGTGTGTGTATGTGTGTGAGAGAGAGAGAGAGAAGTTAGATTTCTTTGGTCGTTTTGTTGCTTTATGTTAGCGACTACGTACTAAAAATACTTTGTAGGCGTTGGTTTTGCTGATTAGCAACAAAACAATTTGAAACGACAGCAACAACAAAAACCAAACAACAACAACAGCAACAACAACAAGAGCAGCAGCAACAAAAAACAACTTTTTTTTTGCGCTTTTGAAAGCATTTTCTTTTTTAATGACCATGGATTGCGCAAAAAAGGCCAAGGGAGCGAAAGAGAGGGAGTGGAAGAGAGAGGGAGCGGGAGAAACAGAGAGAGAGAGAGAGAGAGAGAGAGGGGGGGGGGGGAGGGCGTGGAGTGAGGAGAATGTGAGATGCTTTCCTTTTTTTTTGTTGCTTTTGGCCAAGTGCGTAACGGAATGCCAGTTAGTACAAATGCTCACACATACACATACACATGCAAATACACACACACACACACACACACACACACAGATATACAACGAGCACAGAAAATTAACATTTCGCTACGTTTTATTATACGCCGTACACTCTTTCATTTTTGTTTGGTTCAAAGTTCAATGACCGATTTCGCCGCAACGAATTCAGCGGCGCAGTCGCCGTTGGCCTCAGCCACAAAACCCAAAAACAACAACAACAACACAAACAATAAATAAAAAACAAGCTTTGTTTTGTGCGATTTTGTCGCTGTCACTGTTGGCGTCAGCGTTGGCTTCAGCGTCAGCGTCGCTGCTGCTGGGTTGCTCTTTGCGCTTTGCTTGCTTAAAAAAAAAAAAACACTCACAAGGTCAACGCAATAATAAAATTGCTTTTTTGCCCAAAACGCAATAACGCAAATAATAAGTATTAATTAAACGATACAAAAGATACAGCCGCAACTACACAGCAACTACAACAAACAAAGAAATAAATACAAATCAAATACAACAACAACAACAAAGGCAAAGTAAACAACAACAACAACAACAACAACAGAGTCATGGCAATTAAAATGTTCTCTGCTGTCTCTATAGTCCTGAGTGCCAATATATAGATATGACATTCGTAAACAATCGTTAATCGATAGTTTGTATCGATTATGCATTTTCAAGCTACCAATTCTTAATCAGTGTTGTCAGTTTAGCCATTTACAAGCCAAACTATTGAATCTAGCAGCTGCCTGTTAATCACACATTTTTACAATCTTTTTTTATTTTTTTGAAAAAAAGAAAGAAAAAAGAGTATATTGGGTTTGTGAAATGTCCGACTGTCTGTACGTATGAACGCAGTTTTTTACCACAGTTTTGAAGCTAGAGCAACCAAACTTGATACACATGTTGATATATACAATCGGCAGACAAAGTGTCAAGATTTTCTTATTTCAGGTAGCACCTATAGTTGAATTGGCCAGATCGGACCACTATAACATATAGCTGCCCTAGGAACGATCGGTTGAAAATAAGTGTTTGTATGGAAAATCGTTTGTGTTTTTCAAAATATCTCGACCAAAATCACTATATCTTAATTAAAGCACGTTCTACACATGTTGACCACATTTTATCAAAATCGGATCACTATATCTTATAGCTGCCATGGGAACAATCAGTTGAAAAATAAGTTTACTTATGCAAATCTTTTCTCGGCACGACGAAGATAACATTTCTTTTTTGTTTTTTTTTTAAGCTATTTTCAATGGTCAATATAGCAGTGATTTTTGGTTATCGACAGTTGGCGACAGACACTGTTCCCCCCCGAAATGTCAACAATAACATATGCAACGCACTCTCTTCAGCTTACGTCTGACAGCGGCGAGTGTGAAAGAGTTAGTTAGGTATGTACATATGCACATTATGCATACATACTTACATGCATGCATAGCTTTGACAGTGGCATTGAAATTGCAGCATCAACAACAACAACAACAACGATCATGCAACGCCAATCGCTGCTGCTACTGCTAGCTTTGCCGCTGCTGATGCTGCTGCACTTTGCGCATCAAAACAAGAAAACAACAATTACAGGCTGCGCAGCAAGCATAAATTCCAATTAGATATTCCCCCCGACTCTCCACTGCGCTTTTTGCAGCAAACGAAATTCCGACTTTTTTCTACAAGAATGTTGTTTATATTATTGTTGTATTGTTGTTATTATTACCGTTTTAATTCACACACACACACATATATATATATACATATGTATGCAGTCAACTATGCTGCTCGCTATCTCTCTTTCACTGCCGCTCTCGCTCTCACTGTCTCTCTCTCTCTCTCTCTCTCTCTCTGCCTATCATTCACAGTTTTAGAATACTCGCATTGGCAACAACAAAAGAAATGAGTTTCTTTTTATACTGTTTCATTTATTGAAATTACTTTCACCTGCTCTTTCGACTTCTACTTCGTTATCATTCCGCTATTTTTGTGTGTGTATATATTTTGAATTTTTGTTAAAGCGCAGTTTGCGACGTTGTCGTCGACGTCGTCGTCGTCGTTGTCAACTGCGTCATCAACATCAACGTCAACGTCAGCAGCAGCAGCACGTGTAAAGCGCCGCCGCCACTTTGTTATGAGTGCTTTTTTGTGTGATTGAGCAATGGCAGGCAGCGTTACATATCCAATACACAACCACAACCCACCAACCACCCACCCACTCCTTCAGCCCTCACCCGATACACCAATACAGCAACACGTGTTGTTGCTGCTGTTTCGCATTTAATGCGCAATAAAAAAAAACAAAAAAAAACCTCAATGGAAATGAAAATGCTTTTTGAAACGCATTTAACTAATCTGCGCTTTTATTATCACAGTGCACACAGCACAGGTGACGACTAGCAAAAACAATAACAACAACAGCATCAAAAAAGCTCATTCCAAGAGCCTGTAGAAATATGAGAGCATTCTCTCATTTCTTCTCTGCTATCCTGCTCTCTTCACTTTTTTGAAATAAACTTGATCTGCGTATGGTATACAGGAACCTACATGCCAAGTTTGGTGTCTCTAGCTTTTATAGTCTCCGAGATCTGTATGTTCATACAGACAGACGGACAGACAGACAGACGGATCGACTCGGATGTTGTTGCTGATCAAGAATATATGTACTTTATATATTCGGAAATGTCTCCTTCTGTCTCTTACACACATTTGCAGTACTTTATACCTCCCTTTTTACTCCCTGTTCCAATTAAATATGGGAAGAAGGGAGTTATAAAGTACTGCAAATGTGTGTAACAGTCAGAAGGAAGCATTTCCGACTATATAAACTATATATATTCTTGATCAGGATCAACAGCCGAGACGAACTAGCCATGTCCGTCTATCTGTCTGTCCGTCGGTATGAACGCGTCGATCTCAGAGACTATAAGAGCTAGAGACTCCAAACTTGGCATGCAGGTTCCTGTATACCATACGCAGATCAAGATTATTTCAAATTTCGGATCAACCCCCCGCACCCCAGCGAATCGCAAGACTCCCACAGCCACAATTTTAAAGATAAAGCTTTGATTTTTAGTACACTTATATGTTATACCAATGTTGATTAGCTGTGTAAATTTCAACACGGTCGGATAAATATCACCGAAGTTACGAAAGAATCTATTACCCCCGTCTCAGCAGGGAGAAACAACAGTTTGGCATGAACTGGACACGTTAAGTGCGCTGCTTGCTTGTGTAGCCGCTGAACTGCTTGAAATGTAAGTTGGGAGCAGGGAGTCTCGTAGTCGGGCACACTCGACTAGAGTATTCTTACTTGTTACCATTTTGAATAGGAACAGAAAGTAAAAATAAATATCTATGAATGTACATTTAAATGCTTAAATGAAAAGCTTAAATTTAAAAATCTGTTTGGTTTTTTATGCCAGTTTTTTCAAATTTTAAGCCTATTTTTGTAATTTTTTTGGGTCCATCTATCCTGTTTTTGCTATCGATTTATGGCAGCACAGCACAGACCAATTTTTCAACCCTACACAGACCAAATGTAATCGATAGAAACCAAATTTGAATAGACTGAACATGCTTAGATGACTTTGTTAACACGATGAGTTTGGACCCTGTTCTTGCTTTATTGCTTGCCGTGGCAATAAAACGGAAAAAAGGGGAAAATCAGAACAAAACGAAGCGTATGTGGAGATTAAACCATATTGAACAATAGATGGAGCCAGTGTTTTTACTTGTGTGGCGGCTCACTGGCGCACACTAGATTGTAAAAGGGCTGAAACTATCGTTGAATGCAGCCCAGATATCGCTAGAAGATATCGATGACTTTCAACACAGCTTCCGTCTTTGGGACATAATTTTAATTTAGTTGCCAACATTTAAATATAACAACAAATGGTACAACAATAACCACACTTGTAATTATGTGTGGACTGTGCTTGTTGTCCTTACTTAGGATAGTTAGTTTAACAACCAAAGAAAATGAACAATAGATAGAGCCACTGTATGCATCTAAAGCTATTAGGGTCTATGTGTTTTAGGTCTTGCAAAGAAATACGAAATGTGAATATGTTGAATGTGTATGAACGCTGTGATTTTAGAGACTACAAGTGATGGAGAGACACCAAACTTGTCATGTACATTCCACAACTTTAAAGATACAGTTCTGATTTTTGGATCACGTATTTATTTGGTCAATGTTTGGATTATAAACACCAAAGATAGAAAAGCAGTTGTGCAGGCACTACATGATGAACTGCTTTTACAATGCACTGCTTGTTTGGTCCAAATACCACAGGGCCGATGTATGTTTGCTTGCGGCCCCGGCACCAGACCATAACCATGTCCTTCGGGGCAGACCTCCTGCAATTCCTTCAATAAACAAGTAAGAACGTTGCTGTCGCATGCTCCCGACTGCGATATACTCTTTTTTTCGCCTCTTTGCAGAGTCAGAAGTGGGCGTGGCAATTGTACTTTTGCTCAAATCTTTCAAGTTTTGCTGTCAATATAAATTTGGTTGGGCCCGTTCTAAAGGTTTTGGGAGAAACGAACTTTGCTCGATTACAAGGACGGGGGTGGGCGTGGCAAAATTATTTTTATCCAATATATTTAATAGGGCAATGGAATTCAACCTGCAAAATTTGGGCCTGCTAGCTAAAGGGGTGTGGGAGATACAAACTTTGTTCATTTCTGGGGGCGGGGATGGGCGTGGTCAAATTTTTTTAAGTCACATCAATTAAGGATGTGATAAGTAGCCCTTGTGCTAAATTTGGTTACTCTAGCTATAAAACTGTGGAAGATATAGGTTTTTGCGGTTTGTGGGGGAAGGGGTGGGGGGGAGATCTTGACACTTTGTCTGCCTGTGGTATATACAAACATGTATACCAAGTTTGATTGCTCTAGCTTCAAAATTGTGTAAAAAAAAACTGGGTTCATATGGACGGACAGACAGACGGAAGGACGGACATTTCACAAACCCCAAATACTCTTTTTTCAAAAAAAAATTGAAAAAGAGTATAAATATACGGCGCGTTCTTCATACTCGTGTTGCAGTTCTGCTTGCTCTGTACTTTCCAAAGAGACATGAATTCTTTTGGTTAAACGCGATAAATTTGGTTTGAAATTCCTTTGACTCAATTTTTGGTGAGTGTCAAAACTTTGGCGTCTGTGCTGTGTGTAGGCTGCTTTACTCAGTGTTTTGTGATTCAACACAATCCAAGTAGTTTTTCCAAAGTGCTGTTTTTTTCTGACAAAAAACAGCTGTCAAGTCTAACTGAACAGAGCACAATGAAATGGAAATGGAACTGCTTGCCACTGCAGCTATTAGTATTGTTGCACTTCTCAAGCTCTCTACAAGCATACAATGTGTGCCGAGTGCGGCGCAAGGAGGATGCTGAAGGCGATCAGTTGCCCACTGGCACGGAGGAGGCAGGACGATGTGAGGGTGAAGATAACAACGACAACAACAACGATAGCGATAGATATACTTCCGTTTCATATCCATATCCAAGTACAACCTGCGCACGCAACCAGTTGGCCAGCAAAATAGCATCAAAGGCTGCCGAAATTGCAACTGCAGCAAATAATGCACAATCCGAGGTAGCCGAGTGTGCCGCAAAGCAGGTGAAAGTGCAGTTAGCCGAGAAGGCGGAGCAGGCTTCCCGAGCCGTTCAAGCAGTGCTTGAGGTTAAGCGTGAGCTCGCTGATCGTACGCAACATGTATTTAATTTATTTAAAACACTTCCGGAAGAATTACTGGCATCGATGCAGCAAAGCGAAGGATATATGAAGAACGCTTGCTGTGCAGCCAAATCAGCGAAAGAGTATGTTGATAAAGTGAAGAAGCTATCGCAGCTGGTCGAACGTTGTCTCACAGAAATGAAATCGTTGAGTGATTTGGCCCAACTTGAGCACGATGATAAGGAGCAAATGTTAATTGCGGCCAAGGAGCGTGGCGAAAACATACGTAGACAGGTCGCCAGCGCCAGGAACGAATACGAGCAGATCAAAAAGGCGGCATATCAGGCTGCCTGTGCGGCAGTTGAGGCTAGACAGAAGGCGGACGCGGCTAACAATAGCAATTCCAATTGCAATACCAATACCAATACCAATACCAATACCAATTCCAATTCGAATTCGAATTCCAAAAATACCAATTCCAATGCAATCTCAACTGGAACTCAAAATTCCAATTTCCGTTCATTGTTGTCATCATTGCGTCATTCGCATCATCCTCAGCGACGAATTCGAAGGCGACGTTTCAATCAGCATCAGTAAAATTTTCAATATTACAATTTTCAATTGTTTAATTTCTTTATCGATTTGCATTATATAAATATTTTATTAAGCACCTAGTATTTCTGAATCTTCATTTTGATATTAGAAAATTAATTTGAACCAAATCGCTTAAAAACTCAACTTTCGCCCTATTTACCACCCACTTTTCACCCAGAGGCTGAATTTTCCGGAAAATTGGAATGCAGTTTTCAATGAATTTTTATGTAGATCTTTGAAAATAAGTTTGAACAAAATCGCTTAAAAACTCAACTTTCGCCTAGTTTACCACCCACTTTTCATCCAGGAGGGTGAATTTTCCTGAAATTTGGTATGCAGTCATAAATTATTTTTTAAATAGTTCTTCGAAAATAAGTATAAATCTGATCGGATGCAAATTTCTCTCAACAAATAACAGTTATTTGTCAAACACATCGAAGAAAGTGTACGAAAAGACGCTTTGAATTCTTTCTTTTTTTCTTTTCTCTTTGTTTTGTGTTCTCCTTCACTCACTTTCCACCCAAGCAGAGGCGTTCGAAGGGGCACCGTTAGGACTCCCTGTGCGGAGTGCTTACCCTCCTAGGGACGCTTCTAAAAGAGCCCAAAAGGAGGGTATCCGACGGAGAAAAGGGCACGTTCCAAATATATGAAAGCAGCAACCCTACGGGAGTCCGAAAATGAGCTATTTCGGCGTCCCAGAATGCTCACTTAGATAACCCGCAAAGACTCTCTGCGGTCTCCTGTATTCGCCTATGGTTTATCTTAAAAGGACTCCTCTAAAAACTCGAAGAGGGTTGCTTTTAAAACCCAACAAAAAAAAATATTTATTTAATCAGTATATCTCGCGCGTTAAGCATTTTCAGTTTTTGGTACACCTCTTCCCCCCAAGCACTCCAAAATAGCTACTTTGAAGAGCTGCTGTACGAGTCCCTTTTCATTCCAAGTCGGAGCGCTCCGAAAACGCTCCAAAACTCGAAATCTTTTCATTTCTCCTTTTTTTTTTCTTTTTCCTTCCATGTCCTTCGTTTTCGGTTTTGAAAAAAAAAAAAAAAGAATTACAATTATGCAATGCTTATTTCTTTCAAACCTGTAGAATGATTTTTCCAAAGAGTCAGCTCTATGCTGACTCCACAAAGAGGCAAAAAAACAGAGTATATCGAAGTCGGGTGTATCCGACTACAAAGTTCTTACTTGTTCATAAATACATTTTGTTTAGAAATTTCGAATTGTTTTGACTTTTTGTGTTTATTCCAAGTAGTATTGTTTATGTCCAAAATATCGCTGAGAGTTTTTCTCACGAAAAAGGGGAACAACAACAATAAGAACAACAACAGCAGTTGCAACATTTATAAACAAACAATGCAACAAGGGCAAATAAAGTGCAGCAGTAAACACATAAGAAAGAGAGCGCGAGAGAGCAGCAAGAAAGCCTTGATAAAGTCTTCCGATTTTGATACAACTTAGTCCGCGTATGTGGAAAATAATAAGATTAAGTATTAACGAGCATTTCACAAACCCAATATACTCTTTTTTTCCATTTTGGAAAACAGAGTATAAATATAGATATATTTAGGCCTGTGCCCATTACTGATTCCAATAAAAACATTCGTAATCGCAATTATTAGCTCCTCCCATATCGAACTTTCGATTAAGAAGCTTGGATTAAAAACGTTGTGATATTGAAAAAACTTATCTTCAACATGTAAGAACGTTGCAGTCAGGCTCACCCGACTGCGATATACTCTGTTTTCTGTTTACTGGGGCGGGGGTGGGCGTGTCAAAATTTTTTTCTCCAAACTATCGATGAGATCAAAAGTATTCATACTGCAAAATTTGGGGTTTCTAGCTATAAGGGTGTAGGAGATACAGATTTTGCTCATTTGCAGGGGCGGTAGTGGGCGTGGCATTTTTTTTTTTAACAGATCGGTCGAGGATGTCATCAGTAGTCTTCATGCCAAATTTGGTGACTCTAGCTGCAAAACTGCAAAAGATATAGATTTTTGCGGTTTGTGGGGGAAGGGGTGGGGGTGGGGGGGAAATCTTGACACTTTGTCTGCCTATGGGATATACCAACATGTATACCAAGTTTGGTTGCTCTAGCTTCAAAACTGTGGAAAAAACCTGCGTTCATACAGACAGACGGACAGACAGACGGACAGACGGACATGTCACAAACCCAATATACTCTTTTTTTCCATTTTGGAAAACAGAGTATAAAAACTTATCTTCAAATTTATCTTGAAAACCGCATTAGAATTTTGACAACTTTGCATGGTTTTGTGAATAACCCAAGACTTTATGTTCGCATGCAGCTCCTAAACAGCATTGAAGTGGTCAACAAAACACTAGTTCGAGAACTGCTAGTTCACGTGAGGAACCACTAGTTCAAAAAACGCGTTTACAAGAAGTTCAGGACAAGGATGAAAAGCATTAGCATTAGCATTAGCATTAGCATTAGCATTAGCATTAGCATTAGCATTAGCATTAGCATTAGCATTAGCATTAGCATTAGCATTAGCATTAGCATTAGCATTAGCATTAGCATTAGCATTAGCATTAGCATTAGCATTAGCATTAGCATTAGCATTAGCATTAGCATTAGCATTAGCATTAGCATTAGCATTAGCATTAGCATTAGCATTAGCATTAGCATTAGCATTAGCATTAGCATTAGCATTAGCATTAGCATTAGCATTAGCATTAGCATTAGCATTAGCATTAGCATTAGCATTAGCATTAGCATTAGCATTAGCATTAGCATTAGCATTAGCATTAGCATTAGCATTAGCATTAGCATTAGCATTAGCATTAGCATTAGCATTAGCATTAGCATTAGCATTAGCATTAGCATTAGCATTAGCATTAGCATTAGCATTAGCATTAGCATTAGCATTAGCATTAGCATTAGCATTAGCATTAGCATTAGCATTAGCATTAGCATTAGCATTAGCATTAGCATTAGCATTAGCATTAGCATTAGCATTAGCATTAGCATTAGCATTAGCATTAGCATTAGCATTAGCATTAGCATTAGCATTAGCATTAGCATTAGCATTAGCATTAGCATTAGCATTAGCATTAGCATTAGCATTAGCATTAGCATTAGCATTAGCATTAGCATTAGCATTAGCATTAGCATTAGCATTAGCATTAGCATTAGTATCAGCATCACTGCAATGTGAGCAATTCGTGAACAGCTGCGCTTGTCCAGCTGTTGATGGCCAGAAAGAAAAGCATTGGGCAATAGAATTAAGTATGGAGAGAGAGAAAGAAAGAGCGAGAGGTAGAACTCTCTCACATCATTGTGCTCTCTTTAGCTTAATTGTTGTTGTTGTTGGTGCTGCCGGCTGCCGTTGTTGAAATTTTAGTTGAAATGAGCAGCAGCGTGCGAGAGAGAAAGGGCGCGCGCGCTATTGCGCTCACTCGCTTGCAATGACACAAACAGTTGTTGTTGTTGTTGGTGAATTTAGCTTAACAACAAATTGTAATTAAAATGCAGCCTGCAAATTTGCCTGAGAGCGAAAGAGAGGATATAATAAAGAGCACAAAAATGTATGTATTGGTCAATTAAACAATTTTGATTTTATTTTCAATTAGCACTTTACAAACAATATATATTAAACAATAATCAAATATTGAATACAAATAAAAGATGCGCTGTCGACGTCGGCGTCGACGTCACTGTTTGCTCTTTGTGCAGACAAAGCGTCGTCGTCGTCGTCGGTGGCAAGGGAAGCAGCGTGAGAGTGAGCGGGAGCGGGAAAGTTCATGGTGAGAGCGCCAGCCAGCCTGGCTGTACATGGCCGTCAACATATACATATACTTGCATAGATGCATGTGTGTGTGTTGCTGTATTAACATCAAATGACGCTGGCTATGTTGTCCGTCGTCGCCGCTGCAGCGCTGCTCCGCTTTGACGGCGTCAATGGCTCTTTTTTTTTTGATTATAATTCTTGTTTGCCTTTTGCCAGCTACATGTGCATACGTGTGTGAGTATTTGATGCGCTGCTACCTGGCGTGCAAACACACACACACGCACGCATGCATAGAGCGCAAAAACCACATGCCATTCCAATCAGAAACAGAAGTGCAGAGCAAGAAAAAATGCCGGCAAATCCAATATGTTTGGACCTTGCGGTGGCGGCGGCGCTGCCAACGTATGCGCGCAAAACCTAACACAGTGGCAACGCCGGCAGCGACGTTGACGCCAGCCAGCCAGCAGCAGCAGCGGCATCACTTCAACATAACCAAACAAAATTTGATACAAATATATATATATGTATGTATATATATGCAATACATAAATAAAACAAAGCACTTACATTTGTTGTTTTTCTTTGTTTGTTATTGCAGCATTACAAATTGTTGTCAGCTCTGTTACTGTTGTTGTTGTTGTTTAAAAACATGTTGAAAGCAGACGACGTTGCTGCTTCTGCTCTGCTCTGCTTACACACACAGGCAGCACTCGAAACAGCACATATACACACACATATATAAATATACATAGGCATGTATGTATGTATGGCATACACTGGATTTGCTTTTGTGATACGTTGTTGTTGCTGTTGTTATTATTATTGACGCTGAAAACGTTAACAAAACAGAGAGAGTAATATATTTAAAACATTAACTTTAACGCACACAATCAACAAAAAAAAAATGCTGTCGACACACGCATGCACAGCCAACAAAATGCGACGGTGACGGCAACGACGCTGCGGCTAACAAAAGAGCGCGTCGCAACAGCGGAGGCGGAGCAGCGAAGTGTACAACAAAAAAAAAAGAAAAAAGAGCAAAAAAAAAAAAGACAGCGATTATTTTTCGATAACTTGTTTTTTTTTTCTGGCACAATTTAGTTGCACTTTAGTTACTCCAAAAGACAACAAAAAAAAAAAAAACAGAAATACCGAAACACAATAACAAAAAATAATGCACACAACACACACATGAACGACCGATAACGAGCACAAGCCGATGTCTTTTTTTCACCAACCTTTTTTTGCTGCTGCTGCTGCAAGAAAAACGACAAAAAAAAACAGAAAGAAACAACAAATTTTTGAAATGCAATAGCAACAATTGATGTGCTTGTTGTTGTACTTTTGGCTTTGCTGTATTTTTGTCGAGCTGCGTTTTATGTTTTGTTTGCCACACACACCACAAAAAACGCGACGAGAAACGCACGAAAAACGAAGACAGACACAACGACGACCGAAAAACGCGCGCTCACGTCTTAACGTACCAAAGAGCAAAACGAAAATGAAGAGTAATAGAAAATACAAAAAAATACCAGCAGCCAAGCAAAAATACAACAACAAAGAAAAATACTGCAAAGCAAGCGAAGTGAAAAGCCAGTGTTGTTAAACGCATGCAGGCAGTCTTGTGCAGCGCTTTTCAATTGTGTTTTTTGCAGCACGTTTATTTGCTCGCTTGCTTTGTGGCTTGCATTCGTAGCGTTCACACACACACAAATACACACACATACACTGCCTAGTTTATGCACTTGTTTTGATTTTATAATTTTTGTTTTTGGACAGGCAGCCAGTGCTGTCAACTGCCCATTTAACTGGGTTTCGAAGCGGCACATAAAACATGGCCCAAAATTGACGCTTAGACTTTGTTGCAAGATTCGAAACACTTTATGAAACATCAGAACACACCCGTGAATACCGACGCACATACACATGCACAATACACACATGCACGCTATTCATAAAATCATGTGTGTATGCATACTTATATATATACATATATGTTAATGCACAAAATACATTACTTCACTTATGGATTTTTGGTTTTTAAACAATTTCGTTTTATTTTCATAACTCCAGCAGTGAGAGAGCGAGAGAGCGACAGCGCAGGGCTAGCAATTATCAATATTTGTTTGATAGGGCTACAAGCAAAAGCTATCGATGCTCCCAAAACTTATCGATTTGCTGTCAAGCATGCATGATGAGAATGTCATGCATTTTGTATAAAACGCAAAACTTATTTAAAACTCTTTATTTACTTGTGATTTTTAAAGCTACAAGACAATGCACTAGTTTTTATTTTTATACATTTCAGTATAGATTTTAAACGATTTCAAACGCCTTATGAATTTATTCGAATAGTTTTAAGAATTAAGACCACAGTTCCTAATACTTTCAACTGAATATCTGAAACTTGCACTGTAATTGTCGTTTTTAGTGAAAGAAAACACATGTAGCAAGTTTGAGCAAAAGGAAAATTGAAATGAAATATAGAAAATAAACCTGTAAGAGGAATATAGAAAAATAATTAAGAGATTAATGGTTTCAAGTAAATGACATTTGCATTTGATATTTGAACTGGTTAACGTATAAGCTTAACGGTTATTGCAAGCGCTTTCGATAACAATAACGATAGCAACATTGATAAGCAATCGCAGTGCACCACGAACAAAGCTTCCCAGTTTCAAACAAACAACAACGAAAATACAGATTCCCTATCGTACTTCACATGCACATATATATATATATGTGTGTGTATACTTTATATGTAAACACATACGTGTACTCAAGATAATTAAACTCAATTAAGCATTTCATCATTGTTTGGAGTGGGCATAAAAAGGCAACTAACCGAAAGACAGCAATCAGTTTTTAGTTTTGGTTGACAACCAACAGTTATCGTGTGAACGCAGAACTTAATATAGTACATTTGGTCATAATGTCAACGCAACAACAGCATCTGGATTATATAGAGCGATATCTGGTCTATGACATCTTTAAATACTTTGGCAAGGATGCAGCCCTCGTCTCCCATCGCATCGAGTGCTCCACTGGGCTCGATGGCTTCATGTCCGCCCTCTACACCGTCCATTTGGACATGAAGATCGCCGGCAAGTGAGTATCGCATAACCGCTTAGAGATGGCATCGTGCTCTATACATATTTAACATAGGCACGAATAACAAGCTGCAAAAGCTCACGCAACCAGAGTTGCTAATTTAGCCATTTTCGCGTCATATCTAGCTATTTTTAAAAGTCGAAAGCGGCAAGCTGTTTGTAAATCTGACTTTTTTTCTGTAAAAATTAAGCATTTTTTTTTTAAATATTCATTAAAATGTTAAAAATTTTGCTCGACATGAAAAGCGCTAAAAAAGTGTTAACTTTATAAAAGAGTTTTTACGTTTTGATACTTCCAGATAATTACAAAAATTGGGGAAAATGAATTAATTTTTTGTGGAAAGCGTTTTAAGATGATCAATGTTGAATGGATAATTTTTAAAATATTAAGAGTTGAAATTACAGGAAAATAAAATATTCTGCGCAGAGGGTTTTCATTAGATGGATTCTGAATATTTATTTTTATTTTTGAAAAAAGAAGTATATTGGGTTTGTGAAATGTCCGTCTTTGTGAACCCAGTTTTTCCACAGTTTTGATGCTTGAGCAACCAAACTTGGTATATATGAACATAGCAGACAAAGTGTTAGAATCGGCCAGATCAGACCGCTATAACATATAGCTGCCATAGGAACGATCGGTTGAAAAATAAATTTCTGTATGAAAAACTTAATTGTTTTTCAAGATAACTCAACCAAACTCACTTTACCTAAGATTAGGGACAGTTTGTAAGTATATAAGTAGTCTTTACAAAAATTTAATTCATTATACGTACAGAAAACAGAGTATATCGCAGTCGGAGAATCCGAATGCAACTTTCTTACTTGTTTTAAAATAGCGATTCTTCCTTTATGAATACAAATATGCTTCTTTATCAACAGTGATAAGAAGGAGCTTGTGCTGGTAAAGTTTATGAAGGGCAGCGCCGAGTTTCGCGAGTCAAGCAAATCGTACACCCAATTTGCGAATGAGGTATACGTCTATGCCGAAATATTGCCGGCCTATGAGAATCTGCTGCGCACAAGCAAACTCAATACAAATGTTGTCGATGAATTTGTGCCACGCGCTTATCGCGCTCAATTTGGCATTATTGATGGTGAGCACACCATGATTAACTGATTAACTGATGAATTGCTTAAATTTGTTTATTCATCAATGGTTTAGGTTTAAGCGCTGATCGTGAGTCTGTGCTGGCGTTGCAGCATCTCAAGCCCGCTGGCTATGAGCTGGGTCCTCGACTCACGCTTCGCTTGGATCAGCTGGAGGCGATGTGCAAAGTGCTGGGTCCTTATCATGCGCTCGGCTATGCCACACGCATCCTGCAGCCGCAGGTGCATGAACGTCTTCTAGCCGGAATCGTGCCATTACCGTTTGTCTTCGATGCGAGCGTACCGAATCTATACGCAGTGCTTTATCGTGTGGCGTTTGATCGCTTTTATGAGTACTATGATCGACAGCGCGATCACCTGCTGTTGCAGAAGCCACAGGACGTGGCCTTTGCGGCTGCACTGCAGCGTCTGCGTGACAAATACTTTGCAGCGCCGGAACTGCTACTCGAGCACATTCGCAGCACTTCCTGCGATGAAACGCAACCGGATAACCATTTTAGCACCTTTTTGCATGGCGATTTTAATCGCAACAATGTTTTGTTCCATCAGAACGATGATGGCAAGGTGAACAACATTAAGATGATTGATTTTCAGGAGTTCCGCTTCAGCACCACCGCTATGGACATAAGTTTCTTTCTCTACATGAATACGCCTGCCGCAGAGCGGCATATAATCTTTGCACGCTTATTGCGTCTGTATCACAAGCATATGATTGAGATGCTGGAGCTGGTGCTGCAGCGTAATAGGAATACGCTTTCCGAGGAGCAGCTGCAGCAGTTCTTGTCCGACTATAGGTGGGTATGGTGGGAGATCAAAACCCCTCACGAATCCGAAAGCACAAATGTTCTTTGAGTAGAAAAGTTTATCGAATCGTTCAGATAAGGTAGCATATTCGGGCCTGTTCTAAGTTCCGATTCGTAGCGGAATTGATTACTGTTCTGAATCCATATAAACGTCAAAAAGTAATTGACAGATTACACAAGGAATTCAAAAAACAAATTCTTTAAATCTTCAACTTGTTTGGAAGAGAGTTATTAAGTTTATTCATTAGTTCGAGTAGTCAAATAATATTAATAACTTTAAATTTAAGACTGTATGTAAAACAGAAGCGATAACGCGAATTCAAACGTGTCTGTTCTCAATTCAGAGCTTGCCTACTAGATGACAACTAAATAGACTTATTACTATGAAAGCTCGGTTTCCGAAGAAGAGAAAACAAAGCCATTCCGATCGGAAATCAGAACAGTAATTCGTAAATCGTTCGAAATTCATTTGTTTTTGTTTCTCAAAGACGTGAATTCGGATGGAATTGACCAACAGGCAATTAAACACGAGTTCTGACCTGTTCGCATTTTCATATGTCGGTTTGAATTCCATTTTTGCAAACATTTTTACGGATTGAATTTATGTTTCGTCAAGACTTTGCGGATTGAATTCAATATTATGCATCATTTTGCGGATTGAATTCACCGTTAAGCAATTGAAAATGATAACTGGCCTGTTTTCATTTTATCATTTTACCACTGATCTTTGATTTATTTATTTGAGTAGTTTTCCTTTTTACATATGTGCAAGATTCTGCGAATTGAATGCACTTTTAGGCCAGATTTTGCGGATTAAATTCACTAATGACCATTTGAAACAAAAATCAGCCCTGTTAATTGATCTGTTTATATTTATGAGCCATTAATCTAATTCTAAACTTTCTTCCACAGCTTTGAACGATTTGAGTCACATTTTAAGCGCTATGCGTTCTATGGTGTCATGATTTGCATGCATTTTATGCCTTGGCTTTTAGGCAGCGAATCGGACTGTGATCAACTATCGAAGCTTTTTGAGACGGACATGCATGGCGCCGCTTTCCATAAGCTATCGATGGAGATAGCTGGCGATGAGGCCAATCTACAGATATTTAATGTGATGCGTCATGCTTTTGAGCATGGCTATATGGACTGGATCTAAATGAAAAAATGAGGCAACAAAAGCGACCTATTAGCTAATTTAATCAATTTGTAAACAAAGCTGGCCAAAATGTTTTTATACTGTTTACATTCGTATCAATCATAAGTAGAACAGCTCTATTGCGAATTGCAGACACTGTCGCTAAATTTAATAATCTGCCTATGTGCCTAATAACATTATATTTAAAAAAAAAAACACACATTTTTGTAGCCAATAATTGTATTTCCGCTTTTGTATTTTTACTGAAACGAGCGGCAAAAATCAAAATTTAAATTGCAAATGAATAATTTTAATAAATTTGTATTTTATTTTAATATCCACTGGATTTTATTACACTAGATTTCAATATAGAAATCTTTGGAAATGAAACATGTTAAAGACGAGGAAAAATAAAAAAGAGGTGAGCTTTTTTTTTAATTATAGTTGTGTGTCCTTTTTTGGAGGCTTGGTCGGTTTTTATTTATAGAATCGAAAAAAAAATAAGACACGTTCAACTTTTGGACTAGAACGAGTGGAAATATAACAAACAAAATGTTATAAAGACTTGCGGAAATGAAATAAACTTATTTTATTTCAGTACAAAAACCAGCTAAAATGAAATGAGATGAGCGGAATTGAAACAATACTTTATACAGTTTATTTTATAATAACTTCTCTTGAAGAAACAAGCGGAAATTAAATCAAATTTTACAGCCAATATCCATTTTTGTTGCAGGACTCAAGATATTTGGCGAGTTGCGGAAATCAAACAGGATATGTGTGTCCTTTTTCACTTAGTGTGCATTCTCATTGAAGTTTTGAAGCGGAAAAGGGATGTAATATTGGCAATTGCAAACAAAACCACATAAACAAGAAGGAAAAGTTAGCTTCGAAGTGCTGAATATACATTCATATATCCTTGCAGATAAGTTTGGCATATAAAAGCTTTATTTTCCACAGATTGTTTCTTTGACAGCTGTAAGATATAGTTTCTGGATTTTGGTAAAACTTTTTCAACATGTCTGGAACATAATAAGATTGAGAGCTATCGAGTTTGGTTGAAATATCGTAATAAACAACCTATCCTGTGGCAGCTATATATTATAGAAAAGTTATGGAGAGTTAATTTTGATTTTTAATATTTTTTTTATTGCTGATTTATGTAATAAAATTGATGGCATAAGAGTTATTTTTGATTTTGAAATAAAAGTTATGGAATAAGATTTTTGTAATAAAACTCAAACTATAACTTTTATTTCTGATTTACATTTAATATAAGTTACAAATTAAATTTTATTTTATTTTCTTCAAAATTTTAGAAATTATTCCAATATTCAAAAACTTGGAGATTAGATAAATCTCTTTGATGCATTCCATAATTTTGTAGTAAGTTTCCTTCAATATGATACTGTTGTGTTAGGTCTGTGCTTGTTACACTTGACAAACAAATAAAAAGTTATGAATCAAATGCGTAGAACCGCACATTGAACTGTAGTATATTTAAATTTTAAAAATAAAGTACAGCGAAGTGCCCTTGATTCACATTTGAATATTTATCTAAAGCGGCAAACGACAGTCAACTTGGCTTAAATACCAAAATGGTATTGTTTTTCGACTCTTATCATTTAGCCACGAATATTGTATATTTGCACAACTGTGCAACTGTGGGCCAAAAACGAAATGCTTTTCTATAAAATGCGCATGAAGCGCAACTTGGACGCTTAGTACAAAAAGCGGAAGAGAAGTCAAACATGCCTTATAAGCTAAAAGTGCCAATGATGATAATGGTCCTGCTGCTAGGAGGCATATCAGCAGAGCAGCAGGAGCAGTCCATAGAGCTGGAAGACTATCCAACAGCAGGCAGTGAGGATATATACTTCTTTCCTAACGACATAGAGGAGGAGTATTTTGAAGAGCAAATAGATAACGAAGTTAATCCTAATGATAATGATATTGATAATGGGGCAAGTGTTGAGCAAACAAGCAACAACATTGAAGCCATTGGCGAGAATGAGTCCAGCTGTGAATATAGCTGCCCCCGTTATTATCGTCCTTTGTGCGTTCGTCGCAATGATCAACTGATCACATATGCCACGCCCTGTGAATACTTCAATCAGCTGCGCTGTGCCAATGTGGCAAGGAATCAAGGCAAACAGGATACGCCCACATTTGAAGTATTATACAATGAAGCATGCAAAGAGAATTAAAATTTCATTTTTATTGAATATTTATTATAGACATTTATTGATGCAGTAATTAATTTTGAATTTGTGTTTGTGTGCTGTATTATTTAAAACTGTTCCGCTTTTCACTATCGTCCACATTTTGCGGAATTTCAATTTTTTTTTTTAAATCTAAGCAATTTCATTATTGTTGTTTTGCAATACTATCATGAAATGCAAGTGAATTCATTATCAATGTTAGAGATGCCAAAACATCGATTATATCGAAAGTTTTTGAATTCTCTTCACTATCGACGATTTTTTAATATATCGAAAGAGACATTTGCTTGATTTGTTTGTTTTTTAATATGGTGACCATGACCATAATTTTTGTTTTTCAATAGTTCTATCGATAATATCGATGTGTTCGCCTATCACTATCGAAAACTATCATTGACACGTGTATCGATGTTTTGACACCTATAATATATGTATTGAAAATATTGTTTACCGTTCAAGTTTTAAATCTGAACAAAGGCTGCTGCCTAACTCCTAGATTTCCTTATTGACTTAATGCAGTTGATCAAAAAAATTGGTTTAAATTACTTTTATGTTGTAGCCGACTAAAATTTAATTCTTATTTTATTCATCATAATATCATTTTACGTATATGTCTGTTTTGAAAGTTCTTGGTAATGCGTTGCCATGTGGACTTTGGATCCAATGACAGAGGATTAGGTGCAACAACATTTGAAGGATAATTGTAAAGGATGTATGCCAATCGATGGCGGACATTCTGTCGATACCATTTATGATGATAATAAAGAACAGTAGGCCACAACAATGTTATTAATATTTATATAGACATTGATATACTTATACATATATGGTTTTTATATGGTATGTTCTTCACTCAGTAGCTTGCTTACGTCTTTTTATACCCTGTCGAAATTTTTCTTGTTCAAGACCAAACTCACCAATTATTAGTTTTAACATTATCATTATGTCTACAAAGTTTTACCAAAATCGGACCACCATATATAATAGCTGCTATAGGAACAATCGGTTGAAACATAACATAACTAGTTAACTTAACCAAACTCACTTTATCTAAGCTTTAAATGAATTGTTGTATACAAACTTTTTTATTTCCGAAGCTATCGCAGCCAAACGCACATTTTCCAGGTTAACAAAATAACAAAAAAAAAGTTCAAAAACTAGTCTTCATATGAAACATATTTTTAAACGAATTGTCCTTTTCTATTACTATTACGAATAACATTTATATAGTTTATTTTTGGTTGGCTGTCTTCAAATTCTTCTAGACTTATTGGAGTTGAAAAAAAAGTGTTTTTGTATTTAACTGTGTATGTACGATTTGAAGACGTCTTCTTTTATTTATCTTAATTTATATTTACGGCCCAATACTGATTTGACAGCAGTGTATACCTTTTTTTTTTGACACATCCTCAATACGCCCAATATTATATTTGCGTTAAGATACAATGAATTAGACTTTGTTCTATGTAGACATTTATATATGTAATCTGTTTATATAGACATTAATATATGTAATCTGTTTATATAGACATTTATACATGTAATCTGTTTAGATAAACTTTAAAATATGTCATTGTGATTATATATTGTATGTTGTTTAAGTATACGTTTACTTCCAATTCATTTTTATAGCTTTCTGGTGCATAAATATTATATATTGAACTGTAATCTTTTACATATTCATTTGTTTCATAATATATCCAAAAAAAAAAAAAAATGTTGCTCATAGAGTAAGAACAAATTGTGCTCATAGAGTAAGAAAAAAAAAAAGTTTTTTTGGAGACAAACTTAAGGTTTACATTATAACTAATTTATGTATGTTCTTGACATGGGAAAAAAAAATTTTGAAGTATTCTTCATTAATTCAGTTTAAAATCTCTTTACGGCCAAATACTGTTTTTGGCAACAGTCTATAAATGTATTTTGAGTAGATTATAATCCTTAAAGGATTTTTCAATTAGGAGCATTTGATTTACGTGGCATTGACAGATGGCTGTATAATGTGTTGCGCCGCTTGGCAATGCGTTGCAATATGGGTAGTTGTTCCGCTGCAGGAGCAACAGCTGGAGCAACAGCAGGAGCAATAATAGCAGGAGCAACAGCAGGAGCAACAGCAGGAGCAACAATTGGTGCTGCAACAACAACAGCCGGTGTGGCAACCACAACTGTTGGTGGATAACCGCCTGTAAAGGATGTATGCCAATTGATGACGCTGGTTCTGTTGCTGCTGTTAATGTTGAAGTTGTGATTGATGTTGTTGTCGTTAATATTGATGCTGTTGTTGTTATTCAATTGCTGCTGCTGTGGCCGTGCAGTGCAGCTATTTGTTGTTGTGACTAATGTTGTCTTTTGTGGCTGCTGCGGCTGATGTTGTTGCCGCTGTTGTTGGGGTTGGTGTGCTTGTTGCCGCTGTTGTAGCTGCTGTTGTTGTCGCAGCTGTTGCGATTGTTGTGCTTGTTGCGGCTGTTGTACCCGCTGTTGTTGCTGCAGTTGTTGTCGCTGTTGCAGCAGCTGTTGCTGCTGCATAGCTTTATAATCATCTGCATTTAAGGTCTTGCGTCGCTTGCTGATCTTGGCAAAAGTGCTGTCTGCTTGCGTAGCGCCTGTCGATGATGTTGTTGCTGTTGCATTGGGTGGATTACCCATTGGATGGGCAATGGTCGTCACATTGCGATGCAATAGTTGGCTTATAAGCAAACGTGGTATGGGCGGCTGTTGTGCTTTTTCCATAAGTTCTTGGTAAAGGGCCTTCATTAGATATTCGTCCCTGTAGCGCGTTTTACGCAGGCTGCTTTTGCTTAGAATGATGCCATTCTGGAATTGATATAGCACCTGCTTGAGAAACTTTCTCAAATCAAGATATGTATGCACAGTCTGGAAAGTATGAATGAAAAAGTATTTCATAATTATAATCGAGGCTAAACAAAATGTTCTTAAATCGATGGTTTCTTTTTATGTTAATGTGTTTTGTTAATTAAAATTTTTATATTTTGGCAAGACTGTGAAAGTAATCTATCAGGTCTTGTTTTGGTTACCACTTTCGTCAAAATTTTTCGGAAGTGAATTCACCTTGAGAGTTCTCATTTTGACTTGTGATTACATTTTGCGCATATATTTCACTTGGCTTAAAATTTCGAATTTGATTTAACTTGCCCATGAAATAGGAATAAATTAACTAGTTTATCGTAGTGATAAGAAAAGGCATCGATGTATCGATTTTCACTTCATCGATTTTTTCCGATTTCTTATCTGATGCATAAAATCGGTGTTTATTTCGAATTAAAAACGAATCATTAAAACTATATAAGAATAAAATCTGTGTTAAATGTTTTTAAGAATCTGCTTTTCAAAATAAAAATACCTATTTGAACTACAAGCGTATAAAAAACATCGATTAAGTTTCTAAAAATGCAGAAATTGTTATAAAAACCTACCTGAAAACGATGCACGTCATCGCGGTGGATGGTATAACAATGCTGTATATACTCATCGAAGCCATCTTTCTGCAAAGCATGACAGAAATGACAATGTCGAAATTTGCGGTAATGATCGAGCATATGACGAAGCGTTTCCGCTTCGTTGGACGATGAAAACATGCAGAAGGAGCAATGATAGATGATTAAATCTTTAATCTGGCGGAAGCAGAAACGTTCCGGGGATTCAGTATGCTGCATGCGACCATGTTGTGCCATTGCCACATTTGTGGGCAACATGACGCGGCACACGTTGCACTGATAGTATTCGTTGAGTTTTGTTGGATCGGTCGGTTTCTTGTCACTGCCCATTTTAAGAAATTTATCGAGATCCTCATCGTTGAAATTCTTAAGATCATTGGATAAATGAGCCTCCGTTGCAGTATGCTGTGCCAAATCGACCCAAGTCTCATATTTGTACTCACAAAAGGCGCACTGCTTCGACCGATACAAGTCGCAGGCAACCAAAGTGTATATGGAATGTGCCTTTGGCAGATGTTCCTCCAGCAACTCTTTGGCATAGCCCTTAAAACGATGGCAGATCGGGCAACCTAGCTGTGGCTGTATGCTGAAATAGAAAGGAAGCTCGGAATGATTAGTCGCCCAATGTTTCTCGCGGAGTTCGAGAACGGTGCTGCTGGTCTCATTGCAGTGTGAGCATGTGAAATCGTACTTTTGCTGTAAATATAAAAAAAATTTACGATTAATATTAACATATTTATGTGCTGTTATCGATAATATAATAAAAACAATTATAGTCTATATGTTATCTAACTGATTCATTCACTTAACCATAAAAGATAGAAAGTTGCATTTTTTACAGTAGTTTCATTTTAAGCTCTGATTTTAGAAAATTTTGTCGGTAAAAGCAGAAAATTCGCAGAAAACTATTTTATGAAACTTTCGTTTATCACCCGATCAGGATCATATTCAAACTCATTTTCAAAGCTCAGTACGAAAATTCATTATACCAATTTTCCGTAATATTCACCCCTCTAAGGTAAAATGGGGGTTGTATGGGCGATAGTTTAGTTTTTGTACGATTTATTTTTTAACTTATTTTCAAAGCTACACACGAAAATAAATAAACGCAATTTTTAAATCTTTGTTCACGATTAAGCCTCGAACCGATATTTCACTTTAATATCATTATATTTCAAAGAATATCATCTTTAATATATCAGAAGTATTTTCAAAAATATGGATTTTATGGACATCTAAAAGAAACCTATTCAGGATGTCTGAACAGTTAACAATTGCGATTTTGATTGCTTTGATTGGAATCGAAATTAAAAAAAACAATTACAAATTATTTTCCTGAAAATTTCAAAATAATAATTGCTAAAATAAATTAGTGTACAAATACTTTAATAAACAACTATATTAATAAATTTGTTTATCAAAATGAAAGTGAAAATAAATTTATTCTGTGTGGTGGCAACTCTAAAATCAAATACCTCTAAAGATTTCTGTGACAACTAAGAGTTGGAATTCGGTTGGAATTTGGTTGGAAAAGATTTCCGTTTCACCGAAAGTAAAAATTAAAAAATGGCATGAGAAAGTAAGCCAAATATCGATAACCGATAAATAAATGTAAATGCAGCTTACCATTCTAGCGTTTGCATCCGCTATTCGCTGTTCCTCCGTCTCCTCATCCGACGACGATAGCAATTCAATTTGCTCGAAAACATACGGCATCACACGTCTATTGTTGCTGTTGTTTGTGTTGTTGCTGTTGCTGGCGCTGGTGATGGTACGGTTGCTGCTGTTGCTGGCGCTGGTGATGGTACGGTTGCTGCTGCTGCTGGCGCTGGTGATGGTACGGTTGCTGCTGCTACTGGCAGTGGTGATGGTACAGTTGCTGCTGCTGCTGGCGGTTGTAATGTTGCTGCTGCCGTTGGCGCTGGTGATGGTGCAGTTCCTGTTGTTGTTGGCGTTGACGATGGTGAAATTCGTGTTGGTGGTGGTAATGATGCCTATTCTTGCCGGTTGCGCAACTATCGAAATTTCAATGGGCGAATCCTGCGTCCAGAAATTGCTGCTGCTGCCAGTAGTTGTAACGCTGTTGGCTGTGGTGGCTGCACTGCTGTTAGATGTGGTTGCTGTGCTGCTGTTAACTGTGGTAACTGTACTAGTGATGCTGCTGGTAGCCATGGTAGTAGCTATCACTGTTGTTTTCGACATTTCAATAGGTTTTCCCATCTCCCAGCAGTGCGTGTCGAGTAGCTCATTGGAGACACGCTCAAATTGTTGTTTGTTTAGGCCAAGTAATGATCTATCGCAATGTTGAGCACGCATATGACCGATGACATTGCGCTCGAGTGCATGTCCAAATGAACAGTGTGGACATGTAAATTGGAACCTGTTGCCATGATCATTGAAACAGTGGATGCCAATGCGCTGACAGGTTGTTGCAACCTCATCACACAAATTGCAATAGAAGCCCATTGTTTGTGAGTTGCGATTTCTGATACGCTGATAGCATTGCATTGGTTGTAACCGCTGGTTCACATGTGTCGCCTTCATGTGAATTATGATCTGTTTTGCACAGCTATAGCCCATATCACAATATGGACAGTGGAATGGATGCACTCGACCGTGCACATGCTCAGCATGCACCAGTATCTGTTGCTCAGAGGCAACCACCACGGAGCACAGATTGCAGGCCCATTCGTCGGCGGTTGTACGCAACGGTCCAACTGCAATATTATCAAATAATTTCAATTTTAATTTCAATACTAATAAGTTCAGTTTTTCTATAATCTGTTATCCATCCAGGGATCCTGCATTTTTTTAGCAAAGATTAAAACGCTTAAAAATTCAAAAACAAAAAATATTTGAAACGGACGATTAATCATAACACCATCGATTGTAATTCTGTAAAACCGAAAACCGATTGTTTCACAATTATTTAAATCCCATTCCATAATCATCCCAATTCCATAACTTTGTTACAAGTTAATTAAGTTTTTCGTTCGACTTGCTCCAAACTTATTTTCAAAACTCTATATCAAACGACATTATTAACGTAATTTAAAAAAATGTTGAAAATCCGCTTGAAAGTTTGTAAAATGACTGAAAAACTGTGTTGCATAATCATTTTGTGTTTTTCATTCGATTGACTTTAAACTCATTTTCAAAGCTACACCTAAACAAGTAAGAATACTCTAGTCGAGTGTGCCCGACTACGAGACTCCCTGCTCCCAACTTGCATTTCAAGCAGTTCAGCGGCAACACAAGCAAGCAGTGCACTTAACTCGTAAACTGCTTGTCAAACTGTTGTTGCTGCCAGCGGATACAAGCAAGCAGTGCACTTAACTCGTAAACTGCTTGTCAAACTGTTGTTGCTGCCAGCTGAGACGGGCATAATAGATTCTTCTATAACTTTAGTGCTATTTATCCGATCGTGTTGAAATTTACACATCCGAAAGACATTGATTAAACATACATGTGTACCAAAAATTAAAGCTTTATCTGTAAAATTGTGGCTGTGGGAGTCTTTTTCGATTTGCGGTTGTGCGGGGGGGTGCATCCGAAATTTGAAATAAACTTGATCTGCGTATGGTATACAGGAACCTGCATGCCAAGTTTGGTGTCTCTAGCTCTTATAGTCTCTGAGATCGACGCGTTCATACAGACGGACAGACAGACGGACATGGCTAGTTCGTCTCGGCTGTTGATCCTGATCAAGAATATATATAGTTTATACAGTCGGAAATGCCTCCTGTCTGTTACACACATTTGCAGTACTTTATAACTCTTCTTTTCCCATTTTTAATGGGAACAGGGAGTAAAAAATACATTGCATCCAATTGTAATGATATATACCATCAATTTCATTCTGAAAGCCACAGACAGAAATAATAAACGTAATTTAAAATTTCGAGTTTTAGCATTATCTAAACTGGTTTAAAAATATTCATAAAAATCAGTCGACTATATTTTATAGCTGCCATATTAATAATCTGTATGAAACTGAGATGCATTGGCTTAGTTGTCATGGGAAATAGTCGGTTGAAAATTACGTTTTTGTACTGAAAACATGTTCTGTAATTTTTGAATCACAATCTAAATATATAAAATATACTTACGAGACTTGAGCCAACGAGTTTCCGTGATGATTTGTGGAAGTTCTGAGCGTCTGTGCATAACCAGATCAACATCCTGCCTGCTGTGATGGTCGTGTATGTGACGATCGATAAAGACGCGTTTCTGATGGAAAAAGTAACAGGCGCCACATTGATAGAGATGACGCTTGTGGAGTGATAAATGTTCTATAATTTTTTCGACAACAACAGCAATGTCCTTGCTGCTGCAATGCAAGCACTTCCAGCGCTGCCAATGCGTATGACTTGTGTTTAGATGTGCGCGTAATGCGGACTCTGTTTCCAGATGCTTGCCGCATTGAATGACGGCACAACGAAAGCGCCTTTCTTTGGGCACAAAATTGAATTTGGGTCCAAAGACCAGATGTTGGCCGGGCACAGGAGCTGGCGCAACAGCTGGAATGAGCATTGTTGATGATGTCGCTGTTGCAGGCGGTTCTCTGTCCGATGTTGCTACTGTGGGCAACAATTGTTGCGGTTGCGGCAAGGCCTCCTCCGTTTGATAGGCCAGACGGCGTGCCTGCTCCATATGCCGCAGCAAATGTCGCTTCAGCGTTTCATACTCTCGCGATTCGAACTTGCACTCGGCGCAGCTTAACGTCTCCTGGTAAACGGCATCGCGTGGCAGCAGACGCACCTCGGATGGCCGAAAGCTCAGCTTGGGGCCCTGGCGTCGAAGCTGCCACTCATTGACCAGACGATTGAGAAAGTCCTCCAATTGCCTGCGTCCAAACGGCTGCTCCATGGCGCTCACATAGACACCACTTTTGGGCATTGGATATGGTATGGGAAATACTGGTGGCAGCTCCACAAATTGTTGCTGGCAATTGATTTGCTTGTATTCATGCTCATGCTGGCTTTGCACATGATGCAGCATCATCCGCGGATTCACCGTCGTGTCCAAGCATATGCTGCAAAAGTATTTGTGATGCGCATGCATCTGCAGCAGATGAGTGCGCAACGAAGCGGGCCGATCGAACTTCCGTGCGCAGAACTTGCATCGAAGCGTCTCCGTACTGGGATTGTTGCTAATGTGAAAGAGCAAATGGTTGATAAAGGTCTCCTCCGTCAGGTTGACGCTGCATCCTCTGGCAGGGCAAGCGAATAGCTTGGTAGCTGTTTTAATATGAATGCGAAATATATTTATAAATAATTAATTTTAATGGCAATTAATTGATCAAATGTGTATTAAGTGGCAGACAATCAATAGTCACGATATTTATTATAATTATCGACATAATAGGTTAGGAGCTCAATTTGTCAGTCTCGTTTAGTTTTTTGTTTTTTTCTTTTAAATTTTTTGCGTCGTTGATTTGCTTTTTGTTTAACTATATTAAATTGATGTATGTATATTATTTATATATATGATTTGTGTAAAGGTTTTATATACAATTGAAAATATTTATATACAAGTTTAATTTTTGAAATATTTGTATACATGGGCATTACCACCAGAAAGTCCACCAGCACAGAAAATTTCAAAGTCATCATTAATAATTCTTACTTCTGAATTATATATATTCTTTAATCGAAGTAAATTGTTAGAAATTTATAAAATCTATCAATTTACGAGCCAGTGAAATAACCATCATAAGGAAATCGACTGCAATCTGCAAAAATTGATTTTTGCTCTTATTTTGTTCGTTTTAGGAAAGTTTTCTCTTAAATATTTACATTGTCAAATGAGCTGATTCTTAATGAAAACTATTTCAGAAAAATGCAATAAAATAACAAGCACTTACTAACATATATGACAGCCGATTAATTTAACTTAGCTTTACTGTAAATATTCAAGTGCAAAGTCAATTGAAATTTAAGTAATGTATTGGATAATCCAAACAAAATTTGAAAACATTTTCAAATTTTTTAACTTGCAGAATAAGTTGTGATAAAAAAAAGGTTTGCAGATGAAGTTTTGCCCCACTCGCAGAGTTTTGACATTTTGTAATCCAATCCAAAACCCGTCACGCCACGCATATTTTTGTTTTTATCATCAAATCCTTAGGGCCGATTGGTGTCATTTTTTTGGAAATGCTCATATGTATGTAAGATGTATCTTTGATCATTTTTGTTTAAGTTCATTATTTTTATATTATACATTTTCAGAAAGAGTATTCTCTTTGTTTTTGTAGTTATTAAATATTTGTATTAACTAAATATAAGTAGCATCAAGAATAAGGAAACTTACGGCTGTTGCCGGTATGTTGGAGCAGTTGATCAAGGACATTCATCATGGTTGTGCCATTATCCAGTCGCGAGGCAAGATCTACTGTAGGATTTGTTTCAACAGCTGCTGGAGTAGCGTCTGCCGCAACCACAGGATCATTAATGACAGAAGGCACGCCAGGAGAAGCAAGGTCGGTTGAAGCCACAACTGCACCAGGAGCTGCTGTTGCAACTGCAGCAGAAGTTGTTGTTGCTGCACCAGTTGTTATTGTTGATGTTGCTGCTGTTGCTACTCGTGCAACATTACGCTGATTGAGCACATCACGTATACGCTGACTTATTACTGAAGAAGACGACTCCTCCGAGTCCTCCAACTCGGCGCGTGAGGCCAAGCCATGCACAATGACGCCATGGTAGACAAACTCATTCACATCCTTGGCAATAAATGTGCAAAATGCGCACTTCAGATAATCCTTGCCAAAGCTATAGCTATGGAAACTCATGTGCTGCCGTATGCACATGACCGTGTGCGCACAGAAATTACATTTGGGCGCCATGCAACGAAAACGATCAGCGACCCGTATCTCTCTGTTTGTATTCGGTGACGCTGGATGCGGTTCAATCGATATATTTATCTCAGCTGGACTGAGACCATCATAGTTCTGTGTCAGGCTCTGGGTGAGCACAAAGTCATTGTTGCTTACAGCGGGCAGAGGCACCGTTTCGCCCATGATCATACAAGGGTCACTGCCATTAGCCAGGCTGAATACCTGTTTGTAGGATTGTTAAAGAACGATTAATCGATTTTTTAATTAAGAAACACTTTTATATTTGCGACGATAATCAATCATCGATATTTTGAAAAGAAAAAAAAACCAACAAAAATTAGTTGTAAAGGAAAACATTGATTCTTTTCCTTGCTTTTTAATGAAACAATAAAACTATCAGCCTTGTTCTGAATTCCACTTTCGAATCAATTTCACATAAATACTTATGCTAAGCATACTTTCAGGAACGAATATAAATTAAATAAACATTGAGTTAACTTCAAGATTCTTAATTAAAACGTCCTCCAAAAAGTATGCTGCATAGTTTTTTAGAAATTGATTCGAAAGTGGAATTCCGAACAAATATTTGAAACATCAATCAAAGTATTTTTTCTACACGATTAAGCCAAATTTGTGATGTAGATCAGAAATTAACATTGGATATTTTATTTATCGGATAAAGTCGATTTATCGGAAAATTTTTACTAGAAATTGCAAATTGCTGGGGGGGAAAACGATATATCGATGTTTCGTTTTTATTTTACATCCTGGTAGTGAACATTGATTCTAAATATTGAAAAATCGATGCATTAAAAAGTGTATGCACTCGTTGATTTCCGTTTGTGCATTTCATTTTGGCGTCTATTCAAATTCGCGAATATACAAAAAGTAGACTTTTTTTTGTGATTGATGTAAAGATGTATATGTTTGATACATTTACTCATAAATTCAAATGGTTTCGATCTTTCAGTTGCCTAAAATTTGGCTTCAACGTAAAATCGAAAACATCACTAAATCAATGACTTGTATTTTTTTCTTAAATCACTAATCAAAACACCTTTTTTTGTAATTTTGTAAAATTTTCGATAATCGAACTTAATCGATTATTTAAGTGCGTACCTGATTGATGGCCAAGCCGAGCTCCGAGGGATGATTGACGACAGTGGGAGCTGTTGCGGCAGGTGGATGCGGCGGCGGCGGACGTGAAGTGGCAAGCAAATCCCGCAGCATGGTATTTGGATTGACATCGCCATAGTCGACCGGCTGCTCCGACTCCGAATCAAACACCGGTTGTGCCAGTTCCTGTGACTCCTGTTCTGCCTGTACAGCCAAACGATCGCCAGAAAAGCGACGCACGCGCAGCAAGGGACGCAGTGGTTTCGGTGGCGGCTCTGGTGTTAGATCTGGCTCTGAATCTGACTCATATTCCAGGTGGAATTCCGACTCGGCGTCCGACTCAACGGTAGTTTCTTCAGCAACAGCTGGCTTGTCATTCATATGAGTGTCAACCATATGACGCAGCTCTTCGCTAATGCTGAGCAACTGTTGCTGCTCCGATCGCAAGTCACAACTGGCACAGTTGCCGCTCCAGCGTGTCTCGGGATGTTCGCGTGCAAAGTGATTCTCCAGACCTTCGAGCTCATTCGAGAATAAGAATGTGCAGCCGGCAGAGACGCAATAATAAGCGGGCTGCAGTGTGGGCGTGGCACGCAAACGGTATGCGACATTCTCCACGACCAAAGCAGGAGCAACAACAGTTGTTTCAAGAGTTGTAGCAGAAGTTGCAGTAGTAGTTTCATCAGATGTAGCAGCAGTTGCTGTAGTAGTTTCAGTAGCAGTTTCAGTAGAAACAGCAGCCGTTGCAGCAACCGTTGTAGCAGTTGTGGCAGTAACTGCCTGAGCAGCCGTTGTTGCAACAGTTGCAGCAGTATCTGCAGCAACATTTTTAGTAGCAGTTACATTTCTAGTAGCAGTTGCAGCAACATTTTTAGTGGCAGTTGCAGCAACAGTTGCACCCACAATCGAATCCGCATCGCTGTCGCTGTTCACTTTGTTTTGCTTGCTCGGTTTGCTTTTTAGCTTATTACAGAATTTATGGAAGCTACGGAATATTGATTTTGAATTTCGCACATTGTTGCTGCTGCTGCTTTCATTCACATCAATCCATTCGTCGCCCTGCTTCTTGCGCTGCTTTGGCTTTGGACCTTCCTCCGTTTCGGAATCTTCTTCCAGTTCCACATTAGCATCATCATCGCTGCCAATGCCCGAGACGGACAAGTTGTCATCATTGTTGTCGGCCGTAATTTGTGTTGCATTCAGTCCATTCAAATGTACGCTCGCTTCCTGTTTTGTCAATGATTCCGTAACTGGTACATCCAGTTGAGCAATATCATTCACCGCCCGGGGCTATACAAAAATATCGATTAATTGTTTTAAATTAATCATTTTTACTACAAAAAATCTTGTTTTAATCGATGTTTTTTTTTACAAATCAAGCAATCCATTAAAAAATTAGCAATCCATTAAAATTTGTCTACGATCTTAAATATGAACTTATATATCTTTTATCAGGGATATGAAAAATAAATCGATTTTATTGATATTTTTTAAGAGAACAAGTAAGAACGTTGCAGTCGGATGCACCCGACTGCGATATACTCTTTTTTTCGCCTCTTTGCGGAGTCAGTGGGCGTGGCAATTGAATTTCTGCTCAAATCTTTAAAGTTTTGCCATCAATTAAAATTTGGTTGGGCCTGTTCTACAGGTTTGGGAGAAACAAACATTGCTAGATTGCAAGGGCGGGGGTGGCAAAAATATTTTTATCCAATCTATTAAATAGGGCAACAGAATTCAACCTGCAAAATTTGGTGATTCTAGCTAAAGGGGTGGGGGAGATACAGACTTTGCCTATTTGTGGGGGCGGGGGTGGGCGTGGCCGAATTTTTTTTTGCCAGATCAATGAAGGATGTGATAAGTAGCCCTTGTGCCAAATTTGGTTACTCTAGCTATAAAACTGTGGAAGATATAGGTTTTTGCGGTTTGTGGGGGAAGGGGTGGGGGTGGGGGGGAGATCTTGACACTTTGTCTGCCTATGGTATATACCAACATGTATACCAAGTTTGGTTGCTCTAGCTTCAAAACTGTGGAAAAAACTTGCGTTCATACGGACAGACGGACGGACAGACTGACATTTCACAAACCCAATATACTCTTTTTTCCTTTTTTTTCAAAAAAGTTAAAAAAAAGAGTATACAAACTGCGCACTGGTTCGATGTGATATTACTTTTGATACTATATATGGAATTCATTCGATCTCATTTAAAATACAATAAATTTTAACTTTTTATACTCTTTTTTAATTTTTTTGAAAAAAATAAAAAAAAAAAAAGAGTATATTGGTTTTGTGAAATGTCCGTCTGTCTGTATGAACGCAGTTTTTTTTCCACAGTTTTGAAGCTAGAGCAACCAAACTTGGTATACATGTTGGTATATACCATAGGCAGACAAAGTGTCAAGATCTCCCCCCCCACCACCACAAACCGCAAAAACCTATATCTTCCACAGTTTTATAGCTAGAGTAACCAAATTGAGCACAAGGGCTACTAATCAATTCCTTGCTTGATCTGATTGATCTGAAAAATTGGCCACGCCCTTTTAATAAAGAAGTCAACCGACTAGAAAAAAACATCGAATAAAAGTTTTGTTCAATAATGCAATTTAATGCTTGTAAAATTAAAAAACGCAGCAATCGATAATTATAAATAAATATGCCCACCTGCGCCACGATTTGAAGCTCCATTCCAACATCTACCACATCCTCGTCATGTTCTAGCTTGCATTCGTTCAAAACCAATACATGCTCCTCCTCTGGACGCGTTGGTGGCATGCCCAGACCATCAGCTACGATTGTGGTATTCCCGCTTGGATCAACAAGCTCATCCACTTCATCCCTATTAGCTACATCTATTTCTTCAGACGTCTGCTTTTGGGGCTTCTTTTTGCCCCTTAAGTTGATGCGTATTTTGTCCTTTTTCTTTTGTTTGTTGCTCGATGTGGCCAATTTCAATTGGTGCTTCCTGTTGCTGCTTGTAGGTGTTTCTACAACCTGAGGCTGGACATTCGCCACCACGTCGGCTTTGAGGGGCACATTATCGGTATGAAAGAGTATCAACTCCTGCCCCAAGCCATCCAATGGCTGATTAATCAAACCATGTTGATGTTCCCAATGCCGCACGAGATTGTCTCGCTTTAATTGCACAAAATCGCACAGATGACACACATGAATCCTGACGGGGACAATGCGATTATAGTTGTGCAGGTTAATAACTTTGGCGCCTTTGCCACAACCTTTCACATGACGTTCAATTGCTTTGGGACGATGGCCTGGCATCCTGCAGCTGGAGCATTGATAGTTGGATTCTCCGGTATGTCGAGCAAAATGCTCCACCCAGCTGTTGCTGGTAATATCCAGTTGTTTGCTACAAAAGGGACACGTGTGTCTAAGCCGCGAACTTTTACTCGGATCATGGGAATACAATGGACGATTGTTTAGACCTTTCTTTAGTTGCTGCAATATGCCAGGTGGAAAACGTGCACCAAAATGCTCATCATGGAATTGATAATAGTGCATCAAGGGGTATCTCAAGGGTTTGACACAAACAACGCAGTTTGTAAGTACGGAAGATTGTGAATGCCATTCGGGATTAGTGTTTTTGATCGTTGTTGTTGTTGTTCTTGCTTGCTGCAATAATCGCTGCAGCGTTGCGTTGCGCGGTACTCGCACCTCAAAACGCTTTGTCTTCGGCTGCAACTGTTGCTGCCCCAGCTTGGCCTTGAAACTGGCACGATCCGTGCCAGTAACAGCTTTGCAGGCCACAAGTGGACGTCCACGTCGCGCCACATTTCGTATGTAGGGCGCCAGTTCGGCATTGATCAAACTGTTGCAGCTATTGTTTCTGCTGGATAAGTTGCCGTTGCTGGTGATGCTGTTGCTGCTGCTGGGGCTGTTAATGCTGTTGTTATTGTCTTTCATCGACTGCTGTGCGGTGCAAGCGCGTCTACCTGTGGCACGCATCACATCATCCGCATAATACATTTGCGCAATGTCCTCGTTCAACTTTTCCAGCTCATTGCGCTTGCGTGTACGACGTACTTTGGCAGGGGGCGGAGGCAGAGGAGCAACTGTTGCTGGTGTTGTTGCAACATTTGGATCAAGTGTTGCTGCTGTTGTTGCAGCAGTTAGATCAGCGGGAGCTACTGTTGCTGCTGTTGTTGCGTCAGTGGCAGCAACTGTTGTTGCTGTTGTTCCGTCAGTGGCAGCTACTGTTGCTGCTGTTGTTGCGTCAGTGGCAGCAACTGTTGTTGCTGTTGTTGCGTCAGTGGGAGCAACTGTTGTTGCTGTTGTTGCGTCAGTGGGAGCAACTGTTGTTGCTGTTGTTGCGCTAGTGTGAGCAACTACTGCTGCTCTTGCAGAAGTAGAAACTGTAGAAGCAGGAGTAGCAACTTTTGCTGCTGCTGTTGTTGTTGTTGCCACAGGAGCAACTTTTGCTGCTGCTGTTGTTGTTGCCACAGGAGCAATTTTTTCTGCTGTTGCAGTCAATGCATGATTTGATAAATCATCTATTTTAACACGTTTAGCTGAGGGCAGATCCTCCTCCTTCTGTTCCTTCTCTGCCTTCTGCTTCTGTTCCTCGTGCTTCTGTTCAGCTTTGTTGCAGGGTCTGCCACGCTTACGCTTGGCTGCAGTTGTCGAGGCAGTTGATGCTCCTGTTTGCTTGCTGCCAGCAGCTGTTGCAGCTGGAGCAGCTGTAGACTTGCGCCTGGGCTTTGGCATATGCACACCAAAAGCATTGCGGGTTAGTTGGGACTCACTTAGATCTTTATTAAAATGTGAACGTCGCTTGCCAGCTAAGATATTCTGTGTAGAAATGCTACACTTGTCCGTCGTCTTTTCAAACATGATGGCTAGATTCTTATTGGCACGCAAGCTTGCCATATTTACCAAATCGTCCTCATCCTCGTCGTAGTCACCTTGGTCGTTCTGCTGCGCCTGCTTGCGCTTATGTTCGACAATGTCCTCATAGACCAGGCTGTTGCCTGTAAAGAGTTCTAGCTTATCGACGAGCGGTCTGCTCCCTGTGGGCATCATCGATTTGCGTCGTTTCACAACACGTTTAAATTCTGATTCGGGTGTTGTTGGTACTAATTCCTCCCTTTCGTTTCCCAGTTCCTCCCTTTCGTTTTCCAATTGGGAGTTAATTACATCCTTGGGTATGACGACCATAGTGTGTGCATTTGGACCTAGCACAACTTTGATTTTTGGCACTGACTTTTGCTCGTCGTTTGGCTCCGTTTTGGTTATCACATTCACATCACACTCATTTTCATCCACATCGTTTAACTCCGTTTCTTCAGTATTTGTCTTTTCATTCACTTCGTCGTTTGACTTGGTTGTGCTTACGTTCGGTCTGCCTCTGCTGCGTCTTGGTGTAGCTTCCATATCCATATCTAGCTGCTTATCCGCTGCTGTCTTATCCGTTTTATCCGGCTCTGCTTCTGCCTCTGCATTTGCCATCAAAATTGGTGGCTCATTTTCCACATTATCCGTATTATCTGCTTTTTTCATATCCTTGTTGTTGTCTTTGACAACATCTTTGTCTTTTGGCTTATCCGTGCTGCTACTGTTTTTATCCTTTTTATGTGCATGTTTCTCTTTATCTTTCTCTTTGTCTTTATCCTTATCGGATTTTTTATCCCTCTGCGTTTTATTATGTTTGTTTTTTTTCTTGCTCTTTTTATCTGACTTATTCGACTTATCCGTTTTAACAGCTTTATCCACCGACTTCTTATCTGACTTATTTTTATCCGACTTATCCATTTTATTCGTTTTTTGCGTTTTATCCACTTTTTCCGTTGTATTCGTTTTGCTTATGCTATCATGCCTAACCGTTTTATTCATTTCAAAAATATCAAAATTATCATCGTTATCCCAATTTTCCTCCACTTCATCATTGGTTCTATCCGATTTATCAGCCTTCTCTTGTTGTGTTCCTTTCTCTCCGTTTCTTTCTCTCGTTTCTTCATTGATGCTGATGCATCTGCCACCTTCACTGCTCTCCCCACTTTTATTTGCATTCACTTTTTTGGGTATCTTAAAATCTATTTTCTTGCTGGGAGTAGGACCTGCCAGCTCAACATTTCTATAGCTGGTATCCAGCTGCACTTTATCACTGCTGCTGCTGCTGGTACCACTCTCTGCGACTGCCGCAGGCTTTGGCAGCATCACATCATTATCCTCCAATTGTCGCTGCTTTTCAGTTGCCTCCAACTGACGTCGTTTTTCTCGCTCCAGCTGCGATGCAGCTGCGGCTTTGGCTTCACGATGCTCACGATAGGTGCGGGGAGCTTCGAGGCGTGTGTTGTTGTTGTTGCTGTGTCCGCCACGATTGTGTCCTCCTCTGGAGTAGGTATGGTAGCTGGTGTTGTTATAAGCGTTGCCATTGCCATTGCTGTTGTTGTTGCTGGACCAGCTCGTTTGATTATTATTATTATAGCCATAATTATTGTTGTTATTGCTATTGTTGTTGCTGCTGGACTGCCAGATTGACGACTGCGGCACTCCATCCTCTAAATAGTAGCTATGACGGCGTGATTGCCCCACAATGTTATTGCCACTGTTTATTGTATTGCCCCATGGCTGACGTGAATCTACAACATTTGGCATATTAAAACGCCGCATGGATTCATTGCTGAACTCCAAGGATGCAGCTGCATTATTGCCATTTGTAAATGGTATAAATGATGTGCTTGTTGCTGGCTCGTCAGGATTTAGAATAAGTGTGCTGTGTGCCTTCGGAATGGGCACAACATTAGTCACAATATTGGGCACTGGATTACTTAACGTTTGGGTTGAATTAAGTGTACGATTGGTCAGCACGGGTATGGTGCTAATGCGTTGGAAATCCTGCCCTGGTATGCTAACCATGGGCGGCGGATTCTGACCAGTTGTTGGTAGCGACACGCTAACCCAAGTGTTGATTTTGTTTGCGGGCGGTTGTGGTGGCGGCACCGGCACAGGATTAGAAAAACTTTTGGAATTAGCAGCGATTGCAGCTGACGTGGGTGATACAATTCCAGCCAGCTGAATGGGTGGCACTTCTTCGCTATTGTTTTGATTAAAATCAATATTATTGTTGCTTAAACTAATGTAGCTGGGTCTGCGTCCACGTGGATCATTTGAGTTGGATGCCAAGGGTAGCGCTGTTGCTGCTACATCATTGTTGGTGGCACGCAGCGCGGCAAGCTTTTTACGCGCCTCCTCCAGCGATGGCACCAGAAATGGTGGCTCTTTTTCCTCCAGTTCAGGTGCGGGCGGATTGAAACGTCGTTCACCACTCGTACTATATGCTGGGCGACGCTCAAAGACTGTGCTGGGCGACTGTTGTTGTTGTTGATTGGCGAATGTAACTAGACTGCTGGGTGCCGGAGGATTCGATAGACGCACAATTTCTGACTTTCGATTCATCGAAACATCGGTTCTGCGTGGCATTGTTGGTGTTGTGGGCAAGTCAAAGTTACTCAGCCAGGGATTGCTGCGACGCATAAAATCTGGATTAGCAGATAACGGAGCAGCTGCCGCCGCTCTATATCTACTGCCATTGGACACTGGTGGAGATGTTCGTCCTAAGCTTAAGCTGGTATTTGAGTTGGGCATCCTGGCTGCGTTTGAGTGTGGCTGACTTCGGCGCTGAAAATCCGCTTTGGGCGCTGCTGTTTTCAACGTGTGCGTCTCTGGTGGCGGCGGATTTGATTTGCGCAACACGCTGACATCGGATGTGGATGCTACACTGAAGAAGGCATCGGATGTGCTTGATGTTTTAGGTGCAGTTTTGGATTTATCAGCGGCAGCATTAAGAGCTTTCTGCTCCGCCGACTGGTTTGGTTTTTGTGTGGAATTTAGATTTGGTGTGGTTGTAGGTAAAACTTTGGGCGAGCCTGTAACTATGGCTGTGGCTTTGGATGTACCAGTGGTTGAGGCTTTGGAAGTACCTGTGCCAGTGGTTTTGGATGTACCTGTGCCTGTGGTTGTGGCTTTGGATGTGCCTGTGGTTGTGGCTTTGGATGTGCCTGTGGTTGTGGCTTTGGATGTGCCTGTGGTTGTGGTTTTGGATGTGCCTGTAGTTGTGGCTTTGGATGTGCCTGTGGTTGTGGCTTTGGATGTGCCTGTGGTTGTGCCTTTTGTTTTGGCTGGATTCATTTTGCGCATTTGCACCACAGCTTGGTGGTTTCCTCCAATGGAATCTACACGACCTCTGAGTCTGCTTGGCTGCTTAGTGGGCAAGGGTTGCGTTAAGACTGTGCCCGGTATGGAGTTTAAACCAGCTCCAGATTTGGGGTTGCTCTTGGCTGCTGCTTTGCCGCTTTCAACGGATGGCGAGACTGTTGCTGCAGTGGAATTCTGTGGAGCTTTGTTGCTTGCCGCTTTGGTAGTGCTTGTCTTTTCTAGATTCACGGCTTGGATAGCGACTGTGCCCGTTGGGGAACTCTTTGGAGTAATCTTTTCTGTAGCAGCTTTGGCAGCGCTTGACTTTTCGATATCCACAACTGTGCCTGCAGTGGAATCTGGTGCAGCTTTCTTGCTTGCAACCTTGTCATCTGTTATCGAACTTTTGGAATTCTTGCTTGCAACTTTGCCATCTGCTGCCGCAGTTTTGGATTTCTTGCCTGCCGCTTTGGAGCAAGTGCTGGGAGATTCCTTCGTGGTATTGGAATTTGTACGAGCACATTTTCCGGTGGATTCCGCTTTGGTATTGAAATTTGTTTGAGGAGTTTTAGCTGATGTTTTGCTTGGAGTTGACTGTGGGTTAGGTTCCATCGTATCATTGATGACAATTACATCAGCATTCATCAGCTGTAATTTTTTTAATTTATTCTTAATTATAAATAATTTTTTAGTTAGTAATTCTTAAATTCTATTCTATATACTTACAGGACAAAATTTCTTTTTCAATTTACTTATTACAGCTTCGATTTTTTGCAATTTATGACCGGGGTAGCATAAGTAAAAATCATCATCGCACATTCTAAAAATGTATTGATTTGTTTTTATATCTATATCGATTTGTAGTTGATTTCCAAGAAAAAAAAATAATTAAACACTTACTTGTCACCCAAGATCTCCACAAGCTTCTTTAGCTTTCGCCATTGTTCCTTGGCCAAATGAGGCCCATATGTTGTAACCACATTCCGGACGAAGGGCTCACCCGCTCGTAGTTCCCTTATTTTGTTCATTATTTCGATTGATGGGCCATCGTTAGTGCAGTCCAGGTCCACCACATTATCTCCATCTGTTGTTTCATCATCCTCAATGTCATCGTCTCTCACCTCCAACACATCTTCACCATCAGCCTCTGTATCACCCATTTTGTGTGTTACCTTGCGTTCGATATTTTAACTATTTTAATGAAATAAAAAATTATCATAAACACGTTAAGGATAGATAGAATAGATAGATATAAAATATACAAAAATAATGCTTAGCAAACGTCATGTCAAATCCAAAAATAAATGCGCTACCCAATATGAGATAGTAGTCCAGTTATCTCAGTTATTAATAAAAGGTGACGCATTCCCAGCAGATGCTCTCTTTAGAGTTCCCTAGGTAGCTCAGTATAAAATCAAACGTTGAAGTAAGCAGTCGTGTACTTATTTGTCGAGAGTTTCAGTTGAAATTTCAATATTAAATACAATGAGTTCATACAATGAGTTCATACAAACGGACAGATGGAAGAACATGGTAAGTTGTACTCTGCTGTTGATGCTGATATCAAATATATGCATAAATATAAGTATACATACATAAAAGCGTTTGTCCTCACTGGCGATTGGCAGGGACCAAACCAGTAGCTTAGGCCTATGCCGAAAGTGAGCACTAATCCCAGATCTTGGAAAATTCGGTCGGGAAATGTGGAAAACTCGCGGAAAACCATTGTATGCATCTTTTTTGTTTATAATCCCATCAGCTTCAAACTTATTTTCAAAGATCTATATAAAAATTAATTATGACCGCATACCAATTCTCCGGAAAATTCACCCTCCCCCCTGGGCGGAAAATGGGTGATCAAGGTTGTATGGACGAAAATTGAGTTTTTATGCGATTTGCTTTAAACTCATTTTCAAATATCAATATCAATTGGTATGCAGTTACCAATTTTTGCTTCAAACTCATTTTCAAATATCTATATAAAAATTCATTAAAAACTCCATTCCAATTTTCCGGAAAATTCATCCCCTGGGTGGAAAGTGGGTGTTAAATAGGGCGAAAGTAGTTTTTTTGCGATTTGCTTCGAACTCATTTTCAAAGGTCTATTCAAATTTGGTTTCTATCGATTACATTTGGTCTGTGTAGGGTTGAAAATAATTATGTACAATATTAATCTTTAAAACAAACTGAATTTTAAATTTGTTTCACATGTTATTTTAAAAAATTGAGCAAGCTGTTTTTTATTTGCTTTGTTCTTCTCTTTGCTTTGTTTAATAGTTCCTTTCTCGATAAGTAAACTTGATCATTCCGTTAGTTGCTTTCCGCATAATTTGAGTTGGAATCGTAAATGTTTAATAAATTTCTACATCCGCAAGAAAGGAACAAGTACATAAATCTATTGAACAATAATCGAAAAAGAGCTCATAGGAACCGTTGAACTTAAGGAACTATAGTCGTAGATGTAGTTCTAGAACTAGTCAGAACTAGTTCAAATCTAGAACGAATTCAAGTTCAGTCATTGGAAACTAGTTCATATCCACTCAAAGACCTGGTCAGTCGGAACTAGCTCAGATCAGATGTCATCACTTGTACATTCTAGCGATTTAACGGTTAAAAAAATAAAAATCGATGCAACAATATATCGGAAAATTTGACATCGGGCTGAGACTTGATTAACACGATGCGCATTTCTTTCAGCTCTCATGTATACGATTCAACTGGTTGCATGCATGTGGACAATACAAATGCCGATATTGACCATACAAATTAAGACATATCGACAATTTTAAATTTTTGTGCATCAGTAAAAAGAACTTAAAAAAAAAAACGATAATCGAAGATACATGTAAGTAGAGGTTGAAATTCGAATTCCTTTTCCGAATATAGTTCAGTAGTTCGTTTCCCTATAAAAATAACTAATCATTACTTTATTACCTTTCCGGATAAAGGAACTAATCTTTCATTTAGTTCTTTACCGACAAAAGAATAAATCTTTCATTTAGTTCCTCTTTCCGGATAAAATAACTAATCGTTTTTTCTTTTATCGTTATCGGTATTAACATATTGATATTAGTATTCGATATTTAACTTAAAGTGCGATATGATTTTGAAATGATTTTTTTTTTTTTTTTTTTATACATATTAAAAAGTAATAATGATATACTCAACTTTTCCAATGCCATGATTTATTTGACAGTTAATGTTCATACAAAGTATATTTTTAAAAGGATTTTTATACTCTTTTTTATTTTTTTTGAAAAAAAAAGAAAAGAAAAAGTATATTGGGTTTGTGAAATGTCCGTCCATCTGTCTGTCTGTATGAACGCAGGTTTTTTCCACAATTTTGAAGCTAGAGCAACCAAACTTGGTATACATGTTGGTATATACCATAGGCAGACAAAGTGTCAAGATCTCCCCCCCCACCACCACAAACCGCAAAAACCTATATCTTCCACAGTTTTATAGCTAGAGTAACCAAATTTGGCACAAGGGCTACTTATTACATCCTTGATTGGTCTGACTAAAAAAAAATTGGCCACGGCCACTTCCGCCACCAAAAATACGCAAAGTCTGTATCTCCCACACCCCTTTAGCTAGAATCACCAAATTTTGCAGGTTGAATTCTATTGCCCTATTTAATAGATTGTATAAAAATAATTTTGCCACGCCCACCCCCGCCCTTGCAATCGAGCATTGTTTGTTTCTCCCAAACCTGTAGAACGGGCCCAACCAAACTTAAATTGATGGTAAAACTTGAAAGATTTGAGAAAAATACAATTGCCACGCCCACTTCTGACTCCGCAAAGAGGCTAAAAAAGAGTATATCGCAGTCGGGTGCATCCGACTGCAGCGTTCTTACTTGTTTATTTTGTCTTCGATATTAATTTGAACGATATACATTCATTACTCGAACGACAGTCGAAATAAAGGAACTTAAAAAACAGCAGTTCCGATCATTGGAGCTCGGATTGCCCTAACTTTGACATTAGATTGGAGAATCAAATCAAATCAATCAAATCACTTTACAAATGTATCTATAGTTTGAACGAAAATACAGTTATGAGCTAACGTGCACGCACACACTCATTTACTCAAAATGCACACACACACACATTTACACAAAATGCACACACACATTTGCACAACATGCACACATACACATTTAAACAAAATGCACACATATACACAAAAAGCGAAGGCGACAACAAAAATAAGCAAAAACAAATGCAGTGGGCGCTTTTGTCAACTCTTAATTAGTTATGTACATACATACATATGTGTATAGATTGTATATAATACACACCGTGTCCTTCAGAAGCAGCAGCAGCAACAACAAGTGACGCTCGGTGGTCAGTTTCGAGAACAAGAGCATTAACACACTATTTATTCACAGTTTAAACACAACAACAAAATGAATTAACAACAAACAAAAAGAAAAAAGTTAACAAAATAAAATAGTTGAAAAACGCACAAAAAAATAACAAAAATAACGCGTATGTGTTGCAACTGGCTTTAGCGCCGCGTCGTGTTCCGACGTCGCAGCAAGGCGGGTTACAAATGAAGCAAATTCAACAAATGTTTGGACACAAGCTGGCCGAGCGTTGCCACCTTATGAGAAATTACTTCGTTTTTTTTTTTTTTTTTTGTAACAGCTTCATTTGCACTTTACTAATGGCCGAATGCATTTGGAAAAATTTTTAGTTACATTAACAAGCTGTGCAACTGAATATACAAATAATAGTTAAGTTTTGTGTTTCACAGCGCATTCGTTTTTGGGGTAACCCTCAAGCAGCGACGACAGCTGATGTGAAAAACGAATTCGCCTCAAAAATTGTTGCGTTCATCGTTTACGTTTTCATTTCATTTGGTTTTCGTTTGCCATTGGCGTCGTTGTCTGCGCGCGTTTGCGCATATGTGTGTGAGCGAGAATGCTCTCATCGCAGGGTAGCAAAAATTATTGTGTCGCTTCCCACAGAGAAGATCTTTTGCGCTGTACAAAATCCCCATTCCATTTGTCTGTTTCTTTTTTTTTCTGCGTCTCAAAGTTGTTGTTGCTGCTTGTGTGAGCAGATGTATGCATGTGTGTGTGTATAATAATTTTGCTCTCAAATACAAATGCATATGTAAGTACATATGAACGTATGATTTGTCTGTATGCTGTTTGGATGTACAGTTATATGCACTTTTTATGTATATATGTATATGTACTTAAAATGTATATATGTACTTTTTATGTATATATGTATATGTACTTCTTATGTATACAACATGTATATGTACTTTGTATGTATATATGTTTATGTACTCTTTATGTACATATGTATATGTACTTTATATGTATACCATATATTGAATGTATTGATTGAGAGCTCTTTGTCAGTTTATATTTTCGTTATGGAGTCTTTAACTACAATTTAATAAAAATTGAGTTAAAGTGTGAAATAGAAAAACCTGGAAGTTTTTTCTTTACTCCCTGTTCCCATTAAAAATGGGAAAAAGGGAGTTATAAAGTACTGCAAATGTGTGTAACAGGCCGAAGGAGGCATTTCCGACTGTATAAAATGTATATATTCTTGATCAGCATCAACATCTGAGTCGATTTAGCCATGTCCGTCTGTCTGTCCGTCCGTATGAACACACAGATCTCGTAGACCATAAGAGCTAGAAACACCAAACTTGGCATGTAGGTTCCTGTATACTGTACGCAGATCAAGTTTATTTCAAATTTCGGATGCACTCCCACAGCACTTGAAATGCAAGTTGGCAGCAGGGAGTCTCGTAGTCGGGCATACTCGACTAAATCGTGTTGGCTTACGTAGAAGCTCGTTACTAACACTATTAAGTAGAGTTGGGATTTCTTAGATCAATTTGATGAATAAGTTGAGTCGTTAATTTTTGACTCGTGAACTAAATAAGTGAGCTAATTCATTAGTTCATGCACTATACCGTTCACTTTAATAATTTTATATATGAACGATACGAAACCTTTTGCTTAAACGACAAAATGACTTTCAAAGAAAATTGATAATTGATAATACATTCATGAAAAATGTCAACCATTTAATTCAGCTCTTCTACTGAAAGTTTATGATCCTAAAAATAAACTTAATTGTGTTTTAATCGTTCACCAACTAATTAATAAAGGAACTACTGATGAAAATCATTCATATTTACACACTGTACCCATGAAAAAAAGAATAAAGGGGCTAATAAAGTACGGTAAAAGTATGTAACAGGCATAAGAAGACCGCTCCAACTATATAAAGTTATTTTAAAGAGATGGATTAGGATTGAACTAGGTCGAATGAGCGGTTCTTTGAATTGAACTATATCTCCGATTACAGTTCGTTTAGTTCCTTTTCATTTATGTTTTTTTGCTCCAGACTTTTCTCCAGGCAGGAACTGAGAAACGATTAGTTTTTTTTATCGACAAGCAACCAGAGAAACGATTAGATCTTTTATCCGGAAAGGAACTAAAAGAAAGATTAGTTGGGGAAAGGAACTACTGAACTTGGTAAACTTAACTAGAATGACTAACTATATAAAGTGTACTCCGGCATGTTGCTATCTCCGATTTCGATCAAAATATTCGAATTATTAGCTGTTCTGAATTCTAATTATCTATGTGAAATTCGGTTTAAGAACTTTTGCATTTGAGACAGAGAATGAGAAGTGTTAGAACATATCTATAATAATGAGGAGCGTTTGCTCAAAATCATCAACACAAAATTGAAAACGGTAAGAAATGAAAAGTTTTCGAAAATGGGAAAAGGGCCGACTAAACCTTGGCCTGACTATTTTTGAACAGCATCAACAGTCGACTCGTTAGACATGTTCGTCTGTGTCTGTTCTGATTCATTAAGAGCTTAACACCATGAAGAACGAAGGTGTTTAGCAGAAATTTCGAGATTCGTAGTTGATACAAACTAAAACAAGTAAGAACTCCACAAACGGATGCTCCCGACTGCAGTATACTCTTTTGTACCCTCTTTGCAAGGGCGGGTGATTGATTGGGTGGTGATTCTTGTTAAAGGGGTGTGGGAGATACAGACGTTCCTCATTTGTGGGAGAGGGGTGAGGGTTGGGGAGAGGTCTTAACACATTGTCTGCCTGGTTGCTCCAGTTGCAAAACTTAAAAAAACAAGTAAGAACACTCTAGTCGAGTATGCCCGACTACGAGACTCCCTGCTCCCAACTTGCATTTCAAGCAGTTCAGCGACAACACAAGCAAGCAGCGTACTCAACTTGCACAGTGCATGTCAAACTGTTGTTTCTGCCTGCTGCGACAGGGGAAATAAGTTCTTCCATAACTTTGGTGCTATTTTTCCGATCGTGTTGAAATTTACACATCCGAAAGACATTGATTAAACATACATGTGTACCAAAAATTAAACGGGGGTGCGGGGGGGTGCATCCGAAATTTGAAATAAACTTGATCTGCGTATGGTATACAGGAACCTGCATGCCAAGTTTGGTGTCTCTAGCTCTTATAGTCTCTGAGATCTGTGTGTTCATACGGACAGACGGACAGACAGACGGACATGGCTAGTTCGTCTCGGCTGTTGATCCTGATCATATATATATAGTTTATATAGTCGGAAATGCCTCCTTCTGTCTGTTACACACATTTGCAGTACTTTATAACTCCCATTTTTAATGGAAACAGGGAGTAAAAAATATAAAAAGAAAAGTGCTGGAAACTTGTTTAATATCCAAAATTATTTTGCGTTGCGCAAAAAGCATTAATTTCAGCCCTGGGTATTGAACCCAGGTTATTTTGCAACAAGCAGATTACTCGGACCATTCGTTGAGGCCTAATTTAGTAATAGTAGTAGAAGATGGTACACTAAACGGTCAATGTCTTGCGAACACCAGAAATATGTTGAATACCAAAACGCCCGAAATTTCTATGGCTACAACATTCACCAATTTAAACACTATCGGTTAGGCCGATATCTTTTAAATTGCAAGAATGTGCAAAATAAAACTTGATTCCAACTGTAGCTTTTTACCAGAGTGTTTGAGAAGGTTAACAGTTCTTAAAAATTCCTTTTAACGATATGTAGAACGTGTCTGTAGCTTCTTTGGTTTGGCAACTGTGAACGTGCTAATTTTAGCAATTTTTGGCGTTTTCCCGCTAAACTAGCAGTTTTTCACAGAGGTCGCAAATAACAGTCAACACATATTTTTCATGTGTACTGCACTCCGCAAAAACAGCACACATTGAAATCAGTTTGGTTTCCCACTCCACCAAACACTTTTTTTCAATGTGATTCTGTTGCTCTTTTGTGTTTTTGATGCTCAACAACACGCACAAAAGTTTCTGCGCAAAAACACTTTTGAGGAACACATTTGCTTGAGAACTAACAACAAAAAAGAGCATTTTAAAGAGCAAACGAGTGGAGTGGGAAGTGAAAATGATCAGATTGCTGAGAGAAATGGGGAGAGTTAGACTAAGAGAGTGAAAGGGACGAACACAAAAAACACTTTGGAAGTTTTGTTCTCGACAAATGCTCTTTGAAAAACATGTGAAAAAAGAAAACGAAATCAAGTAAGAATTCTAGTCGAGTGTGCCCGACTAGAAGACTCCCTGCACCCAAGCAGTTGATCGGCAAAGCAAGCAAGCAACGCACTAAATTTGTCCAGTGCTTGTAAAACTGTCGCTTCTGCCTGCTGAGACTGGGGAAATAGATTCTTCAATAACTTTGGTGTTTGATCAATATTGATAAAACATATATAAAGCTGTCTTTTAAACTGTGGTTGTGAGATTTGCGGGGTTGCGGGGTTGCGGGGGGTGTATCCGAAATTTGAAATAAACTTGATCTGCTTATGGTATACAGGAACCTACATGCCAAGTTTGATGTCTTTAGCTCCTCGTCTCTCAGATCGACGCGTTCATACGGATAGACAGACGAACATGGCTAGATCGACTCGGCTGTTGATGCTGATTAAGAACATATATATAGTTTATGTAGTCGGAAATGCTTCCTTCTGCCTGTTACATACATTCGCAGTACTTTAATACTCCCTTTTTCCCATTTTTAATGGAAACAGGGAGTAAAGAGTGTTATTGCTTGAGCAATGAGCAGAAAACAGAGATCCGAATTCAAAGTGTTTTTTCGTTCCCTTTACTCGATGTGTCCGACACTAACTGTTATTTTTCAGACAACCGAAAGTGTTGAGAGATATTTGCGAGCTACACAGAGCTGAAATATGAAGCCACTCTTAAAAGGAAATCAAAACAGTTGCAAGCATGGAAATGCATCGTGAAAATGAATGCTTAAAGTACACGAAATGTAAAAAGTCACATTTACATGTTCTTTTACGTGTACTCGGCATTTTTAGGACTGTCACATGTAATAAACATCTATATTTGTCCTACATGAGACATTTATGTCACATGGAATCATGAGACAGATTAGCGTGCCGTGTTCTCACTCAAATCATGTCCATGTTGGCAACATGCTACAGATTTTTCAATTGTAGCATGAATATTAGAGATGGCAAAACATCGATGTTTACATCGATTGTATCCATAGCTTTAAATTCTCTTCACCATCGATGTTTTGGTCGATGTATCGATTATGGCATTTTCTTAATTTTTTTACGAAAGTAAAATGATGACTGCATAAAGGCTTTAGAAATAAATATTTCGCTTAATATCGTAGCTGCATCGCAGACTTTTGACGGAACTAACCGATAAAGCAAATGATATAAACTTAAGTTTAATAAATTAATAATTTTAGTCTATGGTATAACCTTTTATTTTTTGTATCTAGACTTTAAATTCTAGAGGGTTAGCCCGATGTCCGTATGTCTCAGTCTAGTTAAAGATGTAATGCAGAGATGCTTGGTCGCATATTTTGTGTATTTTTTTTTTGTATTTGACATGCGAAAAAACTTGTTTGCTGCAGGTTTACAGAATTTAAAACATGAAAAGTTTTTCATTCAAAAACTAAGTTTTCAACCGATCGTTCCTATGGCAGCTATGAGATATAGCGATCCGATTTTGATAAAATTAGGCCAACATGTGTAGAACGTGCTTTAATTTAGACATAGTGAGTTTGGTTGAGTTATTTTGAAAAACAAAATTGTTGTACATACAAAAACTTTTTTTCATTTATTTTTATTTTTCAACAGATCGTTCCTATGACAGTTATATGTTATAGTGGTCCGATCTGGCCGATTCTGAAATATGTACTGCTTGCAGAAAGAATAAACACCTATGCCAAGTTTCATCAAGGTAGCTCTAAAACTGAGAGACTAGTTCGCATATAAACAGACGCACAGACGGACATGACTCGGCTGTTGATGCTGATCACGACTATACAAAGAGAGACATCAGAGACGTCTCCTTCAATGCGTTGCACATTTCGTGACAAAATTATAATACCCTCTACAAGGGTATACAAATTAATGGAAGGCGATCAAGAAACGCTCGCTTAGATCGTGTGTGTTGTGGGTAGTGTAATACTAGCTTGCGGCATGATGCAGTTTGTCCAGCGCCTTTGTGCCCGTATTGCATGACAGATCCTTGAGTGCATGGTATCGTGGTATGGGCTACCGAGCTACTGAGAAAAGTGAGTGAGAGAACAAGAAGTTGAGTGAGCAATTCATTTTTGTTCACTCACTCATGAACAACGCAAGTCTATAGTGAATTAAACTAAAAAGAACAACTTTTTGTCGCCCATTTTCCAACCTTGTGGTCGAATTCCCCAAAATTTTCGAGAAACGTGTCAAATTATTTTCTGTCAAGAGCTTTCGCATTAATTTTGAACCTCACTTGAATTAAACTTTCTTTTTTATCACCTTCGCCGCCACATCAGTTCAGCTCAGCTCCTCTCCGCTCAGCTGACAGTGTGCTCGCACTGATTGCTTTCTATATATTTGAATTTTTGTGGCTGATAAGTTCAGTTCAGCTTAGCTCCGCGCTCAGTGTGCGCGGGGCTCTAGTGCTTAGTTTCGGTATCAGATAAAACTTGTGTGAAAAAGGTTCAGCTTTGTACCATTTACCGTTTCGGCTGTGCGATGATATATACAATTTGATCAGGTCAAGCTTTTTTTAAAAGATTACGTTTCAAAAGCCTCAATAATGGAAAACAGAAACCCAGAGAATGGTACGCAAATGACTAGAATGAACGATGAACGAGAATAGGACTCAAATGAAAGATTAGTTCGTTCAGTAGGAATCGAACTACTGAACTAAGTCAGTGAATTGAACTAGAAAGAACAACTCTACTATATATTGACTTCAAATTCATTGTATAGCATCAATAACATGATAGATAACAATAAATTTTAACAAAGAAGTATTTTAGGAGTTTGATAAGCGAAGCGTCGCGACGTAGCCTGAAATGACCAGAAGAAAACGAAAGAGAGATCTTGAAGTGATGAAAAGAAACTGGAAGAATCGCTTGAAACCTAATTAAAGAGCTGAACTACAAATATAAGAGGTGAACATAAATTTGAATGTACAAAATACATATGTAATCATCAGGATAGCTTTAAAACTCATGGACAAGATTGAAAAGAAACAGTTAAACTCACATGGTTATATATACTTTATGTGATTGGAGACGTCTTTTTTAATAGCATCTGCAAGGTCTGTCTATCCGTCCGTCCGTCTGCATGAGTTTTTTTTCCATAGTTTTGAAGCTAGCGCAGCCAAACTTGGTATACATGTTGATATATACGTTAGGCAGACGAAGTGTCAAGATTTGATAAAATAAACCAGGTTATTTACGCGAGCTGAGTGTTAAATTTTTTTTTTTATCAAATGTGTAACGCTCTTAGGTAGACGTCTCCAACCCTATAAAATATATTATACTCTTATTCTGAACTCGGCTGCTGAGAGTCAATGTGAATAAGTCCGCCTGTCTGTCCGTCCGTCAAAAGTAAACAAACTAAAGCTGTTCACGTAGTTGGTGTCGCACACATGCGATCTACGACGCTGCGAGGGTTAGGTGAACACCCTAAGTATATCGCAGTGGCGTGCATCCGACTTGTGTCAAGGCTTGGAATACATCGCACAAAAACCATAAGCAACCTGTTTTTCAACCATTTTCCGAAAATGGGGCTACGTTTTCCAAAATTGGTGAGACCCTTGTAAATTGGTGTGACACAAGTGAATTGGTTTTTTATCGAGAGTTTTGATATCGCCCATCCAACCACCGCCATATGTTTTCCAACCAGCAGATGAATTTTTCGAGCTCGGTAAAATAGATATGTATGTTTTTCGGATAGATCTTTGAAAATGAGATTGGGGCCGATGGGTTGTAAAACAAAAATTCCAAATGAAGTTTTCAGCAAAAACTTGCAGGCGGAATTTTCAGCATTCCTTCTTTTTGCTCATGTTTGTTATCAGCAGATCTGTTTGCTTAATTTGTAGTTGTGTGTTCGTAAGTACGAATATTGGTTTGCGGATTTCTAAGTTGAGTGTCTAGTAATCTCGACTAGAGCAACTTGTATCTTTTTACTTTTTTCTTTTTCAATTAAAAGCTTATCAACTTAGCTGCAGCTTTTCAATGTTCATTCGAATTTTAAAGGAAATCATCTCTCTTTTGCCTTTATTTAGTATCAATGTTTGATATGTGCTTCGCAGCCAGGTACTGCCAGGTGTCAGCTCTCTTTGTAGTTTTTGATGTTATTCATTCACTGGATATTCGTAAAAGCGTTTGTGACAATCTTTGCGAAGATGCTGTTTTCATACTTGAACTTCAATTTTTAGTCTGCCGTTTTCCACAGATATCTTTCGGGTCTAAAAAATCATTTTCCGTGCTTTTTTTTTGTGTGTACTTTTTCACATCATTGTAATAATTATCGATAATTATTTTTCTTCGTTTCTTAGTTCATAAGTAGTTTAACTAGACATAAGTAACCAGATTTATTTTTTCATTCTTATTTATATATAAATATATTGTCAGTCGACATTATTATTATTATGTATTATTGTTGCTTTTTGGTTTCTATAAAATTAACAACTTTTCCAGAGTCTTCTTTGCGAGTAGCTCCTGCGTTTTTGATATGAATAGATTCCATGTCCTTACGTAGATAATTTACTTTTTGGAACACCATTATTTTATTTTTCACTGAATATCTTAAAGACTTCCTTGCGAGTTTTGTCCACGGTTTCGGAGCCGACAAACTTCGAAATCAGTACGGAATATGCTCCATGATCCTTACGTACATCATTTACTACTTTTTCTTCAGATTTATTCAAAAACAATGTCAAATATAAAGTACAATTTTTATAGTACAAACATGAAATAATAAGAAGAAAGCTTAAAGCATTGGGTTAATAAATAAAAAAAAGGAGCTCAGGAGATAAGATTCATACTTGGTTCGATATTTCAACAGATCAACTCTTGATGACTTGCTTTTGCCATTTCTATATCAGTTTTGTAATTTTGAGCATTACTTCGTCGCTCAAAAAAGTTTACGGAAATCATGCTCCAAGTGCAACAACGTGCCGAGATTGGTTCCGTCGTTTCAAAGAAGGTGATTTCGACGTTGACGACCGTCCGCGTGAAGAAAGGCCAAGGACATTCGAAGACGCTGCATTAGAGGCATTGCTCGATGAGGAACCGTGCCAAACGCAAGACCTTTCTTCAGAATTAGGAGTTACTCGCCAAGCCATTTCCAAGCGATTACATGCGTTGGGAATGATTCAATAGCAAGGAACTTGGGTTACTTATGATTTGAAGATAAGGGACGTTGAGCGCCGTATTTTCATCTGTGAACAACTGCTCCAGCGGCAAAAAAAAGGAAATGTTTTCTTCATCGCAACGTGACGGGTGATGAAAACCCATCAGCAGTTCTACTTATATGAAGACATCCAAAAGTGACTTGATTCGTGGATAACCTCAAAAGATGTAACGGTATTCGAGTTTTGCCATAAAGATGGGAAAAAGATGTATCTAGCGGTGGGCAATACTTTAAATAATAAGTTACCATTTTTTCAAAATAAAAAAAAAAAAAAACAGCGAGAACTTAGTTGTGCACCTAATATTAAACGAACTTGAGAATAAAATCGAAATAAACAGCAACATGTATTCGTACTAAATTCCTAATACTTTTTCTTTTAATTTTTAATAAAATAAGATCATATATTACATATATTCTCACGAGCTAAGATTTTGAATGAAAATATTTCATAGAAATGATTATTCCCTTGGGTAAACATGGCTCACTTTGGTGAACATGTTCACTTATTCATTTTTATAAAGTCAACTCACTCATTTTGTTCAGTTGCTCAGGTGCTCACTTACTCATGAGCCATAACCCGTTCACTAAATGAACAGTGTCTGAAAATACTCTGTTGAACAGAGTCTGTTCTTGACTGAACAGTGCATTTGGAGGTACATTAAAATAAATATCAATTGATTTATTTTAAAAACAAATTCTAATTACTTTATTTCCTTCATTGGAATATCTTTGGCGAAGGCGATCAAGGACCGCTCGCTTAGATCGTGTGTTTTGTGGGTAGTGTAATACTAGCTTGCGGCATGATGCAGTTTGTCCAGCGCCTTTGTGCCCGTATTGCATGACAGATCTTCGGGTGCATGGTATCGCTGTATGGGCAAATGTTACGGCGGCAGCTTCAGCTACTGCTGTTGGTGACCATCGTCGACCGCGCTGCCCTTTTGCTTGGGCAGCGGAACTAAATTGAGTTACTGAGCAAAACGAGCAAAGGAATAAAAATGAGATACTGAGCAAAATGAGTGAGTGAACAAAAAGGAAAGAACAAGTTCACTCAGTTGAGTGAGCAACTTATTATTTTTCACTCATGAACAACCCAAGTTGACCAACATTGGACTACGTGAGCTTAATTCACAAATCATGACAAAGGTAAAAGTGAACGAGTGCCAAAAATAAATATTATTATTTTTTACCCACAAAATAAAAAAAAAGTTCCACTAAAATATAAAAAGATTCAGTCAATTTGATTCTAAATGATAAACATACATACATAGAATGCATGTATAAATGTGTATACATGTACATACATATGCATTTAAAATAGTATAACCTTCAAGTCTTTCAACACTGATCAACACTGTACACTTAACAAACGCGTAATAAGCAAAGAAAAAAGAGACAGAATAATCGCGAAGCAAAGCGCACACACACAGACGAACCATGTACAGTTGGTACATACAAATGTATATATGAACATATGTATGCATGCATGTACATATGAAACCAACAGAAAATTACCGAACGCAAGCACAAATTATGCTACAGCGAATTAAAACCGAAAAGTTGCTTTGGAAACAACAACCACTGCTTATTGTTGATAACATATATTAAAACAATATAACAATATATATACATACATATATATAAATGACTCACCGTAACTGTATAGACATTAATTTTCCATTTAATTATTTTTGCTGCTAGCGACTTTGGCTGCAATGCACACTAAACGATGTTCACGTTACCGAAGTCGAACCTCAAATGATGAAATTTTCGGAACGAGCGTCGTTCTCGCCATTCAACATGGCTAATAACAAGAGAGGTTGCATTTTGTGCTGCGACTTTTACGTGTGTACCGCGTGACGTCATAGCAAGTATAAAAACTTGCAAATAATTGTGAATATGAATTAAATTATATATATTCATATTTAATGGCCACAAAGAGCAGCAAACAAGTGATAAAAACTAAGAATTTTAAATTAAAACAAAAATTACATATTTAAAAGCAAATTAAATATTTTGTATACATTTTTAGTGACTGGTGCATAAATTTAAGATATTATTGCAAAGCTAGGAAAAAGACATAAACAAAATAAGTTGTTGATTTAATGGTAAGAAAATAAAAATATATTTCTTATATTCTGGTTTTTTTTTATCACATTAGTACTGCCATCAATATGTCTCATTTACCAAATGATGTTATTTTGTATTTAAATATTTTATTGTTAAATAAATATAACGCAGCATATTCGAATTATTTGTATGAACCTCTCTCCTATTTTGACCACAGCAAGCCACGTATGCTGATGTCGACATTTTCATGCACACACACACAACACTCGCACTCACAAATACTTAGAAGTAGCAGAACAAGATTCAGAAGACAGACACGAAAAAACGACGAAGCTCGCCACCCCGATTTGAATTCGCCGCAGAACGCAAGCGCGTGTAAATTGTTTTTGCTCCTGCTTTTGGTTCTTCCTTTTCGTTCGTCTTTCAGTCGTGGCCTGCGTTTTCAACGTACAGAAGCACGCATACTTCGTTGCCAAGCGTAGGTAAGCACATCCACAAGCACATAACCTAGATTTGTATGTATATGTATATGTATGTATGTCTGCCTGCATGTTTGTATATAACTATTTTTGTATGTATGTACATCCATATTGGGGATGTTGTTCAATATTAAAACGGTAGATGGCGTTGCTATGGCTGCAAAAGCATTTGATGGAAGGAGGATCTGAAGGGAAATTAACGGCGGGTAGGTTACTTTTATGAACCCAAAAGCTGTCTGTCAGCATTTATTTATGCATGCATACATTTGTCTCATTCTTCCACAGAGAGTCGAGCTAACAGCTTGTTGCAACTAAACTTCTCTATCTTTCTTTATCTCCCTAGGTCTTGTGGTTTGGTATACTGTATATATATATATGTATGTTTGTATGTCTGTATATAAGTACATACATTTATATGTAAGTATGTATTAGAGTTGAGTTGAACCGATTTGAACTAGTTAGGTTGACCGGCTCTTTGAATAACTTTGATTATAGTTCCTTTAGTTCGATAAGCGCCTTTAGTTCATTTAGTTATTCTTTTCTTTTTCGTTCCTTAATTTCAGCAGTTTCAATTTTTTCGATTTCGATTATTGTTCTTTCGAACCGTGTACTTGTTCCTTTCGTTAAACATTTAAGTTGAAATATTAAATTGTCTAAGGTTTTAACAATTTCAATTGTGGAACACATCCGCAAACACATATGAATGACCGAACTAAAGGAACATGAAAGACAAGGAACGAGTTCAAAAGGAACTAAAGGAACGATTGTATCTAGAAAGGAACTAAAGGAACGATTTATTATTTTTCGGGATCATAGTGTCTATAAGTTTTGTGCGCTCCGTACACACTGAACCCGGGTTGTACAAATATCGTGTTTTTCCGTTATCACGAGCGGTAGTTCGCCTTCGTGCACCCTCGTACGCTGTCGATCGTTGCCGTGCGCGAAGTTTATGCAACTTTAAGAAAATATTAAACGTGTTTTCACAGAAAAAGTAATATAAATGAAAATTTTTAATTATTTATCTAATTTACCCAATACAATCGCTCGAAGATCCAACGGAATAAAAAAACGATTCGATGAAATGATTCGAACGAGGAACTCTAATGAACGACTGAACGATTTGGCGACTTTGTGACTTCACAATGTAATATGAGGAGAAGTATACTAAGATAAAAAACCATTCGAAATACAACGAAATGTGTCGAAATCAAGAACAAACGGTATCAATAGTAGGGTATTACTGGTTTTTCTTAAGTGGGGAATGATGGTCTTATTTTTGCACCGATTTTAACATTTGTTCTGATTGAGAACTTCTTAATGTATATTTGCTGCTCGAAAAAAATAAATAATTTATTACTGTACTTTGGATAGAGAGCCTTGACTGTGACTTTTTATTTTTTATTTATTAAATTAATAACATTTGTTTACTATGTGAACAGATTATTAATATATAAATATTTTTTTTCATATTATAAACATTATGAAATTTTCCGTCTCCGATTGGATTCGAACCATAGGTCACCACCGCGCGCAAGAACAGCCAGTCGGCATCTTAGTCTCACCTGCCAACGTTCAAATCTGAATTTGAATATTGATTGCACCTACATATTTATATATGGACAACATGAAAAACTGCAACACGAACTTCTACAGAAACAATACCACCGGTGCTCTTTTTGCAACGTCTTTTCTTTCTTAGTGTACAATAGGGTGCCAAATCAGATTAGGTGAAAGTGGTGAATGGAAATAAGGACGAAAAGTAAGTTTGATTTAATTTTCGTTAAGCATTAAAAAAATCGGGTAGCCAATTTGAGAAATAAAATATATAAATAAATATAATATAATTTAGTTTGTTTTGTGAGATATACGTACAACTGCCACAAATCATTGTGAATTTAATCCGCCAAATCTTGTTAAATGTGAAAATGGAATCATTCAAAGGAAATACACTTTTGCCTGAAAGATAAGAAAAGGGAAAGAAAAAATTTCGACCTATTCTGAATTCTTACACTGTTCGAAATTTGGAGGAATAGAATGGTGAGTGGATTGCTTTTCATAATTGGCTTTTTTAAGTTCAATCGAACCGAGTGTCTATTTTGCATCTATAAGAATTTGTGGATCGATTCTCGATCATGCTCTTCAAACAAAATCGATGTCTCTAAGCTCAAGCACTTTCCGCACTGCCTTCGCACCTTGAAGTCATCCCCACACTCACTCCAATATAATTCCCCGTTGAAACCGGTTTAGCTAGCACGCTTTTGATATGCTGAACTGATATCAAATTTAATGTAAGCATAGTTCATAATATTCGAATAAGACTTCACTTCTTTTGTAATTGATATCATTTTGAAATTAGTTGAGTTTCCACAATAGCTTCACTTATGGTGACCACTTTATACACAATTCCTAACCGATCTCCAAAATTCTCAGATTGTAAACAAATAAACATAAGTGGGTTTGACACTTTGCTGCATATATGTAAACATAAACAAAGTCTCAGTTGCTTAACTTCTCTGTTGATGCTTCACTCTGCACGATTTCTGGATTGTTTCACACATCAGTCTTCCCGCACTTAAAGTTTATAAAACCTTATAGCTCTGCTTCAAACTGCCTTATACTTACTTTGTTCAATTTGTCGTTCAATTCTTTTTCTCAATATTTAATATTTTTTTGGACTGAAAGTTCAGATTGTTAAGCTTTGCTCTTATAACAGGATATGAGAAGTATCTGAACTTACCTTAAATAGAAGAACGAAAGCTATTTCATTAATTGAAAACGATTCAGAATATAAGGTGCTGAGAAACGGGAACAGGCACTGATTGATTCACACAGCTTTTGTTTTTTAGATTTAACAAAACAGTTTTTATTCATGATTTATATTATTTTACTTATCGAATTAAGTACAAATGAATAGTGTAGTAGACAAGTATGATAGAGAGATACACAAAAAATACATACACGATTTCTATATGCACATATGGTATAGATAGGTCAGATAGAGAGTGTGATAGAGGTGTACTAGGGCTTATCGCTAACTTGTACGATTTGTCTCTCGCTTAACACTAAGTAAATTTTACACAATTAATAAAATCAAATATAATACAAAAAAAAAATATATATATATATATATAAAGAAATTCTTGTTTAGATTTTGTCGACGGGATTTTTGTCTAATACTACAGTCTGCTGCTCTCGGCGCCATTGTGACGTGGCTGTGTCGATTGTGACTTCTCGTAGCCATTGTTGGACATCTGTAGATGCTGCGGCAGCTGGGCAGGACGACCATTTGAGGGTAGCGTCTCATCAACACTGAACACTGAATTATCATGTCCATGCATGTGACGAGCATTGAGCACCGCATCGGGATGTCCCTTATGCGCTTCTTGTTCCATGGCTTCAGCGGGTTTGGATTTCGGCTTGCCCTCGAGCAGGAAACAGGTGATGAAGAACAGTATGGAGCCTGTTGATGACAAAAGGAATGATGTTAATAAGATACTCATGTACAGAGAGTCTTAAGAGTGTTGAAATAAGTTTTATTTCAAACAAGCAAATCAACTCAACGATCTTGCAATTGACGCAGCTTCTGAATAGCAAGCTTGAACTATTTACTTGGTCGGGTTAGTAACTTAAAGAAGTTCAAACAAGAAAGCTTGTAAATGACCCAGCTTGTGAATTGTTTCATTTCTAGCAAGCTGGTCAACTCAATGAGCTTGCAACACTAGCAGCTTGTGGATAGTTTCATTTCAAACAAGCAAATCAACTCAACGAGCTTGCAAAACAAGTAGCTTGTGGATAGTTTCAGTTCAACAAGCAGATCCATTCAGTGAGCTTGTAACTCTGAATCAGGTAAGTGACTTGAACTTGTTTGCTTAAACAAATAAATACTTATATTTAAATTCTAACATATATATACTTACTGATGCCATAGAAGCCCGCATAGAAGATCATAATGGAGCCGCGATAACCGAGCACCTTGGCCACAGGATCCACTAGAATGGGCAAGTTGCCGCCAATGTTGTTCATGACAAACAGAAAGACGCCAATGGTGGATGAACGAACGCGCAGCGGCACAATCTCAACCACAATGGCAAATACAATGCCAAACCACATCTCGGCAAAGAAATAGCTCAATCCAAGTGTTATCATGGCCCACAATGGATCAAAGTAGACGGAACCAAAAGCGGGCAATGTGGCAATCAATTGACTCAATGCCAAAACGAAGGCACGCGAACGTATGCCCATTTTGGCAACAATCTTATCGGAAACAATGCCGCCAACGACAACACCAATGCTGCCAATGCCAATGGTAACCGCAAAAAGCCACCAACCGAGATCCACATCCGGGAAATATGTATTATAATAGAGATCCGCATTATAAGCAAAGGTCATGCCGCCACAATGACGTATGGAAGCGGCAATCATAAGCATAATCATCGCTGGACTCTTGATAACCTGCCACAAGGTAATGGGTTTACCGCTAGCATTTGTACGTTCGCCATCGCCAATGGCTTTGCGTTCCGGTTCCTTCAAGGAGCAGCCAGTTAAGGCAGCAACAATCACCGTCAAGATACCCGCACCCAGATAACAGATGCGCCAGCCAAGATTAAAGAAATTCAATTTGGTAATATAACGTCCAACGGGAAAGGCAATGCCATAACCACCATAGATGCCCCAATTGAATATGGCCATAACTAAGGCACGCTTGCTCTCTGGAAAGATGTCCGACATAATGCCGGTGGCAAGTGGATTACAGCCCGATTCTCCAGCTGCCATCACCATGCGTAGCAATACCAAATGCCAGTACTCCTTGACGGTGCCCTGCAGAAAGATCGCAATGCCAAAGATAACCGTGCAGACGGTCAACATCTTCACCCGATTATATTTGTCAGCGGCAAAGCCCATAAAAACGCCCGCAATGGTAAAGATCAGTATAAATGTGGGTCCAGCCAATATCTGATAATCGATGCCCAATCCATTATAATTCCATTCACAATATCCAGTTCCATTCACATCCAATGCATAGCAGCTGCTCTCATTTTTCACTTCGCCACATTGTGTGCTTAAATCATGACGAGTGAAGAGAGTGTTATTCTGCTGACATCCATGATCACCATAATCCAGCTCAATGGCCGTCTGCTTGGAGGTAACACCAATCAGATAATGTCCCAATTCACCCAGTATATAGCCAATGGTGAGTATGCCCAGGACATAGGCATTATAGAAGCCACTCAGCTTCTCCAGTATTGGTATCATCGTGTTGGGCTCTCTGTCCTAGATGTGTCCTAATAGTTGAGAAGAGAACAGAGAGAAGATCTTGTTATATATTTATTCATTTTTACTCCCTGTTCCCATTAAAACTGGGAAAAAGGGAGTTATAAAGCACTGCAAATGTGTGTAACAGACAGAAGGAGGCATTTCCGACTATATAAACTATATATATTCTTGATCAGGATCAACAGCCGAGACGAACTAGCCATGTCCGTCTGTCTGTCTGTCTGTCCGTATGAACACACAGATCTCGGAGACTACAAGAGCTAGAGACACCAAACTGGGCATGTAGATTCCTGTATACCATACGCAGATCAAGTTTATTTCAAATTTCGGATGCATCCCCCCGCACCCCCGCAAATTGCAAAAGACTACCACAGCCACAAAAAGATAGAGCTTTAATTTTTGGTACACATGTATGTTAAATCAATGTCTTTCGGATGTGTAAATTTCAACACGATCGGATAAATAGCACCAAAGTTATAGAAGAATCTATTACGCCCGTCTCAGCTGGCAGCAACAACAGTTTGACAAGCAGTTTACGAGTTAAGTGCACTGCTTGCTTGTGTTGCCGCTGAACTGCTTGAAATGCAAGTTGGGAGCAGGGAGTCTCGTAGTTGGGCACACTCGACTAGAGTATTCTTACTTGTTTTGATCATATCACTGTGGACGGCAGTCCATGCTAGGAACGAAGCAGCACGAAGTGCGCAAACGGCGACTAGCATTATATACAGCAATAATGTAAGAATTGCTGTGAGTGTCCGATCAGATCGAGCTATATACCGATCGAAAGGTATTACTTAAATTAAGAAAAGTGCACACTAAAACTTCTAGTAACTCACCTAGTTCATGATATATAGGCAAGCAGGTGAGAAGGAAAAAATTTAAAAAATTGATGTTATTGAGGACGTTAGGTCCTTTTGGTCTTTTTTTTAAACTCAAATATGGTTTAATTCTGAATACGTGTCGAATGAAACCTTGTTCATCCCCAACTGATAATTCGTTCAACAATTATGAGCATTTTAAAATTATAGTGGCCTTCCCAAATTGAGATGAAAAAGTTGTCAGTTTGGGTATCTGTCTGTCTGTTAGTCTGTTTGTTTGTATCAGCGCGTTGAGGTAGCTGTCTATAATTTTGTGGTCTTGTTCCCCAATCATAACCCAAGAAACGTTTGTTCTACCACTTTTCTGAAAAACCACTAGCTTAGCGGGAAAACGCTAAAAACCGCTTGAATTGACACGCCCACAGTTTCCAAACCAAATAAGCTACAGACACGTACTACATTTCATTGGAAAGGTATTTTTAAGAGTTATCGTCATATTCCTACGAAATTCCGCAAAGTATGTTATACAATACATATCTGTCATAATTCGTGTTTTCAAGACATTGATAGATCTGCCATCTCTAATAACAATATACTAATGAAAGCTAAACATGAAAATACTTTAAGTTGTGCCTGCGATTTCAGTTTGAATTTGTAAAGCACAATGCAAATCAACGGACTATTTGTAAGAAATGCATGGAAATTCTTAAAGTTTCAAGTACCTAAGTACAATACGAATACTGATAAGCAAAAGAGGTGTAAATTAAAATGACTATCTGCATTTTGATGGCACACAATATACTCAATGTATTGTACATCAACTCATTTGTAAGCAGCCTCGAACAAGTATGGCAAAAATTATAATTAAAGAGTCGCGACATAATGACAAATAATCTACAAACGGCTTATTAATGAGCCTTGTCAGTTAGTTAGTCAGCCAGTTCAGAAACAACAACAACAACCGTGCACGATGCAATCAAATTGAATTGATCCAAAAGATCTGGAGTTGCAGCAAGCAAAAAATAACAAAAAACAAAACACAATCGTGACTAGAATTCTCAAGCTCACAGCATTCGCAATAATAATAATTCTTAAATGAAATGAAAGTGAAGGCGATTTCGATTTCTCAGTGCAAGTGTCGGATACGTTTGACATATGCCCTTATTTGAATACCCTAACCAGGAAATTGTCATATTGGCTAAGCGGTTGCGCTTTGTACGCTTCAAGTTGCATGAGCCTAACAAAAAGCTTGAAAGCTTAGCTTACACACACTTAGTTAAAAGAGCTGGTGTAAAAAGCTTTGTTTATGTAAGCACAGCTGTAAAGCTTTTGCATTTTAGTTTGTGTCAAGTAAATGAAGCTTTAAAGCTTAGCTTAGTTAGACACAGAAAAATATTTGAAATGAACATGGAAATAAATATCAAACAGCCTTATATATAAGAAATATATTTCGAAACAACTTATTAAATATTGGTTTTTAGCATTTTTCTTTAACAATTTTTCTTATATAAATATTCTTTTTATGTTATTTTTTCAAAGTCAGTAAACATCAAGCGGCTTAATAAAATTGAGTGAGTCACATTGAAAAGCCCTACATTTATTGACTTTGCAAAATAAAACTGAAACTATAAAAAATTATTTAAAACCCTGAAGAAGCTTAACGATACCTAAGCAGTTTAACGATACCTAAGAAGTCTTAGCAGACTTTAGTAAGGTAAATAACTTATTAAAACTTGCGGAAATACTGCACTTTAAGTCAAAATTTTAAGTGACTAAAAGTTTTAAAGCTTAAAGCTAAGAAAAAGTTATCCAAGCAGTTTCTATTTTCAGTTTCGTCAAAATTTTGCGGAATTAAAGTCTCATTAATATAAATTTTCAAGCTTTTCATTATTCCAGCTTAGAATTCTACTATAATTGGCAAATGAATTAAGTTCTTGAAAAGGCGTTCAAATTTATTCCGCAAAATCTATTTACCAAACCAAATTCACTTCACACTTTTGCAAAACCTAGTTGAAAGTAAAAACACAAAAAAAAGCCTGTATATTCTTATTTTTGAACAATTCAACATTTATTTCAATAGACGTATTTGAAACTAAAGTCTTAAAGTTAAACTTAGTTATTTTGTGAGTGCATTTAAGAGACTGTCTAAATATAAGTATACATATATTTTTAGCTTATAAAATTATAATATTTGTGAAAGGCATTTGTTGCACTTTTCAAAGCTCGGGCGGAGTCGGTTTTTGTCTTTTTTGATTTATGAGACGGAAGTTGGCTAATCTATAAAGTTTTGAGTCTAGACGAACTTAAAAAACTAAAACCCTGAATATGGCTAAGTTCAATGTTAAAAAAGCACAAAACGCCCAAAACAATTTGTGAATTTCAACATTATTTGTTTTGCTTGTGAAGCTGGCTAAATCAATTTTGGCCAAGTGCCATTAAGCCAACTACATAGATCTCAACTTGAGAATTTTGTATACATTTTTTTTTCTTTTCATTTTATTCTTGTTGTTGTGTTTAATCAATCAAGTTTTAAGTTAATTTATGGCTTACGTTTTATTTTTTTCTACTTTATGGTATTTGGCACCTTCTAGATACATACATACAAAGTACGTTTATAAATATCTTTAACATTTGCGGCTGATTGACAGCTGCCAAGGTCTGGTTGTTTTGGCCAGGAACAAAAACAAAAGAACAGTTGAGAATAAAGCTGTGTGAACTGTCAAGGCAAGTACAAAGTGGAAACCGGCGAAATGTATATTGTATCTACATTTTGTGCTTTGTATCTTTCGGATATGCCTGGCAGCAACAGAAAAGTGTTTTGTCAAGAATGCGGATGCCAAATAACTTTGGCCCAGCTGTATTTTTTTGACCAGCTTTCAGAACAAAGCTTTCGACCAGTTTCGACAGAGCCGACAACTTGTCTGTGGTTTTCTGTAAATAAATCTTTTGACACAATTTCATTAGGTTTATGGCACATCAAATCTTTTAAAGCCAATAAAAATGTATAATTTAGGCCTGCTAGTTCAAAGATCTAAGCCATGGTAAATGATATGGTTAGGTAATTGGCATACATATACAATTTTTTGGTCAACATATTGTAAAGCCCTCTTTCGAACCTCGACTTTGATATTAATGTGTGAATACCTAACTGGAAATCTTATACTCGCATACCTGTTTAAAATGAACTCATATATACACAAAGCTCTTTCAAGCTTCAACTATTATTATGAAATTTATTTACATGACTTAAGTCTTACGAGTTGACATCATCGATGATCGAAGTTCAACTACACTCGCTAATCTTGAACGATTTTTAATTATATTTTAAAAGTCTAAAGTTAAGAGTATTACAATATCGATGATAAAATTTGGTGAGTAGAAAGTTGTTTAAGACTTACAAAGATCAACATAATTCTTGATTTTCAACAAGTGTTCGATAATATAATCCCTTCAAAATATATGTTGAAAATTTATGAAAATCAAAATCGTTTGTCATTTTGACATGATTTTGAACGATTTTTGTAAGATTTTTGAACTGCCTCAAAAAAAAAGTTTTAAAGTAGCATTTTATACTTATTTTGATGTCCGCAATCGATTAATAGTATAAATTCAGGACTTTTTCATCCACTTAAAAATGTTGAGTCAACATTTTATCTTAAAATTGTCAAAATTATAATATAAAGTCAATTTAGATTACAAATTATCACCAAAAAGATATTCCCCATCAAAAGAATAAAAATTATCGATGGGAATAAAATCAATTGATGGGAATCGTAGCAACCCAACAATACATCGATTCAAAAAATCGATTAATTGATTAAACCAATCAAGAAAGTGATTATAGCCCATGCAGAAATCGAAACCCGGTAGTGTGTGTGAAATCTGATTGCTCTCCTCGCACACAAACAAGATTCAAGATTAAAGATTCAGTTTCTATGCGTAGTATTTCTAGTTCAATGTCAAGGCGCAAAACGGATCGAAATCCAAGCAAACCAAACCGGACCAAAATAAACATAAGACGTGCGCATGCGTGACTTGACTTGACTTGTCTTGTCTTGTGTTGTATTGAGTTGACGCGTTGAATGGCGTAGTACTGGTAACAGTAGAGTACTCGTTGCTTTTGAATGTGGCGCTTTCTTTGTCAAGGTCGATTGAATAATAATAATAATAACGAGTGATTTTTACTATGACGAGTCAAAATGCATTGAGGTGTTAAATTTTGAAACGTTTCCCAAACTGAAATCGCTTGCTTTAATGTCTTTTTAATGTTTGTAGCGACTTGGAACAATCAAATGGAATTATTTTGAGAAATACGGTTATGTTAAACGTAGCACTAACTATTTTAATATTCTAGTATTGAGTTATTAACAATAGTTTGCATTAAATAACGCTCCCATTGCAATTAATAATGCATTTTATATTGCTTTGGAGTTTTATGCGGTGCACTTATTAAAAATTGGATAACAAAGTTTTACAAATTTACCTAAAGGGGGCATATCCGAATTTATTGTAGTATCTACAGATTAAGATAAGTTGATCAGATTAAAATAAAATTCTCAAATCTAGGTATGTAAAATATATATATATACTTAAATAATAGCTATCGTTCCGGTTCGATATGAAATATGCTCTTGAAATATTGCTTTCATTTTGATATCATCTTCAAAATATCGTATGTTAATTTCATAATATTAACTTTTAACGTAAGTTATTTTATGTATCTTTGACGCCAATTTGTATATTGTAATATTATATTAAAATATTTATTTATTTTTAAACTATGATTTAAATTATATATCAGCAGACTAATTCAATCAAAATTCAATTCAATTTCAGCGCTTAAAGGCTTAAAGGATTAACGATATATCGTTATTTTGGAGACGATATATTAGAGGACATCAATTTTGCTTACAGATAAATTATTCAAGGTAATATTGAAATAAAGTTGACAATCTATAATTAAAGAATCTTTTACAGTGTATCTCAAAACAAAACTAAAGCGCAAATTGAAAATTTTGTATTATTATCTTGAGTGGCAATTGAAATGCTAAATACTAACCACAAATTACGCAAAGTTTCCCAAATAACGTCATATAATTATAATTATTTTATTAAATGCTTTTGCGGTGACAAAAGTACGCTTGAAGCGACATTCAAAATTATTATTGGAAACAGACTGAACGACATTCTCCACGATTGCAGCCCACTGCAGTTTTGAAGTTTGAAGTTGGAACACGCAATGCCACATTTAACCAACGACTTTCAATCAAATCAAGCACACTCATTTGAGGCTGGGCTCAGACTTCAACTCAGACTTAGACTTTAACTTATACTCTGATCCGTAATCGTACTCATATACTATGTTCGTGACAAGATTGGACCAAGTACAGGCCACAATCGAACGCTTGGCTGACCACAGTCGCATTCATTCTAAACGTGACTAATATGACGAACGCCCAAGCCATATGAATACTGAATACTCAGGGATATAGTCTAGCTTTAAGTACGAGTAATCGTGGCTTAGCATTCACTAACATGGTTGATACTAGAGCTAACTTTATGTATAATATTGTTTATACTATCTATACTTTTTATAATACTAAATAATCATAGCATAGTCTTTGGATGTCTTGATCCGAAAAATAAGAACAATTGACGACACTATAAGGACCGTTCCCATTTCCGATTTCAAAGTTTTCGGAATTGGGAACAGGCCTGTGTTTTATATATAATAAATATAAGCAAGGTTTGTTCTTATTTTTTATTTTCTAATATTCATTGAAATAATATTTTTAAAGTCTGACATTTTCAAATCCTTTGCAGAATTCAGAGAAGCTAAGAGTTTTCATTTGAAATATGTGCGAAAAAACTATCGATGATTTAATGAATAATACCGCCCTGTTGCGATTTGATATTGTTCTAATATATCGCCTCAATATCGACATCGTCTTTGACATATCGAATGTTTACTTTAATTTTCAAAATAAATATCAAAAATGTTACTTCTTTTTACTTCTTTGAAAAAATTTGATTTCGCATAGGAAAAGTGAACAAGCCTGATATAGTTAGTTTATATAAGAGCTGAAGAACATTATATAATACTATCTTAATAGAACTAGATCTTAAAAATACTGAATATATTTTTATATAGCTCTAACGATTGAAAGTACATTAGAATTACACACATAGTGCCGACTTTTCCCAACTTATAAATAAAAAAATATATCATATGTATAGATAAAATTATTCAGTTCACTTAAATCAGAGGCAAAAATGGTCATGACCAGCAAAAAAAAAAAAAAAAATAAATTTTGACAAAATTGATGTGATTTGAAAAACTTAAGAGCCTAAATTGGGCTTACAATCAGATCTTCAAAAAGATAAAGTTTAACTTAATGGTCATTTACTTTTAGGAAAACAATAAACTTGTGCTAGTTCCCTACAAATTTGAGTTTACAAATATTCCCAGCGATACAAATAGTAATTTCAGCTGAGTCATATAATAAATAATTTAGCATTTCCTCAACTTTTTGGTCTTTGAAATCCGAGGGGGGGGGGATTATGCAGAGCAAGTTATTCAAATTGTAAATTATAAGTGTCACTCAACCATGTTCATTAGCTATACTTAATACTAAACTAACTTGGCTAAAAATGCGGTTTAACATTGATTGTAGACAGTCCAAATCCTACACTCCCCCTCAGCCAACAGCGTCCCGCTATTGTAACCGCAGTCAAGGTTAACCGGGGCGGCTGCTTTGGCCATTGTGTTGAGGATGTTGTTGTTGGAAAAGCGGTGGGATAAGCGGTGATAAGAGGGGTGACGAGGCAGAAAAGTGTGAAGAGTTGGGGCGTGTTTGTTGTTGTCGTTGTCGCGCTGGCAATGCGACACCGTTGCATGCAAATGCAATGCAAAACAAGAAAAAAGATTGAAAAAGATTTGAAAAAAAAATATATATATATATATATGTAAACAATTGCAATTTGAATTAATTTGTTGAACGCCAGGTGGCGCTTTCGGTCATGCAACACTGTCTCTTGTCATGCCTGCGATTCCTTAATCAGCTGCGCTGCATAAATGTTTATTCAATTATGAGATGCGCCAGGTGTTTAAGTTTTAGTTAGAATAGATACAATTAGCAGCCACTTAGCTACTTAGTGGGTGACACCGTTCTACGGTTCTACGATTCGTAAGATTCTTAACTAATTAAAACGTCGCGTGCGACATAGTGCCATGGTCAACCTGATCAGTTGATTAGTTGTCTCAATCTATCGATCGTTTTTAGCTTGAGCTGACCAAGAACGATAGCACCATCGATAGAATCAATGGTGTTCAGTTATCGATATAACAAAATTACAATCGTTGATGCTTTGATTAATCGTGTAGAACTAATCGATTGACGATCAAGTAAATTTCAAAAAAATTAGTTTGATTTTTATACAGTTTTCAATTTATCTTTTTGGACAAGTTTTCGTAATTTATACTTCTTGTCCACACCACGTTTAGAATTAAGAAAAGAATAGCAACACCAGAAAATACAACGATTTCATGTACTCATTTCGATCGATAGTCAAAGCAACCCGAAAAAAGCATTGATTCCGTGTTCTCATTGCGTAGTCAAAAATCTATGAATCGATTGCATTGTACAAACTTTGTCGAACTTAATCGATTATGCATTCTATTGTTGCTTCTGTTTCTGATCTGGGCGTAACACTTGTACACTTAACGCCCAAGTATCAGCCTTGTTATACATGTTTTACATAAAATGACAGTTGCTTGGAATTAGTGTTGGCAAAATACCGATACTTTCGATAGTGGTAGTTAAAAAAAAAAACAAATTTCATTCGAGATATTAATTCTACCGATAATACGTATTTTAGCTAAATCACTTTTTTATGCAAATTTTATAAGTGTACACTTTTTCATTGTTTTTAATAGTTTCGGATTGAAAAATCCAAATTTAACTCAAAATATTAATTTTATTAACAATATATACTTAAGCAGAATGTCTTTCTTATGAAATTGGCAGCATTTTAAGTTAAAATGTGTAAGCTTTTTTTTCCTTAACATATTTTGAAAATGTGTCATTCAAAAAGTTGACAACTTCAAAAAAAATATATTAAATTGAAATAAATTTGATTAAAAGAAAATATTTTGATTAAAATTTGCTTTTTTTAAATTCAAAACTATCGCTACTGAAACTATCGATATTTGCACATCTCTAATGCCAAACAACTGTCGCTTTATGTAAATCATCTATAACAAGCTAATTCTTGGGCGTTACGTATACAAGTGTTATGCCCCAAGTGGCAAAATCAGAGTCAGAATCAGAAAAGACAACAAATGAAGTTATCATTAAGGTGATCTCAGGTGATTTCTTAAGTGATCACAGGTGTAGCTCTTTTGTTGAGCATGGTCAGTTATCGTTGTGAAATACGCTCGGGATTTACATATGTATATGTACATTGTATATACATTCATACAATGTACAGGTGTGTAGGTGCTAAATGGAAACCGGAAAACAAACATGTCATGGCCAGGTGCGCAAAAAATTAGCACTTGCATAATATTGAACCTGAATCTGAACCATTAATCAACAGAATTAAATGCAAGTATTAGTCAGGCAAGAAAATACATACTTATGTATACACATTTGTATATTCACAATTTATTCTTACGCACTCAACATCTGTGTTAATCCCCGCTAGAAATTCAATGATGCAGCTATAAACGTAAACATTCTTTAAAGAATCTTTCTGTTTCAGCAAGTGGATATTTGAGATGAGTTTTTTACAGTCTTTACAGAAAAGTGAGCAAAAGTTTTAAAGCCGGAGATCAGGGCCGATTTCGATCAAAATATATCAAATCGAACTTAACCCTTACTCTGAATTTCGAACATCGATGGAAAATTTGATTTGAATCGTTTAGCTTTCCAGACAGTAGAATGCGAAGAATATCAGCATATCGTTGAAAAGTAGGAACCATAGAAACACAAAATTCAAAACGATTCGAAATGAATCGAGGCAGCTCTCAAATACGATCTTGTCTTACGGGTTTGCTCGACTATCGTAGAAACATTTAAATTTCGATCAATTTAAAACTTGTTCAACTTTACTTTACTTAAGTTCATTAATGTTTAACCATTTAAAACTCGTGGTGTTTAATTTGACAAGTATTTAAGCCTCTTCTTTGTATTCTTTTTAGTTTCAATAAAATACAGAGTTTCAAAAGGCAGAAGAATGTGTATAAGACAAATATGATGATCAGCGGAACGATCTAAGCAAGAACTTTGAAAACTTGAAATGTAAATGTAAATTCACATTTAATATATGAATTGTTGTTGTCGTCGCATTCAACCATCTGTTCATCGAATAGTATTGAAAATCAATATGAAATCGTGCACACGTGGCAACCCTAATATGCAAAAAACAGCAACAAAATACATACATGCATAAGTATGTAAATATACTATATGATGGCAAGACACGAGCTGTTTTGTAGATTCAAATTATATTACTTATAGGGCGTTTAATTGTTTAAATGTTTGATATTTAAGTTTATTTATAGAGACAGAGACGCTGACTTAGGTTAATCAGATGAAGAAAGATAGGCCGTGATAGATACTTAAATAGAAAGAAAGAGAGAGAAAAATATTAAACCTGAGCTGTTATAATTGCCAAGTCATCATTATCATTATATAATACATATCATCTATACATATGTTTAGCTTAGTTATTATAATCGTCATGGAGTCGTTGGGCTCGATTCTATATCTGTATAACCCGAATTACAGGTAATTATCTCGTCTGCGTCTGCGCATGTTCGACAAATGCAAATCATGGCGGACGACAAGTAAAGTCAAGTAAGTAAAGCTATAGTCGAGAAGTGGGAGAACAAACAGATACCCTGTATCATAAAAAAAGGTTTTCTTTTCTTTTAAAAAAGTACCATTAATATTTTATTATTATTAAGAAGTTTCGAACGGTTGAACTTCCCCATGAACAAAATCGAGTGGGAATAATTAACCTATTTAAGCTGGCATTCACACTAGAGATAGGAATTGGAAAGTAAATTCGAATTCGATTTTAAAACTTATCCTGCCCGAAATTGTTAAGATGATATAACACTCAGAGCTTCAGCCAACAACTACACCCCTTTGCTTAAACCAGTGGAGAATTATTAAAGAATTATTAAAAACAAACTTTAATTTGCCAAAGCTATACAAATTAATGCTTCATTGTTCCGTTCCGTTTCCATCCCTAGTTCATACTTATTTATTCTTCAAATTCTAAGTGTTACACGTCCTTATACAATTATTGAGAATATTCTATGCTTACTTTAAGTTGTCAAGTCTTGATTCAAGAATATTTTATACTTATATCCATTTTTCGAGTTTATCAAGTACTTTTTTAAGTATTTGATTGGCCGTAGTTTGTCAAAGTTTGTACTTGATATGAGTATAGAATTCATGATTATATTGTAATTATAGCCTTTATATATAAAGAACCTGCCCTAAAAAGCTTGATTTCTGATATTCAGATGAAAAATAAATATGTTCTAAGATTAAGTTTGTAGTCAATTTTTATGAGTACACGTTATAAGAAATCAAAAAAATAACTTAATCAGTTGAGCAAAAGATTAAAACAAAAAATCAATTAGTTTTTGTATTTATTTGTTATACTCATATGTATAATTGCTTAGATATTAGAATTGCAGCCCTATACTATATACAAACAAATACTGAACAGCTGTTGCTACGACCGGGTCACTAAATTAAAATACATACAAATTCTATGATCATCATATATAGACAAAACGAGCTAGCTATAAAACTAATTGCTGAACTCTCATAATTAGAAACAGTCTAAGTCAGTTTTGGACTGGATTACGAACAGGTATAGTTAGATAGATATAGATATATAGACTTTATAAAGCACTTTGCTGATAATTATGACACTTGAACACTCTCCATACTCATAAACTGTTTAATATATGGGAGTCTACTATCAATTAGACATTAATGATCTTATTTTATACGAGCTCTACGGGTAGAGCAAAAAGTAAAAGGGTTTCGCAATTACGAGTATAATTAAATGTCACTCGTTACTTTTAACTGGAATTATATAAATTATTTTTTGAAATTCCAACTATTACTAGCTGAACAGAATATATATATTTAAACTTGAACAGAATATATATATTTAAACTTAGTATTCAGCTTCTTGATATACATAGTTTGTTTTTATTACAAATGAATATGCAGATTGTAACCTATTGCAAAATTCTATTATAAGTATATCTAGCATTTAATTGAGTCTTTCCCTGTGACATGATTTATTATGTTTATATAGATCGTTCCGCAACAACCTTTCAACATTCTCCACTACAGATCCGTTTATATACAGTTCAAAATTTCCATATCGATCTTTTTATCGTTTTAGATTCAGTTTGTTTAGTATTTACAAACTTTCGAATTTTCAGATTGATCAGTGTATTATCTATTTAATGCCTTTGAGTTATACAATATTTATAAGACGAATTAACAATATCATATCAATTATGAATCAAATGTTAATCAAATGCATTCAGTCTCTCTAATTGTAATGAATGGCAATTTCAATATTGTATTGTATGTATATAGTATATGGCTGTCGATAATGTTTTGAATATTTGTGCAACGATGCCGTGACAGGTGCACAGTTTTCTGAATCTTCTGGAACTAGGCAAATGAGTTGATTTGAAATACGCCCACGGAGTGTATCATATTTGTTATTATATTGTTGAAATGAATACTTGTTGAAATGATGCCTTTCATGTTTTTAGATAAGATTCTTCCTGATTCTCTTTTTATTTTTAAGTCTTTTATTAAGTTATGACGTTTTATGAATGTACATATTCTGTGCAATTCTTCCAGACTCTTTTTATCTTTGAGTGTTTTAGTAAAAGTCTTTCAGGATCATGTAGTTTTCTGAATGAGCATATTATGTGCAACTCCTCTAGACTCTCTTTCTCAAGACTAAAAGCCTTTCAGCATCCTTCCAGTTGTCTCTATCTATTAGAGTCTTTTATAATGTCGTGAAGATTTCTATGTAAATCTTTCAGACTCTCTTTATCTTTTAGACCCAAAGAAACTTTCCGGGGCATGTAGATTTCAGAATGAGCATATTCTGTGCAATTGTTTAAGACTCTCTTTATCTTTTTGAGACCAAAAGTCTTTCAGATTCATGTAGATTTATTAATTAGCATATTCTGTGCAATTCTTTCAGTTCTCTCGATCTGTTAGCGTCTTTTTTAAAGTCACGAAGATTCATTATTGAACATTTCTGTGCATTTCCTTCAGACTAGCTTTATCTTTTACTGTCAAAGAGTGTTTCCCGGCTATGTAGATTTCTGAATGAGCATATTCTGTGCAATTCTTTCAGTTTCTCTCTACCAAAAGTCTTTCAGATTCATGTAGATTTATTAATTAGCATATTCTGTGCAATTCCTCCACACTCTCTTTATCTTTTCGAGTCAAATAGTCTTTCTCGGTCATGTAGATTTATGAATGATCAAATTTTGACTCTCCCTATCTCTCTTTTAGAGTCTTACACATATTTCTTATTACTCATTTCTTGTCTACATATTCCTTCCGCTGATAAGGCACATGTTACATTATTATTTTTTGATATTTTGTTAACTATTTACGAGTACATATGTTTAATATTTTTTGTGCTTTCCTTTTGTGAGTTCATAGTGCTGTTCCAATTGATAAAGTTTTCTTCAGTGATTTTTATGTGGATCTTCCAAAAGATTGTCATTAGTCAATTTGTGTGCACAAATTTGTTGTTGACTTTGCGACAACGTCTAACAAATATTGAACAGCAAAAACAACAAATTAAGTTAAAAAACCCACACAGTTCATGTGTACTTTTTGCCATCTACTCGTATACTCGTATGTGTAGATATGTATATTAACTATATGTAAATCGGTGATATTTTTTTTTTAGATATGTAAATGATCAATCTTGGAGCTTATCCAGTTTAAAGCTATTTCAAATGAGTTGAGATTTGCATCAGATTTAAAAAAAAAAAAAACACAAAAAATCAAGAAAAGATCTATACTTGTATTTATTGTTAAATTTTCAAAATCATTGTTTTTGAATTTCTAATTTCATTGAACATTGTTTTTTCCAACGAAAAACATCTCATATAAAATTCAACTTTGACAGTTCTTACGTATTTGATCAATTTTAAATACTTTGAATATTTTGATAGACTGTGAATCATGTCCAAGAAAATGTTTTGATTTTGTTTTTAATAAAACTTTATAAAAATCAAATATTTAATATTTCTTTTTATTTAAAATGAGTGTCACTTAAAGTGTTTTTTTTTTTTTTTTTTTGCTGAAGAAACTTCATGATATTTATTTACTTTTTTATTCGATAAATCGAAATTAATCGAATTTTATTTTTTTAAATCGATTAACGAACCTTTCGATTATTTCCTAATTAATTACAATTACACTTTGAACAGCAAAATGTTTGATCTTTCGTTGAAATAATTATTTTTTAAATTATATATATATATATTATAGAAATCTTACAATGTGATCACTGGAACCTTGTTGTTGTTGTTCTTGTCTTTTGGCACTGACACACAAATAAATACAAAAAAAAATTGAAAAATGCAATTTTCCAAAAACAAAAAAATGAATTTTTCTCAATCAATTGGATAAATTAGTGTTAAATTGAAATGTACACGAACACAAAAACGAACACGCGCGCGCTCTGCAATATTATTGTTTTTTGTTTTTATTTTTATTGAATATTTTCACAGTTTTTTTTATTTTAAATTGTTTTAGCTGTTGTTGTTGTTGTCAATCAACTGGCGGCAGATAACGCCACGATCTTCAAACAAGAAAAGCAACAACAAGTCAAGAAAAGCAACACACAACGCCAAAGAACGGAAATTATTCAAAGTACGCCGGAGACTTTTATTGTTATTGTTGTTGTCGTTGTCCGTCTATTGTCTTGTCTTATTAGATTTCTTGCTTTTCCCCGATCTTCTTGTTGCTTGGCTCTTGGACACATCCAATTGGCTGCGTTTTGCAAACAGAACTAAAATGCGGCTTCGTTCAGCGTCGGTTTTTAAAAAGGAAATTCGCCCAAGCCCAAGCTTCGACGTTGACGTTGACGTCGACGCTAACGTTGACGTCGCTGCCGCCGCCGCTGTCGCTGTAGTCGTCGCCAACGCCGCAAAACAATACAATTTGGAAGCTGTGTTGCCAGCTTAGCCATTTTCACGCCAAGTGTTAAAAAAAATATATATATATTTTTTATTAACATCTTATCGGTATCATATCGAAATACAGAATTATTTGTTATGTATTTATGATTTACTATTATTTATTTAGATGAAACAATTGTCTACAGATTCTTTTTTTTTAAAACCCATAATGATTGACTCCATCTTATGTACATATGTATGTATATATAAAGAGGGATTTTATAGAGTCTTGAATCAAAGATTTCAACAACAGTTTCACATACTACGACAATTGTAGAGTAACCTTGAATAAATTATCGATTTTTTGCATTTATGTGTCAAATATCAATAATTTGGAAGCTCTAGTATGCAATTCTATGCTGAAAGTAGTATTCATTTCAAACAATTTATTTCATTCGCATTATTTCATTTGAGCAGTCAACAACTTCTTATTTATTCTTGTTTTATCAAGCCTTTTCTTGATTGACTTGTGATGCGAATGCACCATATCTTTGTATTTTTGAGACCTAAAGACTTTGTCTGCCTATGGTATATGGTATTGGTGTGAGCCCCAAGTTAAAATGAAATCATTTATCTTCCTTACAGGAATGTCACGGAGTTCTGTAGACTTGGCCTCGGTTGTCTTTAAAAAAGTCATAGGGCTGCCAACTTGCAAAAATAATTTTGTTTTCCATATTCATTCTCACTTTTATATGCTGCTTGCTTAACGTATTTATTAAGCTAATTTTTTTTTTTTTATCTTGCAAAAGAAAAAACGTTGAAAATGTATTACCCGGCAAGTTTTACAAATTATATAGCAGCTGTTAAATTTTCAAGCAAGTGGGCAAGTCCATGACTTTTATGAGAAACAAGTTAGCATTGCCCATATTTGGTTGATTTTTTCTACTAAAGATTTTGCAAAAATGTAAAATTAATAGCCTAAACAAGTCAACTTGATGATAATGCAGATATTTCAGAAAAACAGTTTTGTTATCATTAAAAATATAACTTTTATTTTGTATTTATTTATTTTTTATCTATAAATCATTTAAATATTTTCACAAAAGATTTGAAACCAACCGAAATACAGTTTTGTGACTTGATATTTAATTTGGCTATAAATTTGGCTAAATTGAAAAAACTTCAGGGACTCGTACATAAGTCAAATAACTAAATATCTCAAAGCATTTGAGCTCTTTTTATGAGCGAAAGAAAATCTCTTAAAATTTTCGTGAAACCCCCTTTAAAAACAAAAATGCTCGAATGAAAAATTGAAAATGTTACAACTAGCGAGGTAAAATCAACTTGTCTAGCTATTATTTTTTAACTTTTTGGACATTTGGCATCACTGTTTTTGTGCAAGCCGAAGCCGAAGATCAACGAAGAGCGCGACGCGATCAGCGCGATTTGGCGCTCTGCCTTTGTTGTAACTGCTGCTGCCGATGCTGTCGCTGCTGCTGCGCTGTTGCTGCGCTGCTTTTGCTGCTGTTTAACAGTGGAAAGTTCTTCGAGTTGAAGCTTTTTGGGCAGAGCGAGCCTTGTACACCCATTAATTAAATGATATGCAACCGAAAAACAAAAAAAAAAGTTGTTTTTATTCTTGTTTGTTGTTTGTTGTTTGCTGGTTAATTATTTGAAATTGGTTAAACAAAGGATTCGCCGTGCCTTCAAAACCTCAAATTGCCGGCATTTTCGTTTGAGCTTCTCTTAAGTTGCGGTGACAAATGCGCAGGTGGTCAAGAAATAAAATCAAAAAAATTCCACACAAAAACAACAAAAAAAAGAACTGAAATTGAAATTGAAACCAAACCCAAAAATTGTTCCAAAAGTGTTCAGTTGTGGACAGCTGCAAGCGATCCAGGATCAATAACAAATAACTGACAACAGTTTTGAAAGATATGCGATATAAAATAAGAAACTCAAATAACAACAAGCTTATTGATAAATTTTTGCATTTTTTGATTCGATTTGTTTGCTTTGTAAACAAATTTGCAAAATTTTTGTTTGTATTTAATTCATAGCTCACAAGCAGCAACAACAACAATAATAATACCTAATAATGAAATAAAAACCAGTTCAGATTTCAAGATTGTGTAAAAACCACGCAACATTGTCGTCACCTGCTCTCGTAGTTCCCCTTAAATGATTAGCTCGATCACAAGCTCTTGCTGAATCATCATTATCATTGGCATCATCATTAGCATCATCATTATTAGCATGTTGAGATTTTGAAGTTGAGGTTTTCGTGAAGCTGAAGAGTTCGTGCTGCCCCGTCCTATACCTACATATATGCTGCTAATCACAGTTAGTTCTTTGCTCGACTTTCGCAGAAATCGTTAAAAATAAAAAAATAACAAGAAGGAACATATAGATACATATACAAACAAGATAGTCCAATGAAGTTTAAATACTCTTCTACTTGTTTAAATAAAATATTGAAATTATTAAGTTTGTTTTCTTGTTTCTTTCTTTTTGAATACCAAAAAATTTTTTCTTATCGCTGAGTTTTGTCTAATATAATAATGCATTTCCGCAGGGTTCCAATATCATCCGATTTAAGCTTCTGAAATTGATTGCAGCGATTTGTTCTCATAGCCGAAATAGCTCAGTTGGGAGAGCGTTAGACTGAAGATCTAAATGTCCCCGGTTCAATCCCGGGTTTCGGCAAGGATTGTTTTACCTTTTTTGATATTTATTTTGAAGAAATTCTATTCCAATTTTTTTTACCTTTTTTGACATTTATTTTAAAGAAATTCTATTCCAATTGGTTCTAAGAAACGTTTTTGAAAATTATATCTGATTAGAATACATTTTTCTTTTTGTAGATTACTTAAATTTTATTTAGTTGTTTAAATAAAAAATAACTTGCAAAAAATTTAAATAATCATGAAATAATCGATTAATTTTATTAACAATTTTACAAAGTTATAATCGTTAGTGTCTCGATTAAGTGTATAGAATAAATCGATTGGAGTCAAAAACATGACAGAAATTGTTTTTCTTAAATATATTTTAAACAAGCATTTAGAAAAACAATCAATTTATAAAAGAAAAACTTCGTTTTTATATAGTTCTACTGAACACAAAACAGGATTTAATTGATCAGAATTCAGTCTATCAACAATTTTCAAAGTATTCAAAACCAACTTGAATAAATTTCAAAAGAAATTTTTTGAAAAATAAAAATAAAGTCGTAGCAATCCAAAAAAGTTTAACTCATTTCGTAGAAAAAGAAATAAATATAAAATTGAAAATATAAAAAAAAAATGTATATAAATTTTAAAGCCAAAAAGTAATAAAATTCGTTTAAAATAAAAATTGAAATACCCTGCACAAGGGCATATGAAATCCAGTTTCAGTTCACGTTTCGTTCATTCAAGTTCTCTTGCAATTCTTTCTTTTAGTTTTTTTGGTAGGGGATTTTTTGCGATGCAGATGCAGATTTGTGCAGGAGCGAAGCTAGTGAAGCAGCGGGAGGGCGGGGCAGGGGTAGAGCTGTGCGTGCTTTAAATTGCTGCACTGATATCCCTACCCAAAACACTGACTCACACAGAACTCTTAAAACTAAAGACAGCAGACTAAAGACAGAAGACTGAAGACAGCTTCCACAGTCGCTTGAAACTGGTTTCAAATGGGAAATCAAGTTAAATTTTTTTTGCTCTTTTGTAATTTTAGTTTTGTATTTTTTTTTTTAGTTTTTTTTTGTTTGGTTTGTTTGTGGGCTTGCAGGTGTTGGCATTGCCTTTTCGAAATTTTTATGTATTTTTCATGTAGTACATATTTATACCCTTTAACTATTTAATGTCTATAGTGGGGTATCATAAAATATTTTGTAATAGGCAATTTCGTCACTAGCGTGGGCTGCCGTCAACAGTGATATCATCTCCAATTTCTTTATTCAAATTTATTTAAAAGCCCAAAAAGATATAGAAAAAAGTATAACATTGTTATTCTACAATTTATACTAAGTATTATCGTTTTGTATACTGATGAAAACATTGGTATAAACTTGATATAAATTGGAATTTAATAATATTTTTTGTGGGAGAAAAATGTTTTGATTCGGACGGGATAATCTCATCTGTAGTACAGGGTATCTTCAAGTCTTAGCTGCTTTTCCTAGTTTTACGATGTGACGTCAACATTGGCCGGTTTTGGTCTATGTATAGAGTTATGTTCAATCAAAAGGGTGTTTGTGGGTGGCAGCGGGGGTGGGGCTATTGACTATTGTGGTGGTCTTGTATGGCACTGTGGGTGGTTTTGGGTGGCTTCGTTTGTGTAAGTTATGCTTGAGCGATTCTCAAGGCGATTTGGCAGCGACTTGGTTCGCAAACCGGAACCTTGATTGCTTCCATGTCGCTTTTGGGCGACGTGCACAGAGAAGTGCACAGTTTCAGTTGCACTTTTCAATTTTCAATTTCATATGTCCAGTTCTCTGACATTTGACCTCTCTACCTCTGGGACAGAGTGCCGTTTCATCTTAACATTATCATCATCATTATAAGTTGAATCAGTTGCTTTTACAGCTCCAATTAACAACGCATGTGTTTTCAACGGGGGAGAATTAATAATTTTTAAACACCTGCAATTATGCATGAATCATGAATATTCGTATATATGCAAGCATATTCAATATATTGGCAAACAGAATTTGTAGTCCTAAAAATACTTAAATGACAATACGTGTTATATTTTATGATGTCAAGAAGTGTTCTTCTTTATTTTGTTTCTGTTCAGCTCCTTTTTGATGATTTGAAAGAAGGCTGGTGCAGTTGCTACAACCGGTTTGCTCTTCTGGTCAAGGAACCGTCACCAATTTTAATATATTTCAAACCTCCTCCCCCCACCCTTCCCCTCAACACCACATCTGCAATCTCCTGTCTGCTACCAACCGAGCACATCCAGCTTGTGCCAATTAACCAGAGGAATTTTACGGTCATAACCCCCCGACGTACAGTGGTTCGTTTCCTTAACCCTCGTTGCAAAACACATATCTTTTTAAATGTAATTCAGTTTCAGATTTAAAAAACAAAAAAAATTCCAAAATTTACATCTGCCACGCCTACCAAAAATGACTGAAAATGCAAGGTCAAATGATAAATTTTTGTTTTTCTTTTTTCAAGGAAATTTAACAGTTGTGAATGAAATATTTCTAAAAATTAATTTAAATCCTGTTCCTGTCAGAATCAGCCAGATCGGGCCCCTATAACACATAGCTGCCATAGGAACGATTGTTTGAAAAGTGATTTTTTTTTTAAATCAATCAAAATGTTTGCAAATCCAACAACTCACGCCACTGTGCGACATTAATAAAATGACTAAAACAACAAAAAACAAGTAAGAACGTCGCAGTCGGGCTCCCCCGACTTCAACCGATCGTTTTCCATTTTGCACAGTAGAGTATAAAAAAACAAGTAAGAATATTCTAGTCGAGTGTGCCCGACTACGAGACTCCCTGCTCCCAACTTGCATTTCAAGCAGTTCAGCGACAACACAAGCAAGCAGTGCACTAAACTCGTGCACTGCTTGTCAAACTGTTGTTGCTGCCATCTGATACGGGTGTAACACAAGCAAGCAGTGCACTTAACTCGTAAACTGCTTGTCAAACTGTTGTTGCTGCCAACTGATACGGGCGTAATAGATTCTTCTATAACTTTTGTGCTATTTATCCGATCGTGTTGAAATCATCCGAAAGACATTAATTAAACATACATGTGTACCAAAAATTAAAGCTTTATCTGTAAAATTGTGGCTGTGGGAGTCTTTTTCGATTTGCGGTTGTGCGGGGGGGTGCATCCGAAATTTGAAATAAACTTGATCTGCGTATGGTATGCAGGAACCTGCATGCCAAGTTTGGTGTCTCTAGCTCTTATAGTCTCTGAGATCGACGCGTTCATACAGACGGACAGACGGACAGACAGACAGACAGACGGACATGGCTAGTTCGTCTCGGCTGTTGATCCTGATCAAGAATATATATAGTTTATATAGTCGGAAATGCCTCCTTCTGCCTGTTACACACATTTGCAGTACTTTATAACTCCCTTTTTCCCATTTTTAATGGGAACAGGGAGTAAAAACAAGAATGCTCTACCCATGAAAAATGCGTACTTGAAGTAAAAAGTATTAAATAGGAATAGTTGAAATATGAATTTGTCTATACTGATCCAATTTTGTTTAAATTCTTCGAAATTAAATAAAGTAAAATAAAACATATTTATATATAGTATACCCTTGCAGAAAAGTAGTTTTCATTTTCGACCGATTGACAGCTATAAGATATAGACGCCCGATTTTGATCAATTTTATTCAGAATGACAAACAAATAATTAAACTTAGAATGGGTGCGTTTAGTTGAGATATCTTAAAAAAACAAATAAAAATGCATACAAAAACTTATTTTTCAACCGATTGTTCCTATGACAGCTATAAGATGTATATATAAAACGTACATGTTGGAAATTATGGAAATTTCATATACAGAAAAAGTATTATATATACACATCTAGCAATCATAGAATAAATTCGAATATTCATCTAGTAGTCGGGGCTTACCCGACTGCGATATACTCTGTTTTCTGTGGGTAATCCTGGATTCCCATTTGCCTATAGGCTTAAACTGACCTCTCAGCGACATTCGTACAACACACTTGTTTGTATGTAATGTAATGGGTGAACAGACAAAGGGATATGAGTAGGTCAACTTAAGTTTTAAAGTTGAAAATACTTATTTTTATTGTCCATACATTCATTTTCACAACTTTATTATTCCCTTTTACTTATTTTATTTTTGACCATGACGAAATTAATGTCTTCTTCTTTCTACTAAGTGCAGAACGCTGCAAACGCCCAAGGCAGAGCGAGACGGGTGCTTGGAAAAATGATCGCTCGTTTATTGGGGCGGGGGTGGGCGAGTCAAATATTTTTTCCTCCAATCTTTCGAAGAGTTTAAAAGGAGTCCTACTGCAAAATTTGGGGGTTTCTAGCTATAAGGGTGTAGGAGATACAGATTTTGCTCATTTGCGGGGGCGGTAGTGGCATATTTTTTTTTAACAGGTCGGTCAAGGATGTGTTTAGTAGTCTTTATGTCAAATTTGGTTACTCTAGCTGTAAAACTGTGGAAGTTATAGGTTTTTGCGGTTTGTGGGGGAAGGGGTGGGGCTGGGGGGGAGATCTTGACACTTTGTCTGACTATGGTATATACCAACATGTATGCCAAGTTTGGATGCTCTAGCTTCAAAACTGTGGAAAAAAACTGCGTTCATACGGACGGACGGACGGACATTTCACAAACCCAATATACTCTTTTTTTCTCTTTTGGAAAACAGAGTATAAAAAGGATTGTTAGAACCAAAATAGAATAAAAATATTTTTTACTGATGTTTTTTTTTTTTTTTATATGATAATGTTGTGATGCAAGGTTTTATTTGGATACGCAGTCGAAACACACAAAAGTAAAAACTAATATTTTCAAAAATTTCGATTCACAGCATTTCTGCAAAATGGCACTTCCATGCAATCAACAAGGACAAATATCCTGCTCTGTATGAGCATCTTCGCTGTTATAATGATGAAAAAGAAGAAGATTCCTTGATGAGCACAAAGAAGATCCATCGAATGTAGGAGATACGGCTGAAGAACCAAGCAACAAGAAGGAGCTTAGCAAACATCGCAGCTGGATGTTGATTGTAGTGATCGTTCTGGCTATTTTAGTCCTTTGGTTGGCTATGGTATTACCATAGATGTGATTTTTATATTTTTTATTTGATTTTGACACTTATTGCAAATCGGTTTAAATTAAAGTTCCATGCGGTAAAAAGAAAAAACAAGGCGTCTTTGTATTCAATTACACATGCAAGTGCATTTAACAAGCATTACATGACTTTAACTTCAAGCAGTGCATTACTTGAACTTCAAGCAGTGCGATACTTGAACTTCAAGCAGTGCATTACTTGAACTTCAAGCAATGCATTACAAGAACTTCAAGCAGTGAAATACTTGAACTTAACGTTGTCATCGACTCGGCTTTTCATGCTAATACTTTATATAGTCAGAGACGCCTTCTTCTGCCTATTACATACATTCGTATTGCTTTATTACTCCCTTTTAATTTAATATTTAATAAGTACAGGTAGCAAAAACCAACAAAAATGGGTTCAGCGTCTCTTACTAATCACACACACATTTACTACAGGGATATTCCATTTGATCTACGTCATTGAACTGTGTACACTCATTAAGTACTAACGAATCGTTTGAATGTACTGTGGTTCATTCGATTCCATTCATTCTTGTTTGCGTTTAGCGCACTTCACAAACGTGGCCGAAATAGCTCAGTTGGGAGAGCGTTAGACTGAAGATCTAAATGTCCCCGGTTCAATCCCGGGTTTCGGCAAGTTGTACAATTATTTTTTATTTTTTTTATGTAACTCCTTTTTATTTATTTTTGTTAATAAATAATACATGTTTTGCATTTTGTATAGGCAAAAAATAAAATTTTTAGTTTGAGTTTATACAGTTCAATTGCAACATTTCGCTAGCAGTGCAAAAGAGCTTTTCCACAGTTTCTGTTAACATCCCCACTGTGTCCAATGCCAAGCTTACTTTAACAGTTGCCCAACACTGCAAGTAATGTTTGCGTGAGACAGCAGCTGTTGAGCTTAAAGCTCGCACGCATGACAATCAAGCTTAAAGCTTTGAATCACGGTTGATACATTTGGTACAAATGTACCAAAACTGGTACATTATTTTGTCGTATCAAAATTTGGACCTATTTTTTATGAAATGGTACATATCCCTATTTGTTAAAACAATTCGTTGCAAGAGCAGTTCTAATTTCCGAAGTTTATTTTTTTCAAAGGTAAATTAATAGGAATTTAAAAAAAATAAGAGCGCACGACCAAAGACTCTAGTTTCCGAGCAAACATTGTATTTGAATAATAATTGTAAAACGTGCAGAAATTCGATCATTTTATTCTATATAGCCAATTTCCCACACATTTTTATTATGAGAAAGTTTCACTTTTTATTTTTTTGATAGTATTCCCCAAAAAATTTGCAAAATCAAAGACGCTGAGTTTATATTTCGATTTTCGTTTGCTTTTTATTTAATTTAAAAAAAAAAACATTGTATTTTGTCATAGTATTACTACTCTCATCAACACACAAATTGTTGCAATATTACAATATTAATATATTGTTTACAGGCGCATTCCTAAGGCTACATTCTGTTGCATGTACAATATAAGATACATACAAATGTATGTGGCATGTGGCATGTTTATTGCTTATCGGGCGGTTTTAACTAATATGAGATGATCTCTCTGTCTCTATATCTTTCTATCTCTCAACTACTGACTATAAAACTACACATCCAACTAGAATTAGAACATAAATGTGTTAACATAGCTGCTAATAACAACATGCTACGTTAATGTAACTGTTGGCTTACATACATACATGCATCATTTTGGGCAGGATGCGACAAATTGTGTAAATGTAAATGTAATCAAAAAATGTATTTGTGTGTGTTGTACATAAAACTAAATTATAGCATATGGTTGCATTTAAATATTAAAGTGATACAATTGCATGAGTATTCTTAAACAAATAGTTATAAAATAATAAAAAATATATATATTTATATTTAATTCAATTACAAGCTATATATGTGTGGTATAGGAAAAAAAATTTAAAAATAAAATGTAGTTGAATCGAGTTGTTGTTGTTTTTGAGCCTTAACATTGTTGTTTTATGTACTTAAACTATATACAAAAAGCGTGACAAAAAAAAAACATAACGTCTTTCTCTTTCTCTCTCTCGCTCTCTCTAGCTATCTCTCTTACAATAAATACTCGTTACAACAAATCAACAAGATATAACAGCCAATTAACATGGCTAAACATAATGTTACGGATGTATGTTTGTATTTGTATATTATTAACATAATGGCGGCCATTTTGCTCTCACTGCTCTCAATGCAACTCGCTCTCTAAGCAATTTTGACCTCTGCACACACCTGGCTGTTGTTGTTGCTGTTATTAAATTTAACATTTGCCGGCTTTAGCAATATATACTTGGGATTGGCGGCAACAACAGTTGCATTTGAAATGTTATTTTTTTTGGCTGGCGTTATGGTCACCGTGCTGGGCGCAATTGCATTCATTGCAGCCGTTTGATTGCTGGCCGCCAGCGATGACGCCGGCAGAATGGTAGTTACACCGTTCTCATGTTGTATTAAATTTGCATTATTATATATTGCACGCAATTTATTGCTACTGCTGTTTTGAGATCCTGTTGTTGTTGCTGCTGCTACAACTGTTCCTAACGCTCCTCCTCCTCCTGCTCCGCCAAGCACATTGATTTTAACTGCTCGTCCCGCCGCTGCGGCCGCTGCTGCTGCCGGCGTCTGCTGTTGGCGCTGCACAAAGCGTGCGGTAAACTCATTTCCCGTTAGCACCAAATTCTGCGCCTGTCCGCTAATTGGCAGTCCACTGGCCAATATTAAACGTTGCATGCCACCACTGCGCAGCTTCTTATCCAGTCGGAGCTCATCCTGCTGTGAAAAAAAAAGACAAAAACAATCAGAAATTTAAGTCGCAATTAAAAGTTTTGGAAATGGTAACAGGCCTGGTTGCCAATCTTTAAAATCCACAATCGCTAAGATATTCCCGAAAGTGGATTTCTCCTAAAATGTTTCCCAGTTGACAAAATTTTACGTTTTCGAATTCACTTGATGAAGTTAATGTTGTGGAATTAAGAAAAGAAATGTTACTTACCGTTGGCGGACTAACGGATTTGCGCTCCAGAACATGCTCATCAAAACCGGAATCGGAGGAGTTGTCATTAAATTTGGTGGCCACCGAGGACGAGGTGGAGCAATTGGACGACGATGATAGCGACGAAGGTGATGCGGCGCCAACAGCTGTTGTTGTTATTGTGTTTGGTTGCGAATGCAATGCGGATGATGATGCAACAACTAGCTGAGCAACAGTTGCAGCTGTGGAATGTTGTTGTTGCTGTTGTACAGTTGTTGTTGCTGTTGTTGATAATGGCTCAGTCTTATTCAATGGAATTGGAATTGGACTTATTCTATGCATTTCAATTTCACCCTGTGGAAATGATTCCGATTGCCGCTTAAAATACAAATGATGCTTCTTTAAAGCCGGCGTGCTCATCTGACTCTTAATCTCAATCTGTGCCGGCAACTGTTGCTGCTGCGACTGCAATTTTTGCTGCTGCAACTGCAATTGATGCTGCTCCTGCTGCTGCTGCTGATCACACTGCAATTGTTGCTGCTCCAATTGCTGCAAATGCAACTGTTGCTGTCTGCGTCGGCGATGCTTCTCACACGGCTTATACAGCTCGGGTTTTATAATATAGCAGGCGCTGCCCAGGATAAGACTTTGGAATACGCTGCCACAGCAGACATCAAGACGCAACAGATCCTGCTCTTCAAAGAAGGGCACATTGTCGATGCTGCGTCGATGTTTCATGGGTTGCAACAATCGTCGCCGTTTGCTGCCTGTGACAATTTGCTTTCCACCTGCTGCTGCTGCTGATGATGTTGTTGTTGCTGCTGTTGCCAGTGCAGCGGCTGCGGTGCGTTTGCGTGTCTGATATGGCGTTGCAGCCGCGGCAAATGCAGCAGCTGAGGGGGAGAGCTGTTGTTGTTGTTGCTCATCATCGTAGCTTTCATTGGAATAATCACTTGGCTGCTCCTCCGAGTGTGGTGAGCATTCGCGCACTTGTTGTTGTTGCTCTTGTTGTTGCTGACTGTCTACAGTTGGCGCTGGTTTTATTGTTGTTATTGCTGTTATTTTGCCCTTGCGATTCTTTTTAAAGATCTTTGCAAACTTCTCGGGTATAAAGGAGGCGCTGCCTCCGCTTCCCGTTTTGCCATCGCTTTCACTTTCACGCTTTTGCTTTTGTTTTGCCAGCGATTTGGTGCCGGGACCGGCGCGAGCATCAACTACCTGTCAAATCAAAAAAAAGACGAGTGTGAGTACAACAAATAAACCAAGTACATATATTTAGAGTTGTCAAAAGGAGCAGAGTTGAAATCGGGACGGGAATCACGGAATATCTCGCAGCTTTCGAAACATACTTCGGGATCGTGCGGAACTTTGATTGAAATTTGTCACGCGTGATGTAAAACAAAATATCATTAATCTCAATAAACCAATTTAGACCAGCTGTTCCGTTTTCCCGCATTGAAATTTGCTTAAAGGTTCAAAATTTTCTTCTTGCTGTTCAATCTTGTGAATTGCATCCAATCTCAATGCCAACTTAGTTCAATTCTTGACCAAATGAAAGTGAATGCAATCCGCAAAATTTTACCAAATGTAAATATATGAACATTTATGGACGAACCAGGGAAGGGGAGGGTATTTTTAATGATTATTTTGAAAATAAACGTTTGATTTTCGATGCAAATAAATCGTTAATTGAATAAAAATAGCGTATTTTTAGTTTATCGGCTAAGCGTGCCTGACAATTTTCTTTGTTATCGGGAAAAATTATTATGTGTTAGACCTGTTTTTTACGACGACTTTGTTTCTTTGCTTTAAGGCAAGGAGGGGAGATGAAAAACGTTTCGAACCGAAGATTTTAGCATAGTGAATGTATTTGTAGTCTGTTTAACTTACATGTCCCCAATGACGCTTGCTGCCAACTGGTAGACGCTTATAGCGCTTGACCAGCAGAACGCAAGCATTGCAGATTTCACCGTTGCGCGGCTCTTGAAGATTGAAGCATTGCATCGATTCCTTTTCATATTTGCGGGATGCTGTAAATCGTGAGCTACTCGATTTGGCACGACAAATGCAGCAGCCATCCGCTGAGCGGTAAACGCGAGGTTTATGGAAATTGAACATTATGAGATTTTTGTGCTTGTTTTGTTTTTGTTTTTGTCTATGTTTTGTTTCTTGTTTGCTTCTCAGTTTTTGTTTTATTTAAATTTTGTTTTTGGCTTCAATTTGAAATGTTTGAGCTTTGGAAGCTGTTGAGCATTGCTTTCAAATGTGTGTGTGTGTGTGTATATGTTTGTTGTTATTCACTGTTGTTTATTGTTTGAATTTGTTTGTTGCTATTTGTGCTGTGCCCTTAGTGTAATTATACTGTGCTCGGACATCATCCATCGTCTTCGGCTCGAACTTTTAAGCTGCATTTGTGTTTTTAGTTTAGCTGCAACGAAAAAAGAAAAATAGTTATAAGAAAATTTTTTTTTTTTTTTTTTTTTCATTTTTTTTTAAATGAGAAACGGGCAAATTGCAACAAACATATGTTGCTAGTGTTGTCAAACGTCATGTGTATTGTGCATGGTGGCAACGCTGTGTAGCAACGGCAAAGTCGCAGCTAACATATGGTGTCTGGTGGCAGCGCCGCGCTGCGTCAAGGTTGTTCCTAGTTCAACGTTTTCTTAAATAATAAAATTATATGCATGTGCATTGTATTTATATATATATATATATATGTGTATATATATATTTGTGTACTAAGTATATATATATTTGTATACTAATTATACATATATATATATTGCATACTAATTTGCACTAACGTTGCCCTTTCGTTTTTGCTCAAAGGCAGGCGAAAAAGAAAGAGAGCGAAAAATGTAACAGCTGGCAGCGCACAATAACAATTTAAGCAGTACGGCAATAGCGGCGTCGGCGTCATTATTGCCGTGTTGCCAGACTTGTATTTTCGCCCTTCCATTGCCATTTCGTCACAATATACATATAATAAAAGCAAAAAATCGCTGCGTCTGTTATCAATATTTAAACTTCTATACATATGTATTAATAAAAAAAAAAAGAACAGAAGCAAATGATTTTAAACACTTTGTACAAACAAAAAAATGTACATTTAATTGCATACATATTCATATAAATATATATATATATATATATATATATATATATATATATATATATATACATATATGTACACAAGTTTTCATGTGTTGTGTGTGTGTATAATGCAATTGTGCTTTGGGGACGCGAAACAATAAACAAAGCGCAGTGCAAAAAGGAATACGCACACATACACACACACAGATAAACACTGCATTGGCGCGCGCGCTCATTGCACTCTCGTTCCAACAACAATCAAGCCAGCGAGTGACGTTGACTTTGAAGCAGCGCTGCTCGCTTTGCGTTTCCAGGTGCGCGTTGTCGCTGTTGTTGTTGTTGTTACGCGCTCGTGTTTTATTTTATTTTTGGGGACACTGATTTGTGAACGTTGGCGTTCAAGTTGAAAGTGCGTATCGTTTGCATGTATGCATGTTCGTATATACATATATTTGTATGTTTGTATGTATGCACCGGCGTGTGCATGACATATGTACATATGTATATGTATATCGCTGTTTCGGTTGTTGCTGTTCTTGTGTTGGTAAACGTTTAAAAAATTAGTTCAATTGCCTTGTGTGGAGGAGTTGGAGGAGAAGAAGGAGCAGAATAAGAGACTTGACCATTTTCTGTACTAATGTGTGTGTGTGTATTTTATTTGCTTATGTATTTGTCTTAGTTTGGTGAAAATGCGCCCACTGCGTAAACAGGTTTAACAAATTTTTTGTAGATATTTTTCATTTAGTTGCCGGACGCCGCCAACTAGTTTGTTGTTGTTGTTGCTGTTGCAGCTGCCCACGCCACGCGCGCACAACAAACACACACAAACATACACTTGTTAAATTCGTACATATTTTGATCTTGGCTATTTTCTATTTCATCGCACCATTTACAGCACATTTTCATTTAAAGCCATATTTGTACATCAAAATAATTTTGTCAATTTTCGTTTTTTTTTTTTACCTGCGAAATACAGTTGATTTAATTATTTGTTTATTGCACAAGTCACTGAAATTTTAAGTTTTCTTCTTTTTTTTTTATTAATGTATTTTATGCAAAGTGCGAATTGAATTGACAGAGAAAACGAAACGCGTCTGCACCCAAGAAATACAAAGACAAACTGACAAAATAAAATAAAACCGCTGCGTCGATGTTGCTGCCGACACCGACGCTAACAACGACGACGACGACGACAGCGACAACGACGCTTTTCAGAGCCGACACTTTTTCGTACACACATTTGTATCTATGTGCGAGCAGCGTATCTGTGTGCTATGTGCGTGCGAGTGCACCGCAAAATGTACGAAGCAACGAGAATATGTAGCACAAAGCAAATGCAGTGATAACACAACAGTAACGGTGTAAAGCGGCAGCAGCAGCTGAGCGTAAGCCAAACTCACTCGATGCGTTTGTATACGTGAGAATGCGCGCAGCAAAAGCAACAGCGAAAAAATTCCGGTTGTGAAAAAAAAAACAACATATGCATACATACACACACACACGACATATTTAGGTACAGATATTAAGATACAGTGCGAGCGAGAGAGAGCAACAATTTGCATAAAATTTGTTGGCCCGTCGGCGTTGCCACACTGCACACAGAACAATGCACAGCGACGCAGCACGAACGAACGAACAACAAAAATTCTTGCTGTTTGTTATTGTTTGCTTCAATATGCATAAGTACAAACACACACACACACGTCGTGGCAATTATTGTTCAGAAATGGCAGCAACAACAATGACTGATAAAAGCATAACGTGTGCGAGCAAAACGCTGATAAGCGTCTCTACCTATTTTTGTTGTTACAATTGTATTTTATATTTTCAACGCGCAATTCAAAACACATACACATACATATGTACATGTATGTAAGCATGTGCATATTAATAGATATCCCCAACGCAGCTTAACTCAATTACAACACGCGTGCGCAGCGCAGCAGCTGTCGCAGTGTCGTCATATCAAAAAGTGTAATACGTGACAATCAAGACGTAACATAGAAAAGGAAAACACATGCATACATACAATTGTATGTACATACATTATGATTATTAGGTGGCAACGCCATGCAGCTGCCAGCTGCTATTCAAACGCTTTACAACACTGACACCCACCCCAACATAGCGTTCGAATGCAACAAACTGTTTTTTTTTTTTTATCTTCAACAGGCGAAAACAAGAAACAAAATTATATTTCCTTGGCGTGCGCTACGTGCCAACTGCGACGCAAGCAGCGAAGACATCGCCTCCAAAACAAAAACTAAAAATCTAGGTCATATGCACTCGTTATTGGTGGCTGCTGCTGCTAACTTTTGCGGCGCAGCAGCAGCAGCAAATGTCTAAAACCACATTAAATGCAAATTAAAACAAATGTAACTAATTTTATTTGTATGTAAGACAATGCGAGTGACGCCTGTATGCAATAATAATGTGTATGTGTAAACTGCTCCCTCTTTCACATCATTTGAGTTTTGAGTGCAAAGGAAAAACTGTACTTGCGTTAAATTGCTTGCGAAGGGCTTGAAGTGGGGTTGGGTGTTAACATGGCCAAGAACTGCGTGGGCAGACGACGTAAACAGCAATTTTTATAAATAGACGATACGCGTCAAAGATATTTGTTTGTTGTCGTGCTCCCACACACACACAGACACATGCATAGACTACGCATTACTAATGTTGACCTTGTTTTTGGTCCGGCACGCATAAAAAACAACTTTCCTATGTATGTATGTATGTACATTTTGTATATTTGTACACACATATGTTGCGTCTGACCGAAAGTGAAAGACAAGCCTGTCTTATTGGAATTCTCATAAGAATGTGAAAACAGCAACAATAACACACAAGGAGCGAAGAGAGCAATGCGTGAAACAGGTTGCCGCTGTGAGCTTTTGCCAGCAGCAGCAACAACAGCGAACGATATCCGATATAACGGTAATACAAAGAGAGTCGGTTTCATTCACCGATAAATGAAGTGCCAGCGTAATAGACCAGCAACAAAAACCTCAACTAAAATAGAAAGTAAAAATCTTAAAAAAAAAAAAAAATGCAACTTTGTTTTGGGCATTTTATTTTGGCTTGAATAACTGTTTCTTTACAAACACAAACTTACATATATAGTTTATGCCTTGCTATTATGTCCAAAGCAGCGCAGCACAAGAGAGCGCACCAAAAATGGAAGTAGGTTGCGTGCTCTTTCTCATGCTCACCTGTCTGCATGGTGTAATACTATAACGTGGTGTATGTGTGTTAATAGTTACCAGTTGATAAGAGCGTATGGAGTGTGCAAGAGATGCCAGGGGTTCTTGGATTCAATTTTGTCTATTTCAATAAATATAAAACATTTCGTTTTTTTTCAAATAACGATTTAATTATTATTATTATTATATGATTCATAGGCTAAGTAAAATAATTTTGTTTGCCATTACTACAAGTTACCAATTGGTAATTTTTAAATGAGAGCGCGCTGGGTTAAGATGGAGACGACTTAATATAAAATGACACCATGTTGTACTCATTTTGATACAGAGAAACGCAACACACATGCAGAGAGTGAGATAGAGAGAGCGCAATAGCGGCTTGCTCGTTTTATCGTATGGCCTGTTAAGTAATAGACCGAATTCTGTTTATGCATGCATGTACATCAGCATGTGTACGAGTGTGAGCGGCAACCACTAACTGTTTATATGTATGCGAGCGTTGTAGAGAAAGCGCGCGCAAACAAATTCACTAATTAAAGAAAAAAAGGCGAAAAAAAAACAACCAAAGTATAACATGAAATGACAGCAGTAGTTTTTTTTTTTATGTTTCAATTCATTTGTTGAGCCGCTTTTAAGCTTGTACTTTTAATTTACAAACAAGCATACAAATATGCATGTATTTCCGCACACTTGAGGGTGGAAGGGGGTCTTGTGAACGAGGTTAAGTTGCCGCTCTGCCATTGAAAGAGTTCATTGTTGCTGTTTTTTGTTTGCGGCCGCTGAGAAACGTTTTGATTAGCAAAGCGAAGGTCAACAACAAATCGGTAACAACTTTATCTACGCATTTGGAAAACAAACGTATACATAAACACCTATGTAGGCATATAGACATAGATATGTGAGTGTATTGTTCTATCTGTGTTCGCTTGCGTTTCATGCATTTTTTGTTCGAGTTTCGTTTATTTTGAATGTTTGCTTCACACACACACACACACATATACATTCAAATTTATGCTTTTGTCGCTCATTGTTTGCACTTTCTTACCCTTCTTTTGTTCGCCACTCGTACTTTGTCCTGCCGACAATTTGTTGTTGCTAATGTTTTATTCGTTTGTTTATGTCAATCTTTAATACTTATATATACTTTTTACATTTACACTATACACTTGTTCATTGATATCCACTGTTCTTTTCTTTTTCTTTTCGCTAAGCACAATACCGCTTGGTTGGATACCGCAAAATGTCACACAATGCGTCTATCGATAACTAGCGACAGCGATTAGTATCGATTTCGATAACGAGTACATTTGGTGGAAAATAGCTGGTGCTTGTACTCAAAATATTTGCATTTTGCAAGATCAATGCGCATGTGCATATGTGCGAGCTTGTTTTTGTTTATTATTTCATGACAATAATTTAAACACATCCGTTGAAATGCTAATATAGATATGTAGAATAAGTATATCTGTATACAGTTGCAGATATCTATAGGTATTTAATATTTGATTTAAGCTATTTTATCACCTATTGAAAAAAAATATTTGTTCAAATAATGTTATAAACTTCAAATAGGTGTAACATATGTACAAACAATTTCTGGTTGTTCTACTTTGTTGAGTAATTAAAAACATTTGAATAATACTTGAAAATTATACTTTCAGCATACTTCGAATACATCGAATATATCGATACGTATACAAGTAACTAGTTTACGCATTTACCGCCAACAAATAACTTGGTAATTCTTTGTTGGAACACTCGTAGCTAAAGCGTTTGCAAAAAATCAAAAAATATGACTTTTTGCCTATATCATTATTAAATATCAATTTAAAGTTGCGCTTATCGTATACAATCGAACCAGTTACGAAATCATTTTGATAGCTTTCCAGTGTTGGTAAGTATCGTAAAATGAGCGGAGCTGCCGGACTGTTCGACACATTCGATAGTTTGCTTATTATCGAGGCGCTCATATTAGATTTAAAAAATACCTTTAGAAATACAATTTAACTTAAAGTTTTAAGTTCCATTGTCGAAATTACATTTTGAAACGAATAAAGCCAATAAATATGAAATAAATAGAAAATATTTTAAAGCAATTTTAGTTAGTTTATCATAATTTAATAATAATAAGCATGGTAAAAAAATTTAACATTTCATTTTAACAAAGTATTTTCAATTAAAGGACACAAGGATCTATTAAAACTACACTATAGTACACATATACTAGTATTTCACGACGTGCGTTTGCAAATATACAAAGCTTCTGCAATCAACGGCCCCTTCTGCTCTATATTGGTATGTGGACTCCTTTCTGCACAGGCTAGAAAGAGAGAGAACGAGTTCGCTCTCGCTCTCATTTGTAATGAAAAATGCAAAAATGAATCACAAGCACAAACAAAGTCCAGCCATCTTTCCATCTCTTTTGCGCTCATAAAAATTTCAATACGTTAACTTCAATGATATTAATTGTTATTTTTGATTTAGCGCATGTTTTCGTTAAAAAGGAAAATCAAAACATAAATGATGATGATAATTGGGATAAGCGTGTTAATGCCGAAAATTATAAATATAATTTCGACAACGGAGTTTAAATTTGTAAATCGTAGCAACTAAATTTTATTTATAACTGATATTATTTAAATCAAATATGACCGCCTCGATTATTAACAAACTATCGAAATTGTCAAACAGTCTGGCAGTTCAACTTATTTTACGATACTTACCAGCACTGGAAAACTATCAACTTCCTTGCAATTTTGTATCGATACTCTGTACAAAATTCGCATATCGCATACAGGTCAACCTTTAATTGCTGTTTATTACTTATTTATGCAAAAAAATCAACCTCCACCACCGGAAATCGCAATTTAAATATTTACTGATTTTTGACCCAAAAATTCAATTTTTTGAAATCACTTTCACTTACGGGGCTTCCAACGAAGAATTACCAAAATCAAAATCAGTTTCATTAATACCTTTTGAATATTGTCAATAATTTGAATAACAACTTAATCGATAATTGCACTCTAACGTTATCGTGATCATAGCATTCGATAGCGTGCGTTGAATGAGATCGAACTCGATTTCGATTGCAGCACATCAAATGCAGCTCTGGAAGCGCATAAATAAATAAAGTTGCTCGAATTTGATGCCTGCGGCTGCGTTTACTTTTGTTGCGGTCAAATGTAAATATGAAGTGTGAATCTCAAATTGCAAATGCCAACAGATACAAAACGAAATCGAAATTGATTAACATTTATGAAAACTAAAGAGATCACGCTTGTTGTTGGCCAATTGAAAACGCAAACGGAAAGCATCGGCAACGGGGCTCAACAGAATGGATGTTGAAATACCTGTTTTGGCTGGATATCTTAATGTTCCAACACAAACTGGATTTTCGCTAAATCGTATCTCCAAAAAGGTAAGAGCCTGCAACTAATTTCATTATATATATACATACATATGCATATAACATTTAACAATATAAATTTCAACTGCAACGTGCAATGCCAAATGTCAACAACAACAATAACAACAACGACAACATTTTTGAAGCAAAGCTAAAACTTCTTTTATTTGGCAAATGCGTATTAAAACAGGACATTGCCAAGTGTGTGTGTTCATATGTGTGTGCGTGTGTGTATGGGTGTGTGAATGTGTGTCTAGATATTTCCATCTGCATACTTGTTGCATACAAATGAGTATAGCATAAGGTGAGAGCAAGAGAGAAATATGCCAAACGAGCCGAACATATTTTCGATTTGCGTGTGCGCGCCTGAGACACACACACACTTGTTACTGTGTGTGTGTGTGTGTGTGTTTATACATATATATATATATATATATATATATACAATATATATGTATGTATCGCAATGACGGCTGTTTGGGGATTCATCCAATGTTTCAGGGTATTGTATTTATATATTATACACACTATCTCCGCATACTATCCCTATTTATACATATATCCAAAAAATTCTGAAGAACATGCATGAGAAGTATTAAGAATGGGGGCTGGGCATTCCTATCAAGTATACACATATAAGCATAACTTGGTTTATTATTATGTAAGTAACACTTGAAATTCTTTGGAAAGATTGATTAGCACAACATTAAGACTAAATTGTACAATCGAAGCGATACTTACGAGATGTGTACGAATTGTTTATGAAGCCTATTTAACTATTTTTGTTGATATTTTCAGAAATCATGCAGCCGTTATTGTCTTTTATTCAAGGCTAGTCGCCATGGCATTGCTCGCCTGGAGATTTGCGAGAATAAAGATGATAAGAATCCAAAAATCTTTACTTTGGAGAATTGTGTAAAGATAACACAGGAACCGCCACCAGCGAATCTCATACAGATTGTCAAGCGCAATGGTCAGCTCACGCTCAATACCAATAGCGATGAGGATCTTAAGGATTGGGTGACTGCACTCCAAACGGTCGCCTTTTGTGACAATAGCGGTCTTCATGCCGCCCACGGTGCCATCGAGGAGGATAACGATCTATACTGCAGCTCATTTGTAAGTGTCCAATAGTCCAAATCTACCACAAAACAGCCAACTTCGAACTTTTTTCCATTAAACTTTATGGGAAAATCTGTAAAAATAGCTGATGCTTTTCAGATTGATAAAGAGTCAATCAAATGCTAAATCTAACAAGTAAGAAAAATTAACTACACTTGCATCAAAATTTCATACAAAAACTTAAATATCCAACGATTATTTCTATGAGAGTTACAAGACATAGTCGTCTGGTTTTGATCAAACTTATTTAACATGTGTGGTACATAACAACATTAAGTACTTTGTGAGTTAGGTTGTAATAGTAAAAGTTTTCCATACAGCAACTAATGAAGAGATTGTTGCTATGACAGCTATATAAACGACTTTTGTCCGCCTGTATTCACATTTTTTCAGAGAAAAAAAAATCATCCTAAATCACATAATCAGGGGTGTTACGGAAAACAAAGCCACCGAGTTCCATCCGAATTCCAATCCACGTAAAAATATCAGTGCTTTGAGTTGGAAGGTCAGTTATTTTTCCAAGAGTTTTCATATACATTTTATGATTTGGCGGTCTTTATTTTATATATTTTTAAATCACAATTTATAGGATTTTGTGAAAATAAAAATAAAATTGCGAAAATTGTGAGCTGAATTCCTAGATAAAGAGCAATTGAGTCAGTTGTTTCTAAAGTGAATGTCAAATTTTTAAAATATATCAAACTTGCGTAACACCTCCGGTTCTTTCAAAAGTTTTTTTAACCCAAAAGAAGCCAAAAATCTCTAGAGTTTTTCGTAACACCTATGAATAGGCGAGTTTGCTATAGATAACTTGAGAAACAAAAAATTTGTCATACAACTCATTTTCCAAACGATTATTCCCAAAACACCATTTGTCAGCATATAAAGATAATGCTAAAACTCTAAATCTACAAAAGTATAAAAAAAACAAGGACTACGAGACTCCCTGGACAAACACTCTCAAATTAAAGTGATACTGTAAAGTGAGCTATTGAAAAAAAAAAATCTCTAAAAAAATGGAATCCCACAAAAGCATTCTAATATAATAATTAATTATAATAATTAATAATATTTTGACTCAAGCGGTATACTTAAATAATAAGTTATTAGCACAAAAGTAATTTCCCAGTTAGCAAGAAACAATATTCTGACCACTAAACAAGCTATTTTAAGCGAGCCTTGTTGCAGACCTGGCTGTGAAATTTCGAGCTATTTCAAGCTATTACCATGCTGACACTTTATTAAGCGACTATATTATGTAAGCTATATTATGTAAGTACCCGACAAATGAATGAAAATTGTTAGCTAATAAACTAGAAAGAAGATTGAAACATCAGGCAAAGCTTCGGTTCGAGATTTCTCTTCTCATCCCATATTTACTAGATACCCACTTCGATATCCTTATTGACCGCCATCTGATCCCATTTAAGTAAACCACCAATTTCTAGAAAGTCAAGATTTGCAAACTCGTAAGTTAGCTGTCTTTCGCACAACTCTTATGAATTCAAATAACTTTACAGATCAACTTTTTATACTCTTTTTTTTTTAAAAAAAAAAAATAAAAATAAAAAAAAATAAAAAAGAGTATATTGGGCCTGTGAATGTCCGTCCGTCTGTCTGTTTTTTTTTACACAGTTTTGAAGCTAGAGTAACCAAACTTGGTATACATGTTGGTGTATACCATAGGCAGACAAAGTGTCACGATCTAGAATGAAATTGATGTTTGTATAGGGTTTTTAGAAAGGTATTTAGTTATTTTCAAATTGAAAATGTAAATGTTATTTGTATTAAATATCGTTATTAGATATTTCAATTGCACTCACCACAGCTGCTTTCAAAACAATTGCATAAATAAAATAATAAACAATACAATATTAGTGTAATTGATAGCTTGTTTATACATAAGTATTATATGGAAAATCGACAAATTCTTTACTTTATTCTTGGAAATATAAGTAGTACGTATATCTGTAATTGTAGTTGCAGCAGCTGAGTCATATATGTATGTGCATAAAACAATAAACAAATTTTGCTTATATTTGAATTCTATTGGCAGGACGGACTATTTATAATAACACTGATACCCTCGGAGGCATCCATAAGGTGTAACATTGAGCCGCGCACATATATGCTGCAGATGACGCCAACGGAGCTGCAACTAAAGTCGGAGGATCTGAATGTGACCATTGCCATGTGGCCGTATCGATTTATACGCAAATATGGCTATCGTGATGGCAAGTTTACTTTCGAGGCGGGACGTAAATGTACCACCGGCGAGGGTGTCTTTACATTGGATCATACCAATCCACAGGAGGTGTTCCGATGCATGTCTGCCAAAATGAAATCGATGAAGAAACTAATCAGCGGCGACAGCCTCAGCAGCATCGAGTGTGGCGATAATCAATTTAGTGCCGCCGCCTGTATGGAGCCCGGCTCACGTAGTCCGCTGCCGCCATCACCATCAAGTAATAATGTGCACGCTGGTGAATTTGAGATCAATTCAACACAGAGCTGCATCTCGTTGCGTGGTTTTATCAGCTCGAACGATTCGCTGAATAACTTTGCGGCCAATGGCAGCGCTGGCGCTGGCAACAGCATCAGTTTGTCCGTGCCATCGCAGTCCGTTAAACACATTCCCAATAAGCCGCCACGGAAGCTGCCCACGCCGCTGGAAAAGCACAGTGTGGGCATGGGTAGCGCTAGTAGTGGTCCAGTTGCTGGTCAAACTCAATCTCAATGTGATAAATACAAGAATATTGTGAAATATGAACCCGTTGCCATAACGACATCGTCCAATTCGGATGTTATTAACAGCAAGAACAGCGGCTCCGCTGTGATACTGAAGCCCGCCTCACCTGATCCTTTGCGATGTGCAAGCGGCAGTCCGCCCGATCTGCCGCTACGCAATGAAAGCTGTGCGAAACTGACGCTGGAGCGTGATTACGAGTGCATTGAGAATATAACCGATGCCTGGAAGACTCGTGGCGTTGGCGATGTGCGTCATTGTGAGCGCATACCCACGCTCAGCATCAGTTGTGACAGCGATTTTGTGCGTCAGCGTTCGCAGTCGCAGCGGGACAAGCGTAAGGATCTGAACAGCAGCAACAGCGGCGGTGGGAACAGCAGCAACAGCAGCAGCAGCACGCCCAAAATTATAGACATTGACATTGGCGAGGGCATGGGCATGGGCATGGCTGTGGGTGTGGGAGTTAGCGTATTAACCTCGCCAGATGCCACCTATGATCGCTTGGACTTCCTATCGCCAAACAATAAAACCTCCAGCGGCTATAAGACCATTGTGAATGTGACGCTGCCCGTGAATCGTTTGCGCTGCAGTCCGCCGCCAGCGAATGAATACGAACTGATTGCTAGTCCCGATACCGAAAGTTTTCGCAAGGCCGATGACAGTCATCTTGGCTATGGTGTGCTACGCAAATCCAACACTGCCAGCACCAGCAATAATAATACTAATAATAATAACAATAACAATAACAATAATATTAACATTAATAATAACAATAATAATAATAATAACAATAATACACTGCCCGCCAATAACAACAACAGCAACAACAACAACAGCAATGCCGCTGAAATCAACCTAACGAGAGTGGTAACAGGCAGCTGTGCCACGCCCATAACGCCCACAACGAACAAAAGCAACGATGCCGCCCTCGATCATCGCAGCTATAATGGTCTTAACTATACGATCGTTAGCAAGCCTAAGCGTGTGTGAAACCAACTACGACATATAGCGAGAAAGACAGAGAGAGAAAATACAGACATATACATAGATAGTTATATAGATTTGGAAGTTGCAACTTCCTAGCGCATAGAACACATCAATTTGGAGCCGTAATCTCATTAAAAGAAGCACACAATTCGAATATAAGTGAACTAAAAAAACAGTTTGTATAATATTTGAAACAATCCAGAAAAAGATAGAGATAAAGCGCATGAAAGTGAGAGAGACAGACCAACAGAAAAACAAAACGTAGCAAAAATAAAATTTGTTGTACAAAATTTAAACACTGTCACAAAAATTAATTTGATTTCATGATTTGTTGTGCCTTTTGTTAATTCTATGTTGAACTTGAAACTGCAGTCTATATAGCAAAAAGTCTGAAAAGAAAGTTTTTTCACATTTTTCAAATGTTTCTTTCCTTCTATTCCTTAACTTTGACTCGTTGAGCCTGCTAAAATAATATTTATTTGCAAAATACATTTTTATCTGCAATATTTTAAAACTATTGATAAAATTTGCAATTAATTTGTGAAAATTGTCCTAACTAATCAGCTGATTGTAAATAATTGTAATGATATTTGTTTAATATTAGTTATCTATTATGAATAATACAATGCAGCTTTTATATCCAATCATTTTTGTTGTTTAAGCAATGAACTGTTTTTAAAATTTATAAAAAATAATATTTAACGGTATTTCCAAAGAAATTAAACTTTAACTTATTCTGACTGCGTTTTCGAATACATAAAAACCAAGTGTCAACGGGCGATTTCAATTTTCACTATATTTTTATAACATAGTGTAATTCTCACGCATCCAGTAGATCTCCAGAGCTTTTGTTGCGTATCTATCCTTATATAGAAATTCATTAAACTCTCCCACAAATATGCAGTGGAAAACAACGAGTGGTATTAAGCCATACTTTCTTTGATAAGTAAAATAAAACAAAAATTATATGGACACCTTCTTGTTATTAAGTCATTTCTTGTTGTATATGAACATAGATACATAAGTATATATGTAGGCCTGTTCACGTTTTCGTTGTTATTATAGAATCGAAGAATTATTTAAGAAATAACTCAGCTTCTCATCAATTGACTTCTTATTCCATTTTAAAAAAACCAACTGATATTTTATTTGGTAAAGTCTCAAACACATTGTCCTATTTGGTAAAAAAAACTTAAGTAATATATTAAAATTGTTTTTATAAAAACACAATTGAATGCTCTCATGGAAACAATTAGCTGAATCACAAATAAAACTTTTGTGTATCCTTTTTTGTTTTGTTTGTTTCAAATATACAGAAGTTTTTGTTCTCTTTTTGTATAACTCAATTTTCGTGAAAAAATTCATAATCTGTGATTCTACTGCTAATTTGAAAAAAAAAGGTTTTCTTAATTTAGTATGAGAATATTATTATGAGAACGGCAGCATACAAAATTTCAGTTACAATTGCAGGTAATACTACTAATAGAGCTAACTCTCTCTTAACAAACAAAAGACAGCAAACAGAAAATTTTAACTTGCATAATGTACATATACTACATATATAGTTAATACTTATGATAATACTTATTGTGAAAGATCGTATAGGAGATGATCTATGGCGCCATCGTTAGATGTCGTTGTAAACGACATTCGGTATTTGAATTTGTGCATATACCAAAATTGTGGCGAAATTTTTTCCATATATTTTTTATTATTTACAGAATATTTTAATTTAAATGTTTATTTTTTTTGTCGTCCCTATTAAATGTGTAAATAAGGCAAACGAAAAGTTATAATAAAAAATACGAAAGTAAATTTTAAAAAATTGTTACCATTAATATTGGTAGGTGGGGGGGTATAATCAATTTTTGATGCCCGGAGTTTTATATTAAAGTTCGGTACATTTTATATTCACAAGTAAAACTTCTTTTAACGTTTTCTCCGTTTTTGACTTTTTATTTTATTATATGTTTGTCCTAAATACCCTTAGAGAATTCCATTGTCAAGCCCCGGGCACCAAAACTAAAGTAATTTTGTCAGCCAGTGTAATCAATGACAATTTAAACACAGTAAGCTTTGAAATTTATTTGAACATCGATTAATTGTGTTGTGGTTTGACAAACCAGTTGATTGAGCATCGAGTAAACGAAAAATAATTTGGAAATTTGTAACTTTTGGAAAATGTTGTCACTCAGACGTTTGCAAAGATTTCAATGGAAACCATTGGTACGTCTTTGTTCGGCTGAACTAATACACAAGGTAAGTTTTTTCAGTTCAAGTACTCGTAGTTCATAATATATAAATATATATATTTATATATATATATATATCTTATATATATATATAGGACACCTATATAGAGAAGCTGCGCAACAGCTTCAGGGAGGATGAGCAAAATAATTTTGTGGTGCCAACGTTTAAGAAAGCTATGCTCTATCCAGATGAGGTAGCGGTTAAGGATTTTAATGGCGAATATACATACTTTCAGATCTATATAACCGCTAAGAAGCTGGCCATACAGATATCTAACTTTTGCGGTACGCAAAACGAAAAAAATTACTTACTTTATTACAATTAAACTAAACTGTATTTTTATAGGCAGCGCTTCGCAATCGAATGTGGCATATTTGTGCTCTAACAATGTGCTCTGGATTGTTATACAGTGGGCCTGCTGGATATCCGGTCAAGTGGCTGTGCCCCTTGACCCAAATCAGGCGCCAGATGAGCTGCTCAGCCAGGCCACAGATTGCAAGGCCAAACTATTAATTGGTACACCCGAATGTGATGCAATGACACAGACATTGGCACAGAAACTGCAAGCGGCTAGCATTGTGCTGGATCATAGCTTTGTGCCCACCTCGGAGAGCGTCTCATCCACGACCATGTATGTGAAGCAGCTGGTAGGTCTCAATGGTGCAGTTATACCCGAAAGTACACTGCCCAATGACTACTATGCCAAAGCGCCAGCGATGCTGCTCTATACGCCTAGTTCGGCGAATGGACGGAATGGTGTGGTGCTAACCCATCGGAATATTGAGGCACAGATGCGTTGTTTGATATCTAGTTGGCATTTAAATGCCACCGATTGTATGCTGCCCATCATTTCCATGAATCGCATGCATGCGGCCATTGGTGCACTCCTTGGCGTTGGCGGAAATATTGTGTTGCAGCAAAAATTTGATAGCCATACCGCTTGGAGCTCCCTGCTGGGCATCAATAGTCCATCCAAGCAGCGTGTGAACATCTTTCTAGCCATGCCTATTATCTACAAACGCCTAATAGCCGAGTACGACAAGATGTTTGCACAGGATTCGCGAATGGTGGAATACATTATCAATCATTGCAAACAGAAGATACGTTTAATGGCGACCGCTTTTGGATTGCTGCCGGAGTCGGTATTTTATCGCTGGCGTGAGATAACCGGCGTAAATATATACGAATACTATGGCATGATGGAGACGGGCTTGGTGCTGGGCCCAGCGCTTGAGGAGCAGGCGGCGCCGTCCTGCAATGTAGACTATCGTCCTGGCACTTTAGGTGCACCCCTCATTGGCGTCACAGCGCGTCTGGTTAACAATAAGGGTGACCAGCTGGTCACCTGCAAGAGCGAAACAGACGAAACGAGCCAAGAGAACCAGACACAATGCTCGCCAGTGTTTAGCACGGTCGTTGGTGAGCTGGAAATAGCCGGTGAGCACCTGTTCCCGCTTAAGATACCCATGCCTAGGCATCTGGATCAGCAGACAGCGCTCCAGCAGCTGACGGGTCACTCCACGGAAGAGTTCTTAAAGACTGGCGATATTTGCGCCTATCAAAATGGTAGCTTTCACTTTCTTAGCAAGTCCACGGATGTGTTCAATGTTGGCGGCTATAAGATCTACGGTTCGGAGATAAAAAAAGCTCTCATCTCACATCCCAGCATCAATGATGTAGCTGTTTTGGGTATACCCAATAAATTGTGGGGCCATCGACTTGGTGTCATCTGCATACTATCGCCCGATGCGGATATCGATCTGGAGACGATTAAGACATATTGCTATAGTCAATTGCCCGCTCACAAGCGACCCACTGTATTCAAGACCATTGTTGCCAAGTAATTAATCCAAAAATCAATCAGAAAATTTTCGTGTTTGTTTTTAAAAAACGCTTTGTTTTAAAAAACGATTTTTATTAATCAAAAGTTTGTTTATCATAGGCTAATATCATGACCAAGCTTGAACAAATTTTTGAATATGAATGTAAAGTAGCAAAAAAAATAAAATATGCCCAATATAGATACAAAAGATAAAAGAACCAATTTCGATCTTATTAAAAATATATATTAGTATATAGCAATATTTGTTTTTGTTTCTGTTTTTCACAAAATGTGTAACGAAGGATACATCTTCGAACTATAAAGTACTATATATAGACTGATCAGCAGCAACAACCGAGTCAAACTAGCCATGTCATTCCTTTTAGTTTCTCAAATTATATTAAAAAAAATCACTTGTTGCAAGTTGTAGCATGGTCTTGACATGCTGATCAGATTCATTTAAAATCAATTATTCACACCCAAAGCTTCAAAGCAGGCCACTCTAATAATCAAAATCAGTGAAAGTAAAAGTTTTTATGTTGGCGCTTGTAATTCTCAAACAGTTTAAGCAAGCACTTGGGATAGGGCCCGACTGAAACCTTCGTTTAGACAATATCATCTTATTTTTGATTTTTCATTTCTATCTTATTTATCATCTCCAACGTGCTTTTTGGTTACTCTGTGTGCTTATTGTATTTGATTAAAGTCAAATCGAAAGAGCTCTAAGAAATTTTTGTGGAATAATGTATTAAAAAGCTATTTTAAGTTGAGCCGATACCCACGCGACGCGCTGGTCTATCGATAATGCATATCGGTGCCTTAATAAGTTAACAAAGTATTGGGGATTGTTGATTTAAGCGCGGTGTCCACTTGAAGCGTAATGGCTTATAAATGTAAAACTCCATACAAAAATAAAAACAGACGTGTAATTTTTGCGCGGGCCCCATTTCAAATGTAGTGTTCACTTGTCAAGTGGACACCGCGCTCCAACAAACTGTATGGCAATTCTTAAATTTTCAAACAAGTTGGCAAGCCCATGATTTTTATATGAAACAAGTTAGCATCACCTATATTTGGTTGGTATTTTAATTGGTTGGTTGTATTTTTATACTAATTATACTCTGTTTTCCAAAATGGAAAAAAAGAGTATATTGGGTTTGTGAAATGTCCGTCTGTCTGTATGAACGCAGGTTTTTTCCACAATTTTGAAGCTAGAGCATCCAAACTTGGTATACATGTTGGTATATACCATAGGCAGACAAAGTGTCAAGATCTCCCCCCCACCCCCACCCCTTCCCCCACAAACCGCAAAAACCTATATCTTCCACAGTTTTACAGCTAGAGTAACCAAATTTGACATAAAGACTAGTGACCACACCCTTGACCGACCTGCCAAAAAAAAATATGCCACGCCCACTACCACCCCCGCAAACGAGCTAAACCTGTATCTCCTACACCCTTATAGCTAGAAACCCCAAATTTTGCAGTATGACTCCATTTGAACTCTTCGATAGATTGGAGAAAAAAATTTTTACGTACAGAAAACAGAGTATATCGCAGTCGGGTGAGCTCGACTGCAACGTTCTTACTTGTTTTTTAATTAAAAAAACGAAAAGAAAAAAAAGAGTGTATTGGGCTTGCGAAATGTTAGTCCGTCCGTTCGCCCGTCTGTATGTACGCAGTTTTTTTTCCACAGTTTTGAAGCTAGAGCAACCAAACTTGGCATACAGGTCGATAAATACAATAGGCAAACAAAGTGTCAAGATCTGTTTGTAAAAGCGAAAAGCGAAACCATGACATCCCCGACTATATCTTATCCTAGGAATCAGTTGAAAAATAAGCTTTCGCTTGAACAACTTTGTTGTTTATGCAGATATCGCAACCAAACACACTAGTATTCAATTTATTTAAGTTCCACACATGCTGACAACACTTTCTAAATCAGTTGATTATATTTTATAGCTGCTATAGGAACGTTCGGTGGAAAATTAAGTTTTTGAATGCCAAACTTTTTATATAATTTTCTTTCTTGTTATTCTAATTGTTGAAACAAGCTGGACTTTTATTATTAAATTTACTCATTTGTATAGTTGAAATCAACTTTTTCATTAGTTGAACACAGAGCGGGATACTCGGAGTTGATGCCACTGTTGCATTCACTGGCTGCTTTACTGCAGATCTTATAAACGGGATAGCCAATAAAGTTGGTAGTGGCATAGTTGCATGCCACCAAAAAAGTGTTGTAGCCAGCTTTAAGATAGTTAGAGACTGCACAGCCGACGGCAACGTTGCGCTCATGTGCCACTAAGGTAAAATGGCCAATGGTGCTATTGATGGTTTTTGATGCTGAATTAAACTCTGTTTATGTCTATTCATTTACAAATACTTACGGTCCTTGATGATTTACGGGATACGAGCTAAGATATTCGCGATTGCTGTCACTGCCCTCCCGCGCCCAATCCCTAATAGCATTCCTGATAATGGTAATCAGGTCCTGCGCCTTTTTTCCCGAGTAGCCGACTATGTACAGATTCTGCCCAGAGTATTTGTACTCCGGCGTATTATGGCAGTCGTCGTGCTCCAACTTGCATTGCTTTACATTCTGCTCGGCCAGCTTGGCCAGCTCAGTGTTCCAGCGAATGGTGGCCATGCGGCAGGCAGCAACACTTACATTGCCCCGCCCACTGGCCCATTGCTGACGCACTGTATTGTGTGCATCAACGACTGCCTCTTGTGCCGCTCGATTAATGCTCAGCAGCTTCGCATCGGCTGGACAGGCGCTGGAGAAGCTCTATAAACAGTTGCCAACGTTGAGCACTTGTGGCAGCAACAGACACTTACCAATACTACTTACCCCATTGTTGTTGCATGCAGGATTCGCTTTGCCACTGGTAGTGTGGCTACCGCTCATTACGTAGAGCACAGCAATTGCTGTAGCAATCATCCTGTTAGAGCTGCATGTGGAGCTACTGGTGATCATAGTTGAACTGTGAAATTGCAATAACTGACGATCTTCCTTATAGCAGCTACTTGCATGGGAATCGTGAGGTGTTATCGGTTTCACAAAATTGCCAGAACATGACATGTCGTGATACATTTTAACCTTTTTAAATCACAAATAAACCTTATGTACTAAGTACTTAGTGGTTATGAACTAAACTTCCTGAAAAGTGAAAATTAATGTTTGATTTGAAGAACCATAAGCACTCTGTGTAATTTTTGATTATACTTCATAATACATAATACTTTTGTTAATTTAGTAAGTAAGTATACAAGTTAAGCATTAATTATGTTATAATTATAAAACATGTCGTGATGCGCTGAAAAGTCGTGATAGTTGGCTCAACAACTAATTTACGATAATTGAACCAATCTAAGAAGTAAAGAACTTATTAGTCTGTATAAGATAAGCATCTAGCTTTTTCAAGCTAAGCAGATTTTGAATTTTTCAAAAAGGTACACTTAGAGAATTGTCAATATTTTCTCTTTAAGTGAAACATTTGAAAATTTTGTAAATTCTTTGCAGCTGTGGTTCAATTTATTACCAACAATGCGTATCAAAATCGAGAGATACTTCTGAAAATCTTGTAAATTTTTGAATTATTTTTTCCATATTAATGTTAATTTATAACTAAAATGTATACTGTATTACAATGACCTTGTTTTCATTAATATATTTGTTATTGTAAAAAATGAAGTAGCCGCTAAATTCGAAAATTAAGTCGAAAATAAAAATAGTGTAAACGTTTTCAACTAATCGGAGAATGCTGTTTTTTTTCAATGACCTCGAAAAGTGAGTTAAGATAAACGTAAATATCTCCGACTTAGATTTCTTAATTTAAAATAAATTGCATTTGATGAAAAACAATAGGAAATTCCATTAATCATCCATACATCACTATTAAATTGAACTATTCGTTTGGGCAATATTTCCGGAGAAATCAAAGAACTTGCTTCAAGTCGAAAAGATTTACAAAAACAAAGTTCTTTAAATATTAAAAATCTTAATTTTTTTGTTTAGCTCAAAAACGGAACGGGAAAATCTTTTTAGCCGACTTTGTCGGCCTATGGTATATACCAACATGCATACCAAGTTTGGTTGCTCTAGCTTCAAAATTGTGAAAAAAAAACCTGCGTTCATACAGACAGAGAGACGGACAGACGGACATTTCACAAGCCCAATATACTCTTTTTTCTTTTTATTTTCAAAAAAATTAAAAAAGAGTATAAATATCAAATATCATTTCAATACAAAAAACGCATAAAATTTGCTTTTTAATGGCTTATAAGGAATATTATATATAATAAAGCCAATATTATAGTTGAAAAATGTCATATAGACAAGTATATAGCAATTTTCAATATATTTTTTTTTTTTCAGTGCTGTTGTATTGGAAGTTCAAAATCGAATTGACTTAGTGTACGTGCAAAAGTAACTCTATTTAGACACAAGTTCAATTCGAAATTCCAAAAAAAATCAGGGTGTGCAGTTGTCGACTGTTTGGAGTCGACCCAGTGCAAAAAAATAATGACGGTTGCCTACCTCATACCGGTATATCCTCCCGATGGCAGTTTCGTTTTGGATTGGGACGACAATGTGGAGACATCGCTTTTGTTGACACTTGGCCTGTTAATACTCATGCAGTTTCTGCTCCTAATTTACATTGTGGTAGAACACTTTCAACCCGCTGCAATTTATCGACTTCAGCTGAACGAGAAATGCCGACGAGACTTTCGCAATTTCATCTTTCGACGCCTATTGGCCCAACTGGATAGGGCGCTGACACAGCGTCCAAAGAATGGCCAGGAGTTGAACAGTTGCCTATTGGCCAAAAGTCGTGCAGAATCAGCGATACGTTTGTTTTGCCGGGATACCACAAAAGTTCTCTATCCGGAATACGAGCTGGATACATTGGCAGCCAGCGATGCGTTTTTTGTGCTTGAGGACGAAGAGATTGAACTGAATTCTGCAGGCTATGCCAACATTAATTTTGATGTCACTGATGTATTTTTAAAGAGCCTTTTGTATCCAAAACGTGCTGAACCCCGCAGAAAAAATAAATTAAAGTCATGAAATCGTTTTTTCTTTTGGAGGGTAATTCATTCAATGAATTGCCATCTTAATTCGCAACTGCTAAATCATTTTGCTGTCTAAAGCCCTGAAGAATAATCATTGATATCACATATTTTTTCAAAAAGCTAAACTACTTTTTTCAACTTTTTAAGCTATAACAATTTAAAGTTTTTAAAAATGTGCAGATTTCAATTATATGATAAATATTTTCTAATATGCGTAGGAATCTGAAAACATAGCTTAGGATACGATTCGGTTGGGTTACTTTGGTTGCGTTAGGCTAGTTTAGTTAAGTGAAGGTAAAGGATAAATATATTCAGGCAAAGAATTTTGCTGGCTAAAAATATTCAAAACTACCAGATAAACAATATTAACTTAAGATACACAAAATAGATATCATAACATTGTAATACATATGTATATTTGCAAACAACTCGATCATTTCACTCTCACACAAAACCAACTAGAAACATAACATAGAAATATAGTTACAAATTTTATATTAAATGTTATCATCCTGTCGATATATGTTTATACTCGTATACCTACTAGATTTGATTATTCACAAATCGGGGGGAAGAAACTAAGTAAAAACAGTCATCAAAGTAGATTTTAGCTACCCTTTAAACTGCAAAACCGTTGCTGATCACTTTTTGAAACATATCTTAAGGATGCGTATGACTGGCGCCTCGAACAGTGCGGATATGACAAAGGCCACGCTGAAGGAGACAACAGCATTGCCCAGAAACATGGTCAGTATCATTGGATTGTTAAGATGAACGGTACCGCTCATATGGGACGAACAAATAAACATAATGATCGGATGGATGAGATAGGCACAATAGGTCAAACGTGACAGTGGCCAGAGGACGCGATACGATAGAATCGCATTCACCATGGGTGCCAGGCCCCAGCAACAGGAGAGCACAATCCAGACTAGGCCACAACCAAAGGCGGTATGACCCACGCCTACATAAAAGGCGGTGCTAACGGGGCTCAGTTCACCATCCCAAACGCCAAAGACAACAATCAATAAAATTCCAACGCTTGCTGCCCAGAGGCTCAGATTGATCCGCTTGGAGATCTTTGGCGGCGTCTTTACCTTATACAACGTATAGCCGGCGAACATGCCTATAGTGTGGAAAATATAACATGTTTAGATTTAGTTAAAATAATACGGACTACAACGACTACGACTTACCCACAATGTAAGCACCTACGCGCTGCCAGGGCTTGTCGTACAGAAAGTCAAAGGACTCAAAAGGTAGCGCTACCTTATGGGTGTACTGATGCTGCAGGGATATAATGCCTGCTACGCTCCAGGAGCTGATCAGAAAGACGAACAGTGATAGTGCCACAGCCTTAAAGTATCTGTAAAGTGGTTAGAAGCTTGAGAGGAATGCTAAGATCCTTACACCGATAAAAATAATGCATTGTGATTTTAAATATTTTCATACACTATTAACATGTTTTTTAATATTTTCACATTCAAATTAAATATTATCTATTAAAATTGAAAATAAAACATATTAAGATTGCATTTTGATATGAATAATACTTAATTTTAATATAAATCGATATAAATTTTACTATGAACACTCGTAAATTACAAAATATTTAATTTAAATATGTTTTGTGTTAAATTCAAATATTTTAACTATCAAAAAATCAAAACTTTTATTCTGTCTTGTTACAGTTAAAATATTTAATTTAACAAGTTTTCATAGTAAATTTGACTGATGACTGTTGATGCACGAGGAACCCGGGTTCGAATCTCACCGGACATCAAATGATGATTGGAGGTTTTTGACACTTTGTCTGCCTATGGAATATATCTACATGTATACCAAGTTTGGTTGCTCTGGCTTTAAAACTGTGGAAAAAAAACTGCTTTCGGATGGACAGACGGACATTTCACAAACCCAATATACTCTTTTTTCTTTCTTTTTTCAAAAAAATTAGAAAAAGAGTATAAATATTAAAATATCCATTTGGAATATTAACATACATTACTTATTTCTATCAGTGTAATTAATGACTTACTTTCTGGAGAGTGCTAGCATGAGGAATCCCATAATATAGAACTGCATATCATTGGCCATGTACCAGCTCCACATCATGCACATCTCGTGCTGCGGAAAGAAGTTGTTGATATACAAAATGTTGCGCCACCAATAGATGCGGCAGGTATTATGCTCCATCTTGGCCGGCTGAAAAACGGACGAGTCCAGACCCTGCCTCACAGCAAAATCATTGAACAAAACCACAAAGAGGTAGACGGGTGTTAGGCGCAAATAGCGATAGATTAGCATCATGAGCGTGTCGACAACGCTGCCTCTAATAAAAGTACACGGCTGTGAGGCATGCTTATGTTCCTGCTTCAAATAGATCAAAGTAACCAGCAGGCCACTGATAAAGAAAAACGAGTCCACGGAAAAGGTGGCATTGCCAATCACCTGATACCAAAACGAGCGTTCAGTGATCACACGCTCAAACTAAAATGGAAGCAAGTAAACATATAAACAAAGTATTTAATGAACTATGAATCCTACCTTGTTCTCGCCAATGGCAAACATTTGCAAATATGTGTGCACCATCATTGTCCAGAGCACCGATAAGACGCGCATGCCATGTAAACAGGATGTGTGCGTCTGCAATGTTGTTAACATTTGAATTTTTACTATTCAGTGCTATTCAGGTTAATTAAAACATACCTCCTTCGTCTTGTCTATATTCAAAATGGCCTTGGCATTCGTTTGCAGTGCAAAGCATAGCAATAGCTGCTGATGCAGGGCTGCAAGTATAAAGATTTGATATATGAAGATCCGATTTTAAACTAGAGTTTTACTTTGTATCAGGAACCGTAAAAAATGATTTAATGATTTAAATAGAAAAAAAATTACTCACTTTTAATTGACTTTAACAAAAATGATTCACATGAAACTCTTTATTTTTGTACCATGATTTTTAAATTTCTGAAATTTTAAATTTTTCTTCAATGAAAACACAGGCCGACAAAGTAATATTTTTTGTTTGGTGGCCAATAAGTACTATGAAAGTTATTAGCATTTTTACTCCCTGTTCCCATTAAAAATGGGAAAAAGGGAGTTATAAAGTACTGCAAATGTGTGTAACAGGCAGAAGGAAGCATTTCCGACTATATAAACTATATATATTCTTGATCAGCATCAACAGCCGTGACGATCTAGCCATGTCCGTCTGTCTGTCTGTCTGTCCGTCTGTCCGTCTGTCCGTATGAACACACAGATCTCGGAGACTACATAAGCTAGAGACACCAAACTTGGCATGTAGGTTCCTGTATACCATACGCAGATCAAGTTTATTTCAAATTTAAGATGCACCCCCCCGCACCCCCGCAAATCGCAAAAGACTCCCACAGCCACAATTTTAAAGATAGAGCTTTAATTTTTGGTACACATGTATGTTTAATCAATGTCTTTCGGATGTGTAAATTTCAACACGATCGGATAAATAGCACCAAAGTTATAGAAGAATCTATTACCCCTGTCTCAGCAGGCAGAAACAACAGTTTGACATGCACTGTGCAAGTTGAGTAAGGTGCATGCTTGTGTTGCCGCTGAGCTGCTTGAAATGCAAGTTGGGAGCAGGGAGTCTCGTAGTCGGGCACACTCGACTAGAGTATTCTTACTTGTTGTAAACTAACATATTGAATAATCCCATACAAAAAACAAAACTTTGCTACTCTTCTACTTTTTACATTCTCTGTTTTAGTAAAAATGTTGTTAGCCCATTTTTGAAATTTTTCATTCGATTGAAAGCGAAAAAATTATTTTTTTCGAAAAACTGTGTTAAAATTTCGAAGCTAAATAATATTACGCGTGAACTATAAGATATATCCAAAAACTTTCTGGGTACCATATTAGGGATGTTAAATTGCCTATTTATGAAATTTTTGATTTATTTGATTGGGTGGCTTGAACTGAAGATATATACATAAACATAACCCTAGATAACTACCGAAATTCTTTATCAAACCTCTGGCACCAAAAACACTGTCGGCCTGTGTTATTGGATGAGTGGGAAAGTGTAACTTAAAATTAATTATTATTTTGCGAGCAAATCAATAAAAACTAAGTTTAATCATTATTTTATAATTTTGATCATAAAACTTATAATGATTACAGTCCCTGGTTTTGTTGGTTATGGCGGAAATTACATATAAATAAGAAATAATATGTTAAAAATATGAAAATGTTTCTCCAAATAGGAATTTAGTCGAGCACTACACCTCGTGTTAGCTTAAACTGCTTGAGAATTATAAGCGATCACCTAAAATTACCTTTAACATATTTGCTTTAGATTATGATAGAGTGTGTTGCTATGATGCAAAAAATTTTGTTATTTTTGAGTAATTTAATAAAAATCAGACCATAATCATTATTTTTGATCAATAAAATAAAACTCAAAAATAATGATTCTTATTTTTTTATATAAAAATAAAACTCAACAAAAATTTCCGGTTTCTGTGTTAGACTTTTCACCACTATTATTGAGGTGTAGAAGGAGCGAACTATGTGAACTACAATTAGGAATATAGTTCGTTCGTTCTGTTTGGTTAGTTCAATCGAACTTATTCTGACGATACTTGTTCTTGACTAAATTAGTTTGAACTAACCTATGGGCTGCTCGGCTTCGTAAGTGCCAGCGACGCCGGTACAGCTGCCGGTTTCCACTTGATAGTCGGTCATCTCAGCCTTTTCGGGTTGTTTGCCCGCCGAGGTCGAAGCCGTGGAATCTACGGGCATTATCTCAGCCGCAATTGTGGCTGAATCGGTGTGACGCTGTCGATTGCCATTCATATCCATCTGTGTATCGAGGGCAGTGTCCGAGGCTAGTATGCCATTGCTGCCCAAGGGTCGCATTTGAAATAGCTCAAAGGGTTTGCCATAGTAGGCAGTCTCATAGTCGCCGCTTTTGGTGGCAGCATCGCATTTGGTGCTTATCGCTGGTATGGGCACTGCAACCAGGCGACGCTCATCGATCTTCAGTTGATAATAGGTGGCCACGATCATCACCAGCATCAGCGTCAGCAAGAAGCTTCTACAATGATTACACAAAGCTACATTGTTATTGTTTCATAGCCGCTTGCTCCAGCTGGATACACTCACATAAACACCTGGAATTTTAGCTGTCGCCAATGACTGTATATCCCGGGCACTGTGCGCACGCGCAACACTTGCAACGCCGGCTGTTGCAAGCTTGCATTGTGTGCCCCCAGCATGGTCAACATGCGCGCATAGGGATCCAGCGACAATATAGACTGCACATCGTGTGCCGAGCACGACTTGGGCAGGCACTCGCCTAGGCTCAACATTTGTTGCTGCACAGAAAAATAAATATGAATATTATTAAAAGAAAATCTTACCTTAGAGTAATCTCTATGATATGTTCGAAATAAAAAACAATTTATATATATTATTTAACAAATCAAAATGAAATATTATTTTCATATTAAATCATTAAATAAAATTGTTCAAGACTTACTTTTACTGTTGTTATGCATTATGATTGTGGCTTAATTTATTTTAATGCCAAATGTTTGAAACAATGTCAAATAAATTCTATACATTTTGACAACATTTTCTTAAAATCGGACCACCATATCTTATAGCTGCCATAGGAGCAATCGGATAAAAAATAAGTTTTTGTCTGAAAAACTTTTTCGTTCAAACAGATTTTTCAATAAAACTTGCTAGTACTCCACACATGACCAAGTTTTGTCGAAATTTACTTTAATTTTTTTTTTTTAATTTGTAATCTTTTAAATCGGTGAAAAATTAATTTTTTATATTCAAAACTTTTCTGTAATTCGGCTTGTGTTGATTGACTTACTGATCGATTTAAATGTGGCAAATGCAACGTTATATCTGCCATATAGAATTCCATCTCAAGATGTTTTCGCTCCCCGTTCGGCAACTGTCTATTGAGCTCCAGGCAAAACGTCAGCTGACCCAGCCACAAATAATTTCCGAACAATAGCTGGCCACGATAGCGTCCCGATGCATCATAGGCTGTAATCAGAGCAGTTCATGATTGCTATTAATAAGTTGAGAACAAGGGATCTGATCGGTTTCATAAGCATAAAAAAAAACCAGAGGCTTATTATACAGAGGGATAGGAGGTTTTTTAAGGATCAATTAAGCTTTAAATATCGTTAATTATCCACTTGAACGACAAAGGCTTGCATAGATACAAAAATAAGTTATCAATAATAATTTATAAGCTATAAAGGTTGTATATAAAGGTACTTACCTTTCTGGGCCCATTCATAACTGGAGTGCAATGCGGTAAGGTAAGCCTGCATCTCCAGACCGCAAGCGGTGCGAACATTGTTGCGTATCTCTGAGATTTGCCAGTAGAAATGATCGTAAAGATTTGTTACAATCTGAAAATAGTTAGCAGAGCCATAAAGACTCTCTGCCATGGTGCTGTTCGCATTTGTGGAGCCATTGTTGCTCAGATATCGACTGATGCTATTGATGGTACTGCCCAGGGTCTTGAGCTGCATATCATCATCGCTTTGTTTGAGTAGCTCGCGACCTTTTTTGGTGGATTGTTTGCTTCGGAGTATTTTCAGTATATGTGTGGTGGGTGTGGTTGTTGTTATAGTCATGGTGGTTGTTGATGTTGCTGCTGCTGTTGTTGTTGTTGTGGTTGTTGCTGTTGTCGCTGGCGATGTGGCTGTGACTGGCTCTGTGGAACTAGAGTCAGCCAGCTCCGATATATCCACATCGATAGTATCATTGTCATCGGGATTTGTGGGCTTATAGCTTATCTCGGCTGCATTGCCATTACTTAGCACATGCTGTTCCTCGCTGTTAAGATCACCCTTTTTGATCACCTCATGTTCCAAATCCTCCAAGTCGCCCAAATTGAAATCAAATGTTACCGGATGCAGCTCATAATCCTTAAGCACATGCGGCTTTATATATTCAATGCTGGGGAGCACCTTCTCCAACGGCAAATAGGGTTTCTTCTTCAATGGCTTCAGCGGTAGAATCTCGTGTGTATTGAGTATTAAAGGCACCTCCTCCAGCTCCTCCACATTGACCTCATGCAATATGGTTATATTGTTTCGGCTTGCAAAACCAAGTTGCCCGGTCGAGGCCAAGGCGCTTATTGTTCCAGTTTCTGTTTCTAGTTCAGCTCCAGAGCTAATCTTAGTTTGATTTAGCGCTTCAGCTGTGATATTTACCGCTTGACTTTGGCTGGTGACCAGAAGCACGAGCACCAGACTCCATAGTCGAACAACAGATTTGCTAACCCTACCCTTGAGCGAATCCCTTGACATAGTATCAATGTGCTCGTCTGCTACAGCTTTGGCTTCGTCGTCGTCGTTTTCGTGGACGTATTTACCCTTTCCTGATCTTTTCCTTGATGTCTTCAGTCTAATTCTCTAAACGCTTGCTTGCATTTTCTTACGTATTATGTTGTGTCTTCTGGACGTTGTAGATCTCACTTCTCGCTGTCATCTTACTAGGGTTTATAACTTTAGTTCAATTAGTTCACTTTACAGTTCAAAACGAGCATCTATATGAAGAATAAGTGCATTATAAAATAAGCCTAAGAATAGGATCATTGCTAGACTTGGGATCGGGATAGTCAATCGAAATGTTTCTATACCAATCTAGTCTGCCTGAAAAGGTTGAAAACTAAAATAAATATTAAACCGGCGGTATGCTTTATCCCTATCCCTAACAGTTCTTATTTCTGCCTAACACTGATAAAATTGAATTTGAATTTTTGTTGCTAGTATCATTTGAACATTAGCGGCACCTCCCCTCGTTTAAATAAAGTTTTTAGCAGTTGTTTATGAACCAATTGTTGAATGAATTGTGTTTAATTGTTTCTAAGCAGCGGCAGGTTGCTCGCATTGCCACAGCCTTACACCCAGCTGCCGTGAAAGCAACAAGAGAAAAATTACAAAATTTCCTGGTTAAACTTGTTAAACTTGTTGTGACCATTGGTGGTGGTCGATGTGGCTGATGCTGATGGCTATGGTGAGGCCGATGCCGATGCCGAATGTTGGAAATTGTGGCGCTTGGAGGTAGCCTTTCTTACATAACTTCCGCATCTCGCCATCAATTCGCATTGGTGTGATGATCTTCGCCTCTGCATGTGCAGTTTTCACCTTATTATGCAATTTTCTATATTTTGATCTAAATTGATCAATCGTTTATGTCGCATCTGTTTGATCAATGCATGATAACATATGATGCTTAATTGTGACCTAACGGTCTATTTAAGATTCTATCTTATTACAAAGAAGAAAGTGAAATTAACCGTGTTTAAAACTCTTAATTCAATTTGTGATACATAAATATTGTATTGCGTTATTATTTTCATTCATTAACATATTAAACCAGTTTGAAATTCTAAGCGCAATCTTTTCAATGTTGTCGGGACATGTTTACTAAGAATCAATATTCCATATCATGATTATTTCATTTTACAACTTAAATCAGCTTCCTCTAACCAAACAATCTGTTTGCTTTCAAAAATCTTTTAAGTAAGCTCTAATTTTAAGATAAATGTTTAACGAACGTCTTTATTTTTTCTTAGGAACTATACCAAACCGGTTACTACCCTACCTCATCAAACTTCTATATAATCTTGTATGTATATTAAACGAAAACAAAAGTGAAACTAACTGCAAAATCTATATTATTTCTATCCATAATAACGTCGCTTAGCTGTGAAACAGTGTATTTTCAAATTATCCTGATTAAACACTAACTCGTATCGGAAGCTACCCAAACAGTATCTAAGACCGCATTCAGACGATGATTTAACGTCATGACGTTTATTTCGTCAAGTACTCGCTTTCTGGAAGGAGGTCAAGCGGAGCAAACAACCTCTCTACACCTATTTTCAACAAACAAGAACTTAACGAAAAAAACTTCATGAGCTAAACGTCATCATCTTCGAATACTTCAAAGCTATTTGTAGCTGGGCAATGTCTTATGACAAACTGAAATTGTCCAAATTGTATGTTAAGTACACGATTACAATTTAGTTTACATGGGTCTTGGAACCTTTTTGGGCACATTACCTACTGGACAAGTTGCAATCCGCAGCGAAGAAGTGATGTGGGTGGTACGAGTGCTATTAGCAAGCAAAGTGGTGCAACATGCTGCAATTCAATTGTTTGGTAATCGTAGGCAACAATAAAAACAACAGTATGAACAATAACAACAAGTAGTTGTAGTAGTAGAAACAATAAACCCACGCAATGAAATGAGGGGCGATGGGCGCGCTGGGGTGGTAATTGGAGAGGTAAACAACAATAGCTAAGACAACAACAATAATAATATAAACACTAAACAACAAAAACAACAACAAAATCAAAAAAAACGAAATAAGAGGCACAAAACTATTTGCTGTGCTGGACACGACGACGATGCTCAACCGAAGCGATGAAAGTAAAAACCGCGACTGATCAGGCGCCGCCAAAGTTGGCAGCGCTGGAAGCCAATGGACGGGGCCCACAAACGGAGCCGAGGTTAGTCGTAAGCCGAGCAGAGCAAATACAGGCAGAGCTCGACTCGAAGTCGTAGACGCAGACGTAGACGTAGACTCACATGGATGGAGTCCATTGTAGAGTAGGGCTCGTGTCTTATTTAATTTCGTGACACGAAATGCACTTCCAATTTCGATAAAAGCCTGGCTTAACAGAGCAGCAGAGTAGCTTAAGCATACAGCACTGTTAGCAATAACAGGACTCGGTTTGTCTGCGATTGAACGACTTTAATCTAACTTTTCTTAATTAGTCAACCTTCGCCACCAGATATAGCATTTTTTCGATGTTTGTATGGTTAAATGTTTGGAAAACAGTTTAACCCTAGAATGCATTAAAATTGCTTTCATTTTCTTATTGTATATGATTTGTTTGCACAAGTTATTTGTGTGGTGTTGAAAAATTGAGCACGTGCTCATCGCCAGAGCAAAGTGTTGGGCATGCCGAGGGGTGCAGAGGGGAGGCACAGCAATAGAGACAGAGACACAAATGCAGTTGCAAGTGCAAGAGCCGCCTTTGTGTAACTGGGTGTGCGTGTATGTGTGTGTGTGTATATATATGTGTGTATGTGTGTAAGTGTGTGTGTGTGTATGCGTGTGTGGTGAAAAAGTGCAATAAAACAAACAAGCAGAAGTCATAATGTGCACTAAAAACCTGGCGAATGCAATTGCCATGGAGGCCACACTTGGACCGAAGCTGTGGCTAACTCTGAATCCCAAATGAAATCGAACGTTTGGATGCAGTTTCATATTTATAGGCAACATGGGGGCAAGGCAGGACAGTGCTGGGGCAGGGGCCTAAAGCATGATAGACTTGCCGCAGACATGAACTGGAGTCAAATCGAGTGGACTTACCAGATACCATGAAAAAAATAAAATAAACGGACCAGTCTCCCCGCTGATAGCCAACTGGCAGAACTAGCTCTCGGATTCGGTAACAAAAACAATAGCAACAAGGCAAAAATGTTGCAATACGCCAAAATAGTTAACAAAAAATTATTACAGTTCAGTGGCAGCCACATAACAAAATGCAATACGAAGCAGCAACAACTTTAATCATGCCCCAGACCCAGCTTAGCTAATGAAAACGAATGTTTGTCAAATGATTTTTAACTACAAAATAATACTCGTAATACTATTATGAGTTGTTTTCGTTTGTAGATCAATATAGATTTATGCTTAACGTTCCAAGCCACGTTGAACCTTGAATACTACAATATTTTTCGGTCTAAGAGCGTCAAAAACTTTAGTTTTACCACAGTGTGGCATAAACTTGTTCATGTTTTTGCATATACTATATGTAAGTTACTGCAACTAATGCACATTGGACTTGGATATGTTTGGACTTTCGGTACATACTACATATGCCATGGCCATAAAATTTAATATGGCCACTAAACTAATTGTCAAGATGGCCTGCCCTGGCCTCCAAAGACCTGTAAATTGACAAGCCTGCACATGTCGTCACATTTTAACTTTAGTTAAGTTCAAGTCAGCTAAGATTGGTCCTAGTCTAGGCTTACGTATACTAACCAACATTGGGGGAAGCTGCCAAAAGATAATATTTAAAGAAAGCGAATTGTTTGCGGCAGAAAACACGCGTTGCAAGCACGGCAGGTCGCTTCACTTGCAACTGCCATAGGCGCAACCGGCAAAGGGGTGGCTACAAATTTGAAAGTTATAAGATGTATTATGTTATGGGTGTTGCAAATAAAATTTGATGATTTTCATACTATGAAAACGTATGAATCGATTGAAATATTGCATAAATTCAAAAGCAACCATTAGACCCGCTTAATAGTCATACAAAATTTTATTTGCGTTTGTCAAAATTCCTCTTTGTACACAGAGAAAAAAACAGAACATATTAAAAAAGTTTTCCAGCTGCAACTATAGGGTCCGATTGTGATGAAATTTTGTCAGAATACATAGATCATTCCAAAACTGAGAATCGGTAAGTTTGTTGTCAAAAGTATTTTTTCGACCAATCGTTTCTATGACGTCTTCATACACATATACATTTATGCAATCCGGTTGGTTCCGACATATTTATTGCAAAAAAACCTTTGCACCAAGTTTCTATAACTGAGGTGAAATATTTCAAATTATATATTAAGTTTAATGATAGATCAGGTTTAGTGATAGAATTGTTATTTCAAGAATTATTTCTTATATACTTATCATTCTAGGGAATTATTGAGCATGTGATCTTACCTGTCTCAAACGCTGAAATTCTTCAAAATTATACCGAATCCACCCATTTCAAAATTGTTTTCGGGAACAACTGTAAAGTTATACCCCGTGAGACGTTGCCACGTCCCTGCTTGACTGGCACGAGCCATGGGCAGGCTGCAACTATGTTTGGGGCAAGCGCCACAAAATCGCCGTTTCAATGACTGAGCACGTTGGGTAGTTGGAGCCGTGGAGGGGCGGTGTGGCAAGCGAAACTTGCTACCAGCGCCTGGTGATAGTCGTTCGTTGTCATTAAGTGAGTGTGCCAGCGTGTGTCTGTGTGTGCTTAAGTGTGTTTGAGTGTGTTGCCTTTTTGACTAACCAGCGTTGTGATGCAATTTGGCAGACACTCAGCGATTACGATAACCAGACTGGTAGCCAGCCAGTTGGTCAGCCAGTAAGCCAGGCTGTAACAATACATTGACTAAATGCTAAAAAAAAGCCATTTGGTTTCATTGTCGATTGCCGATTGCCCCCAATGCAGAAACGACGTGAAGTACGCTGGATTATTGCTTTTGGCTCAACACCTGATCACTTGTGAGGCCTACAGTGTCAACCAATAGCATTCAAACATGACATGCAATAATGTTTTGCAATGCTTTGTGGCAACATTTATTAAGTTTTTGCATTCAAATCATAAAGTTGATCATTCTTGTGGTATGACTTTCATTTTTAACGTTCAGCTCAAAGTCGTTGCATACTTCCGGGCTGCCACATTCAAGTTTTACTGCATACTTTCAGGCGGCGCCTTGACACTGATCAACTTTGACTTATTGATGGTGTGTACTTTTGTGGGCTTAATTTTTAAAGTAGGTATAATCGGAGGTGTCACGGTAAGCTTTTCCAACCGAATTCCAACTCTTGGGTGTCACAGAAATCTCCAGAGATTTAGATTTTAGCGTTGCTAAACACACAAAAATAATTTTGTTGAAATTTTTTCGCACTTTTGTTATTCTTTTTGATAAACAAAAATAATAGAGATAATATTTATTAAAGTATTAGAACACCAACTTATTTTTGCAATTAATATTTTGAACTTTTAAACAAAACTATTTTAAAATTTGTAGCTCGCCAAGTCTAACAAATTGTATATCAACTCTTTTCTATAGCAAACAATTTTGGTTGACTGGCGTTTTTTATATATATATTTTTTTAAATCTAAAATTAATAACCTAAGCAAGTCAAATGTTTATAAAATGTAATGCAGTTCAGAAAAACAATTTTATTTCCATTACAAATATTTATTTTATTTTTAAATTTTGGTGGTGTTTTCAACCAAATCTCTAGTAATTTTTCAGGAGCTTTGAAACCAACCGAAAGATGGTTTTTGACATCTGTATATGATATTTAATAAATAATTGCTGGCAATTAAATTGTAATAGTTTCGTAGAGCGAATGAAAATGCAAACCAACCGAAAATCTCTAGAGATTTCTTTGACACACCCAAATATATGTACATATATTCACAATATTTCATAATGATCGAAAAATATATACAAGGTGAAGGTGTGTAACAAAAGTATATTAGAGTAGTTTTAGCTTAGACTCAGAATATCCCCAAGCTTAAAATGTAAGTGCATAGTAAATTGAAATTACCAGTTTCAAAGTAATTCTGAATTGAACATTTTCGAATGATAAGTTACTTATAAAAAGTCTGGACACTAACATTCATGGCATCATCGCACTGATTATATAGCAACACCATACAGGAAACAAAATCGTGAATATGGGTCAAAAGCAATAAACAACAAACCAGCCTTGCCCTACTGTAGATGCTATAATCAATGTTACCATTACCTGCAAACAAGTGCATTCCTTTCTGCCAACTTTTATTGATACTAAAAGATATATACATATGTGCTTGGTAATATCAGAAACAACATAATGTGGGAATACGAGTATGCTTAACAACTTCTCACTGTGTTTGTAAATCACTCTGCCACACTTTGATGTCGAATACCGGGCGCAGGCGAATTATGATCGCTTTAACGCCTAACGACTAACGGTACACGATCCATTAGCAATGTGGCGAGAGCAATCATCATCATCAGGCCAAAACATACGCAAAACTACTTACACATCCGACTGTACGGGAGTAAAGTTTGAATTGAAGTCTGGGTACGAGTATTTGCAGAAAAAAAAATAATAAAAACAATCAGCGATCTTAATGACAAGAATTGTTGATTGGATCACGTTGGAAATCAGGCAGGTGACCCACAAGAGCTGAAACAAGAGCTGAAACAATGTCTGATTATGTCAGGTCAACGTCCAATGCGGTCTAGAGTAGACTGGAGTAAAGTAGAGTACGCCCACTCTCACTTTTATTTCTTCCAGCTGGAATAACAATAATTAGGCTTATTCCCATTTCAGATAACTTTTCATTCCGAATCGTTTTGGGTTTTATGTTTTGTGTTTCTGTTTTTAAATATCCTTTTTAAAAATAAATTCAAATACTTCTTATTCCACTTTCTCAAAGGCAAAACTTCTCGTTGATATTCGAAATTCAGAATATCAGTTCCAAACGTTTTGATCGGAAAGGGAAACAGGCCGAAAACAGAAAAGCAACCGATATCGATCTGATATTTCAATTGTAGGTACAGTTTCCAGTATTAATATAAATTAATATTATTAAGAGAAATTTAAAAACATAAACATTTTATTCTACTCATTTGAAATATTTGCAATATTATTTTGTATTTATTGTATACATTCACAGGGTACTTCGAAGTCAGCCATACTCGACTTCTTGTTTCATTCTGTATACATAATTGTTAAATATTTATATTGTTTGTGAAATAATATTTGATAATCCTTTTGGCCAATTCATTTCAATAAAGTTGAAAACGATGACACGAATCGCAGCTAACCGAACGGAACGATATAATCGTGTGCATCTTCATGTCCAGCGTCTGTTCACAATGGTCATTTGCATTTTGGCCAAGAGGCAAGAGGCCAATGCCCAGAGCCCAAATAAACAAGTACTCGTACTTGGCTAAGCAATCACAGCATTTCAACTTTTGAGAGCTGATGTAAAAGGTCAATTCGTCAATGGGAAAAAAGAATTGAAAAGTCGGTGGTTGTTTTCTATTCTTTTATGGTAAAGTAACGGTTATATGCAATTCTATGGCTTGTTCTTTGACCAGACCCAAGCCCAAACCCAAACCCAGACACAGACCTAGACCCAGACTTAAGCCCAAAAACACCGGCTTTTGTAGCTTTACAGTTCCTCAGATATGTACGTACACACATACATCAATTCTGCAATTTGTATCTGTGGGTTGTCCCTACGGTTCTTGGTACCGTCTACAATTAGCGGCAATTGAAAACGATGCGAAGATGATCGTTTGCGACACAGGTGTTCGTTCCACATACACACACAACATACAACATATAACAAGATATAGCAGTCATTTTGTAAAGATTTAGTTCCGGTTAGCGGTCACATGCCTTATCGAATTGACACCTGTTTTTAATTGATTTTCAACTGATTCTGTACATGCAATTAATGAAGAAGGCTCTTTAGTTATAGTTATCTTAAGCCAAAAGACTTGACTAATCTGATCTTATTAATGTTGCAAACCTTTACATTTTTTTTTTTTAAGATTTTTCAACTTTTACTTTCTCCATATGTTCAAAACATACTTAGACATGGCTTGAGCTACAAAACAAAATTACGTTGGTAGAATTTCTTTCGTGTTCTTGTAGCCCACATAAGTAGTATCTTTGAAAGTAACCCAAAAGAAACTCTCAAAAAATTTTATGCATTTCATTTCGAAAAGCTGATTTCATTTTCAACAAAAAGCTTATAATTTGCAATGATTGGTTTGGTGCCCAACTGCCCCCATCATTCATTTGGACCATTTGGATCGGCATAGATCTTTAGGCATCCAAACAATCCACATGACTGCGTATGATCATTTTTTTTGTGGGAATCAATGATTTTTTCGTGCCAATGCGCCGAGTACAATTATGTTATGTGGCCAAGCTGGAGATTAATATCGATTCCTAGAGCATTTTAACAATTTGTGGGTCATTAGAACAACTGAATTTTCTAAACGATCTTTAATTTATATAATTATAGCCACCCGATTAAGGCATTTTGATGTATTAATCGTACCAAATGGAAAGCCTAACAACATGAGATTTAACTTTGCCTTCAGTCACCAAAATACAACCCAGGGCTGTGTGCTGTGATCTCGATCGGTACTCTGTACTCTCTCTCCCAATCAATCATTCCGTAATTTCTCTATTTAGTTTCAAGTTCAAACAAGCTTCAGGGCATATTTTCAAAGTTTAAACTAAATTTGGTTGGGTTGGGGCTGGTTTGTGTTCTAGTTAGCATGTAAATGCACAACTGACTTTACATACGCACATTTTCATTAAAACACAAATATTTACAGTACTTAAAGGTAGACTTAAAGATACATTTTGATTTAATTTTGATGATCACAATCAATAAAAAATTATATTTTAAACAACTTAATCAAAATTGGATGCTAATTTTATTTCAAATTTCGGATGCACCCCCCCGCACCCCCGCAAATCGCAAAAGACTCCCACAGCCACAATTTTAAAGATAGAGCTTTAATTTTTGGTACACATGTATGTTTAATCAATGTCTTTCGGATGTGTAAATTTCAACACGATCGGATAAATAGCACCAAAGTTATGGAAAAACTTATTTCCCCTGTCTCAGCAGGCAGAAACAACAGTTTGACATGCACTGTGCAAGTTGAGTACGCTGCTTGCTTGTGTTGCCGCTGAACTGCTTGAAATGCAAGTTGGGAGCAGGGAGTCTCGTAGTCGGGCAAACTCGACTAGAGTATTCTTACTTGTTCGTAATAAATATTTAATTTAACCTTGAGTTTGTCAGGATTTTAAGTCCAGTTTTGATAAAACAAAGTTATCTTCAGTGTTCCGAAGATATAAATATCCCAATGCAGAAAAGTTTTGCATATAAAAACATAAACTGAGTCAACATGTTTCGAACATAGCAAAATTGAGTACTAGCGAGTTTAGTTCAAATATCTGTATAAACAAAAAAAAGTTTTTCATGCAAGAACGCATTTTTTAAAAGATTGTTCTTATGACAGCTATCGTATATAGTCGGCCAATTTCAATAAAATTTAATCAGCATATCAGTAACATACTTAAGCTGAGATTAAGTAAGTAATGTTACTTGAGAAAGTGGTTCGATATGGCCGGTGATGACATACGTACTACGTACAGAAAAAAAAGCACCTATGCCAAGTTTTATTAAGATAAGATAAGATAAAGATTAAGCCTTAAATCTGAGAGATTAGTTGGCATATTAACAGACTGACAAACAGAAAGTCAGACGGACGACTCGACTATTGATGCTGATCAAAAACATATATTAATACTTTATAGGATCGGAGGCGTCTCCTTCAATGCGTTACACACACTAGAGTACCCTCTGCAAGGGTATTAAATAACAAGAAAGAAATGTTATGTTCGGCGTGCCGAAGATATATACCCTTGCAGAAAAGTTTTGCAGAAGAAAACTTATTTTCCAACCGATCGTTTCTATGGCAGCTATAAGATATAGTGATCCGATTTTGATAAAATTTGGTCAACATGTGTAGGACGTGCTTAGATAGAGTGAGTTTGGTCGAGTTATTTTAAAAAACACAAAAGTTTTTCATACAGAAACTTATTTTCAACCGATCTTTTCCAAGGCAGCTATTAGATATAGTATTCCGATTTCGATGAAATTTTGGCAGCGTGTGTGAAAAGTGCTCAAACTTAGACATAGATAGTTGAGTTATTTTAAAAACACAAAAAAGTTTTTCATATAAAAACTTATTTTTCAACCGATCGTTCCTTTGGCAGCTCTATGTTATAGTGGTCCGATCTGGCCGATTCTGACATATATGCTGCTTGCAGAAAGAACGAGCATCTGTGAAAAATTTCATCACGATAGCTCTAAAACTGCGGGACTAGTTCGCATATAAACAGACGGACAGACGGACAGACGAACATAACATGACTCGGCTGTTGATGCTGATCACGAATATACAGAATTTGTTTCGAAACATCCCATAATGGTTCAGTTTTTAAAAAAAATAAGTTATAATCGTTGGAAATCGATGGAAGAGCATTTCCTATTGAATTTGTAATGTTATCAATCACAATTTGTATTTAAATCTAGAAAAACATTTACAATTGATCTTACACTATTTGCAGTGAGCTAGAATTTTAGGGTATTATAAAAATTTCATAGTAGTTATTGACATGCACAAAGAAACAGCGGTGCAAGGTAAACAGAAATAATAATTTAATTAATGTGCGATCCCTGACTTTCGGATGCTTTGCTGTAGATTTTGGGGTTTTTGGTTTTGAGTTTTTGGGTTCTGGTTAGTGGATTCTGTACAGTGTTCAGTGCCAGCACGCCATTTATCTTTGACCTTTTTTGGTGTGTTTTGGTATTGTGGCTAAATAGGTCATTCGTCAAGGTAACTTTCATTTAGACTGGAAAACTCAACGAACATGGAGCACTTAATCATAATTTTTTATATTCTCTCGTTTCCTATGTTTTGTTCTTGTCATTGTTGCCGTTTCTACGGGTAGTTAAAACGATGAATTCACTAACAAGGCCTCCCCGAGGAGAAACGAAAGAAACGCAGCCAACTAATTGGATCTTGGAGCTTGATCTAGCTTGGGCTGCTCGCTGATGATGATGTTGAGAAGGCGTATAAAGCTATGTTACATACATAAGTATATACAAATATACTAGTATATTTTAAAATATACCTATGTTATATATAGTATAAATTATTTCGGGTTACCAAGCGTGCCATCTTGTCAAGGATGTGAGGCTGCTAGATTACAACGGTAAATTGAGCAGACACCTTTTACGAACGGCCAGCGAATCCATCAGCCCATTAGCCCATTAACCAGCCAAATGCCCAAGAGGGTCAATGCTAATTTCAACCTTTTGACAACTCAACTCCATTGAACTTCATTCCATACCAGCTTACCAATTGTGTTGAGTGTGGAAATTGCGCTTGGAGGCCGATGCTGAAGTTAAAGCTGATGCTTAAGCTGAAGGCATCATTCCTTTGGCTGCGAATCACTTTCTTGCTTTAAGATTGTAATTTGGCTTAATTGAATTTTCGTGCTGGTCAAAGCAAAGCGACGACGCGACGCCTCATCCACATCATCGAGAGCCATCAGCGGCTTTTTAATGAGCCTGCCTGCCTAGCTACCACATCCGTCAGTGGTTGTACATTTTTCGGTGGTGTTTCTACTGCTGCTGGTAGCAGTAGTCTGTCATTTTTTAAACTGCAAATCCGGCTAACTCTTGCATTTTTCTGATTCATTTGAATTAATTTTAATGATTTTGCAAATAAAATCTACAAATTTTAAACAACAAAATTTAATTAAAAGTGCTGCCAAATGTTTTCACTTCTTAAATTAAGTTCAATTAGAATACCTCAAAATCTGCTGAGCAAGTTTTGTGTGGACCGATAAGCTGAGCGATACAGATCCTAACAAGACACCAATGGGTTCACATGGGTTTCCCATAGATATACAGCTCTATTCCCATATCCGATTCCGATCAAAACATTCGGAATCGGAATTATCAACTGTTTTGAATTCTGTATATCGATAGAAAATTCGGTTCAAAAAGTTGTGCTTTTGGAAAAGTGGAATGAAAGCTATTCAAACTTGTCTTAGATGAGAATATGAATTGCTATATCTTACAAAATCAGGATTTCAAATCGGAAATGATTCAGAATGTAAAGATCCCGGAAATGGGAACATGCCTGATAGTTTTTATTTGCTTTCGATTTTCTTGCTGGACTTACAGAACTTTATTTGAAACAAATAGTAATGAAAATCGTCAACTTGATATCGATATCATCTAACATAACCCGTAAAATATCGATATATCAATGTATCGACTTGACGTTAAGTGCTTAAATTGAATTGAGTTTTTTATAAATAATTCCGCTGATATTTAATTAAACTCTAGTGATCTTAATTCGAAATAAACATCGGTTTTATGCATTGGATATGAAATTCGAAAATTTGACATCAAGTTAAAATCCAAAAAATAGCTTAACATTTGATATATTGAATAGAATATCGAAATGGTGGCGATATATCAAAAGTAATATCATATCGAACACAGTCAATATTTTTCAATGAAATATCTAATATCTAAATTAGATATAATTATCGCCATATCGATATACTTTTTATATCCGTAATTAGGCAATAAATATTTGAAATTTTATTCATATTTGTATACGCTCTTCCAATGGTTTGCCTGTTCGTGTCTAGTTTTAGGGCTATTATATTTAACTTTTAAATCTTGCTATAAATTTGGTATCATTGTTTGTACAATCATTAACACTTGTTGGCCACGCCCATTCCAAACCCAGCAAATTGCAGTGCTTAAAAAAAATTAAACTATTGTGTGCATCAGAAAATTCTTTTGTTTATCTAGTAGTAGGCTGTTGTGAGGCTGAATATGAATTTGTAAAATTTATAAAAATTATACTTACAACTAATTCTGCAATTTATTCATAAATTTGTAGAAATTATTCTAAAAATAGAAAATTGTTTCTAATTTTGTTTTCTTTCAAATCTTGTCTATCTACTTTCTCCAAATGCGGAAACTAGTAACATTTTTAAAAAATATGCTATAATTATATTAGTGTAGGTGTCTATTTAAATTCTTAAAACAAATATCATATCAAACAGTGTTATGCTACTGAGAATAGAGTATATTGCAATCGGGAGCTTGCAAATGCAACTTGCTCACTTGTTGTAAGTGTAAATTGGATTATCCAAGAGAGGCAAGCAAGCAAATTTTCGCCTGATAAATTTTAATAGTCCAATCATAGGGATTGGCTCTTCTCAGCGATGCTGTGCTCCAAGTGCGTGGGCTGAACCCATGATTTGCTGATGCAGTGATTCAGCGTTTGAGGAGGCATTGTTTGTTGATTGTTGTTGGCAGCTTTCGTCATGCCGCTAGAGCTGCTCAAGTTGCTCAAGTTGCTCGATCTGCCAGAGCTTGGATTCAGTCAACATGTTAATCATTTTGTGCGTCAGGGCATGTCAAATAGCTATGTAGCAAAGAAGGCTGCTTATTGGACCGTGCTTTAGCTTTGGCCAGCTCCTGGCTTCACATCCACATCTAGAGCCGGCTACAACTGCAGCTCTGTTCTCAAGGAGCTGAGTGCGCTGCGGGTGCTTGTTACAAATTTTGATGGACGGCCTGTGCGAGAAATTGATTGGCTTTAATGTTAATAGCAAATGTTGGGGCCTACAGATGAAGATGGCAGCCACAACAAATGCTAATGGAAATGCGTATAGAAATGATGTGAGGTGTTAGGCTATGTGTGTGTGTATATATATGTGTGTGTATATATGTGTGTGTATATATATGTGTGTGTGTGTGTGCGTAGCTGACAGCATCAAAAACTATCAAATGCATTTGGATGGGCAGGCAATTTGCTTCACAGTAGTCAGCAGCAGCAGTAGATGATGATGATGATGATGGTAGATGGAGCTGAAGATGGATTCCTTATGGCTTGAAAGGAGGACAAGTTCAAGGCCAAGTTCAAAAGTGTTGACACTTTGACAAGCCATTCAAATGGCGCTGGCCATATGAGGGTCAGACAGCAACAACATCAAGTGTTGCCACTCGAAACCAAGATCATTCCCAGCAGCAATATCAACATCAGCAACAGCAGCATTGCAATGTTTATGACTATGATTATGATTATGATAATCATAATATATAATATATATATATATATATATATATATATATATATATATATATATATATATATATATATATTATACACTATATATACTTATAAATATATATACGTACATGTTGACGACGCTCGCCTGACTTTGATGAAGGATGCCCAAATGCCCACAATGCAATTTCTTTTATTTGCTGTTATTGTTGTTGTTGTTTCTACTGGCATAACGATCATTTTTATGGGTCGACAACGTCAGGTTTTCTCTACACAGTACAAAATATTCGATATGATATAAGTTTTTCACGGTATTGCTAGTATAAATGTTTAATGTTAATAATGCAAATCGTTGATTAAAATATAGAATAATTGTTATTCGTATCTTAATCTTCATTTAGAAATTAAGTTTTTCTTCAATTATTCAATATTAGATTACATAATTTCTTTTCAATGCTGTAAAAGTTAACAAGGTTGAAAAAATGAATGGTTATCTTCGACGCGCAGAAGTTCTGTATTTAGAAACTTAATTTTCCACAGATTGTTCCTATGACAAATATAAGGTATAGTCGCCCGATTTTAAGAAATCTTAGTCAACATGTGTGAAACATAATAAAATTGGGTACAAGTGAGTTTGGTTGAAATATCTGTATAAGCAAAAATGTTTTTCATATAAAGATTCATTTCTTAACAGATTATTACAATGGTAGCTATGAAATATAGTCGTCCGAATTAAATAAAATTTAGTCAGCATATCAAGAAAATGCTGAAATACAGAATAGCTAAGTTTAGTTAAGTTTTCAACCGATTATTTCTATGGCAGGTATAAGATATAGTGAGTCGATTTTGATAAAATTTGGTCAACATGTGTAGAACGTGCTTTAATTTAGTTATTTTGAAAAACACAAAAGTTTTTCATACAGAAACTTATTTTCAACAGATCGTTCCTATGGCAGCTTTAAGATATAGTGGTCCGATTTCGATGAAATGTTGTCAACATATGTGGATAGTGTTTAAACTTAGACATAGTGAGTTTGGTCCAGTTATTTTGGAAAATAAATAAGTTTTTCATATAGACTCTTAGTTTTCAACCGATCGTTCCTATTACAGTTGTTCGATTTTGATGAAATCTTGACAGCTTGCATATGGAATATTCATTTAAGTGTATGATTTTCCAAAATATTCTTTGTTTTCTTTGTCATTTTGGTATGAAATTAATCAATGACTATTAATTAGAATCGTCATCCCAAAATATTTAAAATTGCACAATTTTTTACTGTGTATCTCTCCCACATGCTGGTCATAGATGGTGCTGTCAGTGCTGTTGCTGCTGCTGTCGCTATTGCTGCTGCTGTTCTTGTTGTTGCTGCTGCTGATGTCTTGTGATGTCGTCAATGTCCATTTCCTGGGCCACTCACAGAGACCGCAATCTGTTGCGTTTATCTATGTCTTAGGCCAGGTTTTCTACGGCTGATGTGTGTGTGTTTGTGCTTGTGTGTGTAGTTGTGTGTGTGCGTGAATATTTCTGCATAATTTGCAAAATTATGGGAATCGAAATTCAAGTGCGCCAGCCAAGCGTCTGCAAATGCCAGTTAACCAGTGAAGCCGCAACGTTGTCTACCCGTTTCTCAGCCCGGATGACCCCGGCCCAATGGCCATGTCTAGCGACTCCTACTCTAGGGTAAACACGATTGCCCAGCCAACTTGATCTGCGGTTTTGGACTTTCACAAAACGGCCAACTGCCAACTGGCAACAGGCAACTGGCAACTTGGCTAAAGAATTTACTTGCAATGACAATGAGCAGCTAGAATGATGATTACGTTGATCATGATGTTTTGTTGCTGTTGTTTGTGTTGTTAGTGTATAAGAAAACCTAGCGACGACTGTTCTAGCCATTTTATGCTTCATTAGGCCAAAAATTATATTGTGGCATCAAAAGCTTCACTGCCAACCAAGTGACAGACAAGCAACAGCCAATCTGCAGCTAAACTGGCAACTAAATGAGCCAAGCAACAACAGCCACACAAGGCTGCATGCACCAAAGGAACTAGGAATAATACTTTGGAGCAGGGGGTCTGGGGTCTGAAACTAATGCTTAGATTATTCTTTGCCAATTTCCAAATCTTCATCATCATCATCATCAGCCGCTACAGCGACAATCTACCTACACCTTTTACATAAGTTTTCAATTTAAAGATTGATGAGCTCGCTGATGGAAAACTGTCCAGACGTCGCAACGTCAAAGTGTATAACAAATTAATAAATAAAATTGAACAAATTTTTGTAATGCTCTTATAGTGTAGTGTTGTGTAGTGTAGAGCATTACAGCGTAGAAATTTAACAAGTACATTAATAATTTCCTGTTTAATTAAGTTTTTTATTTCAATTTTCTTTTATTATAACATTGAACATTATAAATATAAAGTCTTAAATTCGCATATAATTTTAATTTTATTCTTAACTTAACTACAAAATAGCTCGTATGCACTCAGGAGAAATGCAATTTTTAGGATAAAAATTCATACCGTTTTGTTCTTCGAAATTCTGTTCTCAATGCAGGATATGCTAGCATATTGCTTTTAAAGCTCGATTTCGAACAAGTAAGAATTCTCGAGTGTGCCCGACTACGAGACTCCCTGCTCCCAACTTGCATTTCAAGCAGTTCAGCGGCAACACAAGCAAGCAGCGTACTCAACTTGCACAGTGCATGTCAAACTGTTGTTTCTGTCTGCTGAGACGGGCGTAAAAGATTCTTCTATAACTTTGGTGCTATTTATCCGATCGTGTTGAAATTTACACATCCGAAAGACATTGATTAAACATACATGTGTACCAAAACTTAAAGCTTTATCTTTAAAATTGTGGCTGTGGGAGTCTTTTGCGATTTGCGGGGGTGCGGGGGGGTGCACCCGAAATTTGAAATAAACTTGATCTGCGTATGGTATACAGGAGCCTGCATGCCAAGTTTGGTGTCTCTAGCTCTTATAGTCTCTGAGATCGACGCGTTCATACAGACAGACAGACGAACATGGCTAGTTCGTCTTGGCTGTTGATCCTGATCAAGAATATATATAGTTTGTATAGTCGGAAATGCCTCCTTCTGCCTGTTACACACAATTATTCGATTCCGGTGTTTTTTAATTTACTTGTTATTCAAATTATATGTATCGACAATATCGATAATATCGAAGCTTCTGCGTTCTATAAATGCATTTATTTTTATACAAAATTATATGTAAATACGCTTTACAATTTGTATCGATACTATCGATTGTAAAATTACAATAGTTGGATCTTTAGATCTGCTATATGCTGAGTTCACAAATTATAGTACAGGGTATTTAAGCTTCGTTTTGTCACAGGTAAGTAAATGGTTTTCTCAGACTTGCCTTTGGTTATCTTCGCCCGCAGAGCATCTTGGAATGTTTCGGAATCTAGTACGTGGTCGTCGTCCCCCCTACTCTTACTTGCACCCGCATAGTTCGCCGAGTCATCCACATTGCTTGAAGCTAGCACTTCTACTCTGGACTCTGGACTGGACTGAACTGAACTGGAGTGGAGTGGAGTAGACTGTGGTAATCAATGTAGATCTTGAAAAATACTCACGCATTTTGCAGTGTTGTGCCTGAGTCGAAGTGTAGCCCGATAGAGCTGCTAAAGATTCGATCGTTTGCAAATGAAGTCAGAAAAAGAAGAAGTCTTTGAAGTAACTATGAGTGTAGAGATGCAGCTGAACACGCGTAATGCCTTAAGCAATAGTCTGGCAAACTGACTAGCTGACTAGCTGACTAGCTGACTAACTGAATAGCTGACTGACTGACTAACTGACTAACTGGCTGATGGACAGATTGATGCACTGATTCAAGTGTGAGCACAATCACAGTCGCAATCGCAATGCTAGCGGCTTGTCAGCGAACATCAGCGAAGCGACAAATGAGCAGACAAGACGAGAAATGCGGACGAGCAAACATGCTGCAGATCAACTAAGATGGAAATGGAAATGGGAATAGGAATGGGAATGGGATGGGATGGTATTGGATGTTAGTATATACTATACAAGCAGTAGTATGGTATGGTTTGGTATGGGAACCACAGTACGCCTGAAAGTAACTCAAACATCTCCCCGCAACAAATCGTCTTGGAATCTATCGCAAAAATGGAATCGCAGCTTTTGTCTGCATCTCAAGTGCCACAGCTCAGTTCGTCCACGCTCGAGTGTACAAAATGATTTTCCAAAGTGAGTTGGATTCTAAGTGAGTGAACTGCTTTTATAACACAACAAGTACGCGTACTTCATGTACTAATACTTGCCATACATACTTATTTTAATTTATATTTTTATATCCGCACTGCGTTGCATCACAAAAGCTCCAATGCAAATTATTGAAGAGTTCATCAAACTTGTATATACTTAGCGCACTAAGCTAAGATTTAGTTCCACTTCGAAATCAGTTCCAGTTCCTAATCACTGCTAGCTGTTATCCGAACCTGGCTCACAAGATAAGAATGGGAAAATAAAGAGTTACAAATGTGAGTATAAACTATTTGCTATGTAGTTATTCCATATGTAGGTCGTAGGCTTGCGTGTCTTAGCAGCACTCATCATATGACTCGCATCCAACATGAATCTTTCACGACTCTTAAGTTAACGGTTCAACGAGCACTCCAAAGAGCTGGTTGCCCTTTTAAAACTAATTTAAGTGTACCTGTGCACTGTGACTAGTCAATAGTCAGTTGCATAAGGAAACGTTTACGAGCAGTCCGCTTCTAACTAACTAACTATTTAGAATGATTTCATCAGAGTTGGCCAAATCAGCACATCAACATTACAATCACAATCAGAATTAACGACAACGTTGTTCCGTCACGCCAGTGGAACGTTCCTTCTTCCCTCTCTCTCTCTCTTTCTCTCTTTCTCTCTCTCTCTCTCTCTCTCTCTCTCTCTAGCGTCTTGTCTCTCTCTCCCTCGCTCTGTCTTTGGCTACCACTCGATCTTTGTCTTTGGTCTGGCTTATGTCACTTGGTTCCATCTAGTTGTTGTTGTGCTCCATTTCTGTCACGCTTGAAGACTGCAATTGAGCCAATTGACTCCTCCAACTGTAGTTGCGGTTGAAGATGCTAAAGTCTTCTTCACTCTTCACTCTCCACTCTTCAGTCTTCACTCTTCAGTCTTCAGTTTTGTGTCTTCATTCCCTGTAGTCTGTAGTTGGGGGCGTGTGAAGAGTGCGGCCCATTAGAAGTGAGTCTCGGGAATACAAAGCACAACGAGATACACGTATGTATATAACAAGCTAAAATGTTTTAGTCGAAAATGCTTGTCTACAGATACCCTGTATTCAGCACAGCTGCATTCTTTCGCTTCTCACTGTAAAGACTAAGCATAATCTTGAATCAAACAAAAACACCATTGTACGAGTTAAAAGTCTAGTGACGAAACATATTCAAAACTTCTGATATCAAGTTTTATGACGATGTACATATGTGTATTCAATTTAATTTATGAACAATTCCGAATTATAAAACTAATTTAGCACTCCGCACGTGTACGTAAATAAAATAAATTTGCTTTATGTTCGATTATCAGCCGATTTGCGAAATTTTTTGGTGGGTTCTTTTTGAAGCAGATTAAAACACAATAAGCCGAAAATAAGATAAAAGCTCAAATAAAGGTTTTCAAAAATGTTGTCATAGAACTTTTTTGTTTATAAGCCGAATTATATGATTCTTTACTGATTTGTTCGACCTAACACATAGATGGCTTAAAAAAATCGTTGAGAATCCCAAGGAAAAAGTTTTGATCAGCCTCAAAATAATTTTTAATAGTCGTTAAGTCAACCCGCTTGGATGCAAGATGTTGGGGATAAGATTGTATGTGAAAAATTGAAATTTTTAAAGTCTTTCAATGTAAAGAAAGCAGTAAACTGAATTTTGTGAAATCAATTTTTCAAGAAATGAATGCAGAGAATGTCCCATTTCGAAAGGAATATTACTAATTTAATCAACTTTATGCGAAACAAAGTCAGTATCATACAAAATATTCCTGATATCAAATATTATGTCTAAAATACAGTATCTTAGGATATTACTTTCATCCAAACACAGGGGCGTTGCTACTACTAACCGGCACTTAATATATATGTATATCATTTTTTTTTGTTTATTTATTTAATGTCGACTAAAAACAAAATTAAAAGTTACAATGGCTAAAATTAGAATGAAAAATATTTTTAAAATGAATTTTATAATAAAATAATAATAATACAATTATTGATTAGGACTATATGTACATACTTTATAGTATCTGAAATATCTTCTGAAGTGTGCAAAGCTACATTGTACCCTATTACCCTATTCTTTCTATGGTGCCAGGGTATAATAAGTAAAATATTAAAACGAGAGCAACGACAAACAGCGACAACAATAGCGCGGGAGGAGCTCCAGGAAAATGACTAATTATGCAGTAGGCAGAGCAGGCGGATGGCAGAAGGCAGAGGAGGCGGTGCAGACGGATGGTGGATGAGGTCGAGCTGGTAGAGCTGGCGGTTAGGCGGAAGGTGGTGCAAGCTAGCAGCAACCACATTAGCGGCAACGGGGCGAGCTTTTGCGTTGGTAGCGGTGAATGGTAATTGCGAACCGTTATAATGCGAGAGCGCGCATAATAAGAGCAAATGGTGACGGAGTCATGGATTGCGGACTTGCGGCAGATTGAGGGGCTTGCAGGCGGGGCCAGATTGTCAGTGACAGGTTGGTTGGTAGTAGCAGCCCTCACGCGCACATTTGCTCCAATTCCTGTGCGCAGAGGCAAATGCGACACTCGTTCACGCGCATTGGAGCAAGATCAAAAGCCAGACCTAAGACCAAGACCAAGATCAAGAGCAATAGCAAGACCATGTGAACTGGAGCTGGCAAATAATATTGATGGCACTATCGCTAGTATATATGGTAATCGATTTTTATCGAATTATTTATATTTTATTTTGGTCCTTATCAAAAGTTCGGAATTTAACTATAATATTTTAATATAAATAGCATAACTGAATTATGTACAATTATAATATTACTCAGCATTTAATTTAGGAATGTAAATCGTCAAATTTATAACGATATTGTCTTGAAAATAATCGATATTTTGTCGATATATTGATAACAAAATATATATTTATATCGATAATCCGTTAAAATGTTTAAATTTACTTGTATTTTGACTGAAAAGGAAGAAGTTATTATGAAACAAATATAGCTTTATTTACAAAAAGTTCATACGCTACATAATAAAAAAAAATTCAAATAGAATTAATATATATCGTCAACACAAGGAAAAACATTAAAAAGTTAAAATTCTATATATCGAAGACGATATCGATATGAAGGCCATGCATCGATGTATCGAAAGCAATACCATATCGTACCAGGCCGATATATTTCATATTTTATATCGATATATCCATATCTTTTTACGCCCTAATTTAACTTCAATAAATTTTCATTTAAATGAGTTAATATGTTGTGCCTTAATAATATATCTAAAATTTAATTTATTTTGTGTCTTCATTTTATTGTATTTCTATTTCAAAAGCAAAGTAATTTAAGAATAATCGATAGTTGAAGCTATCACTATCGAAATTAGGCCATCTCTTATTTGGATTTGCCTAGGCCGGTGGCAGTCATTGATGTAATGATGATAATGACGCTGGCGACGACAACGTTGCTGACCCAGTTGCAAAGTAGCCGCAAACCTTTGTGCTGCATGCAACCAGACTGCGTGGATATGGGTGCCTGCGACAAGCCGAGCTCAGCTCAGCTGAGCTGAGCGGAGCGGAGCGCATCTTTTCTTGCAACAAAACTGTGTCAGTGGTTGATGCCACACTGGTGTTGATTCCACAATGCGCTCATTTGCTGCCACACAAAGCCAAAAGTTGTAGCTAAAGCTGCTGATGCCGATGCTGCCAATGCTGTTGCAAAAGGTGTCGTAGACATTTTCCATATTTGGTTACCACACAACCAGGCAAACAGGCAACCGGGCAGGCAAGCAGGCAACCAGGCAACAAAGGCAACCTGGCCATTGCAAGTGGACTTGGCTTGGCGGTGCCACAAGCGCTCCATTTGACTCAGTTCGAATATGGACAAATTGCAGGAGCTAACCTAATTCGTTGCCATGACAATGTTTAATGATTGTTGTCGCCTTACCCTTTTTATACCCTTACCGCTCATTCCAATGAAATGATTGATGAGCCCGACTTTATTTTTATATTGGGCTCATACTTGTACTTTATCTACTTTATATTGTTTGAGCACTTAGCCTTTTAGCTATTTCCATATCTGTCTACTCAACACTTCTCATTTATTATATTAAAGCTCAAAGCATAGACTATAAAATATGTTTTCCGATAGGGTCTCGTGCGATCAATGACTATCAATAGGCTCTGGACTCTAGGGTGTAGTTCTTCAAAACTATGGATAGTAGTCAGCTCGATATTATTAAGCTATTGAGTTTTTTAAATCGGAGATTGAATGTTTACAATGCGATAAAACTGTCAATTGAAATAAACACTTCTGTCTTGTTATTTATTTAGTTTTAATATTTAAAACTCAATTTAAGAAATTCAAGGGGTATACAATGTTTAAACAATGCATAAATATATTTTAAAAAAACGGTAAACAATAGCAAAAGACTATCAATTTTATCGACATTCAATTATTATCTCTCTGGAACTTTGACAGCCCGATAAAAAGAACTCTCTGTGATTAATACTAGATGTTTGTATTTTGACCAACCTATCGATAGTTTTGATAATTATGGCTGAAGCTATCAATTTATCTATAGTTAAATTACTTATAATAGTGACTTGTATATAAGATCGGTTGATTTCTAACTATAAGAGGTTAAAGCTCTACTTTGAGCTAGCCTTACCTAACGTCAACATATCAACTTATTTACAATTGTGAGCTATCAATTATTGTGTAGGCTGGAGTATTACATTAGAATTTGTAATGTGATGACAGTCATAAGACTTGTCATCTAGCTATAATTTCTCAAACTGAACTAAATCAAATGTAGTTAAATGCATTTAACAGTCGAAGATAGTTGTTGTCTTGGGATATGATCGACTGAGCAGAGAAATTGGTTCCAGAACCTTGCCCTAGGTAATACGTATGCCTACTACTAACTACGACTTGTACTATGCTTATAGCTATGTCACTCCGATTTAGTTAGTTAACTCTAACAGTTAATAAACACATACATCATACTGCATACAGCACATGGAATGTGCTTAGAAACATCTTCATGCTTCGCAGCTAGAAAAGACTTTTCGATGTCATTGTCTTTTTGTTGTCGATGTTTGTTGCTCATATTTTTTGTAATGATTGTTGTTGTTGTTGTAGTTAATCGCAGATCGCGCGGTTTCGAGTCAAGGCCTACGAAAATTGCTAGAGAGAGATAACTAAAACTGATGACAGGTTTAAGATATGTACTATTTCTGCTTGCATACTCGCATGGGCGTATCTACAATAGGTCTCGGATGTATAGAAATGTAAAGCTTAATAGGCAGTTCTTATTATTTTACGTAGAGTTTGAATATTAAAATTAAATAATTTAATATTAATATAGTTTCTGACCTACAACTTGGCCCCCTCTGACTACACCCATGCATGCTATAATATATATGGATATTTAAGAAATTGTACTGTAGTACTTGTAAATGTTGCAGGCATGACATCATAATGTCAGTTGCAGTAGTTGCAGTTGCATTCAACATATCAAGCGGCTTCTTGCAACGACTGAGGCAAGTTATAACTGAACAAAACGCATCTAACTGTCAATTGTGACAACACGTTCCATGAATTTGTTCGCTTGGCTGCTGCTGTTCCGCTGCTTCTCAAGAACTTAAATCAAAAAAGCCTAAAGCCTTACAAATTATGGCTTTTATCACTAACTGACTGCGTGCTGCAGTCACAAAAGCAATTGCAGTTGCACTCACAGTTGCTGCTGCTGCTGATGATGTTCATATTGCTGCTGCAGTTGCAGTTGCAGTTACAGTTGTATAGGCTTTTGGGCACACTTTCATATTGTGTGGCCGGCGCTTAGAACGGTTCCTATTTGGGATCACAAATTGTTATTGAATTCGTGCCTTAGCTGGAGGTGGCTTTCACTGGCCGCTTGTTTGAAAACCAATTTTTAGAAATCACTTTCCTTAGCCTAGCTTTAGAAATCAAGAGGCAGATGATCTAGCCCTGATTTGGTCAAAGGCTCTGGCTTAGGTTGTGCCCATTCTGTGTTGGGAAAAATGCTTGTTATGGAATGCGCAAATGAGCTTAAAAAAAGGAGAGAAAAACCAAAAAAAAAAAAAAAAAAAACGTGAGCCCCTCAGCCATCAATCGAACTGTGGAAAAATCATACTGAAAATCGAAAACTATTTTTCACAGCATTTTGGCAGGGCCAAAGTCAAAGATGCTAAGTTCCGCCAACGGCAACAAATGCATTTAGAATCATTTTGTTCATTTTCGTTATTGCCAAAGAAAGTTTTTTGGCCAGCCCCCACAATATTGAACATTTTTAGATGGTTTTAGGGCTCTTTGTATTTTTTTTGTATCTTTTATTTTCTTTTTTTTCGGGAACGTTTTGCTTCGGTTGGTTTTTCGTTTTGTATCTTCATCCAAGTATGTCTCTGACTCAGAGTCTGTCTTTGTGTTTGAGTTAGAGTTAGAGTTTTGGTCTTTTGTTCTTGCTGTTGTAGTATGTAGTATCTGGAAAATGCTATCTAACGGCATCAGTTACACTACATAACTGTTCTCACTTTCTTGACTGCGCTGCCAGCGCATGAATTTATTGTTGCTTTGTCTCTCTTGCCACATATCCGGTGCCGCAAATGGTGTCCGAAGCCATTACGATTACTTAGACCACATTACATGGCAACTACCAGCAACTGAAATACAAATAGAATCAGTAACAGCACTAGAACAAAAATTAAAACCAAATTTACAATTAAAATTACAATTTGAAACAGAAACTGAATAAGTTCAAAAACAAAAAATAGTCATCTTTACGCTATAAATTTAAAGATAATGCCACAGTTTGTAGTAAGTCCGTGAGTAGAGAACATACTTATTTATCTCAATAGTTAGCCCTTTCGATTGAGCTGCTTTATTTATTGCTAGACACTGTTTGTGATTGTGTCATTTGCATAATACCTCAATTTGTATGTATTCGTTATGCAGAGGGTATTACAGCTATGTCTTGCAGTTTGCCAGTGCAGAACAGTTTAAAGTTGTCTATATAATTAACATTATAATAAATTTGATAAATTTGTACATTTAAACCAAATGTGTGTATCCATTACTTGAAGAATATTCCGCACTTTTAGTTTTTCTATGTGGTAATATTGGACTTATATTAATAACGTACTTTGAAAAACCGTAACAAATTTTGAAATGTTTTTAATACGATTGTATAAAATTTAACTGATAGATAAAATACTTTTACAAATACGAGCCTTAATTACGTATGAAAACTTAGAAATTAATTTAATAATTTGTGATCGGATTGATAGCTTTTGCTTGAGTACAATTCATAGCTCATTTACTATAATTAAGAAAATAAGTCTGTCAATTGTTAAGGAATTATAAAAACAACTCAATGCTTTAGGATAAGTATGTGTTTTTTCTTTACAAAAACCACTCCAACTCCAACCACTCGGCAAGAGTACATCAACATCGGGCTTATTCCTAGCGGATTTTATTCTTTATTGCATAACTATCAGACTCTTTGGGTAAACTATGATGCTCAAAGCCGAATTCATTTGTCTTCGGCTTAGCACTTTCACCTATTGGTTGGGATCTGTGGGATATTTATTAGGCAGCATAATAGAAAATATCAACGACAAGCGGTTATCATAAAGCGATTCTTTTGAGATGCATAACATGTTTAGAATTTCAAGTAAATATTTTGATTGAGAGCATAACCTACTTAGTGAAGCTGTTGGAATTGAATGCATTTATAGAATGGATAGTAAGATAAAGTTTAAGGTGATTGAACTAAAGAAGAAATATTCTCTATGCTCATCTGACTTCTAAACTTATATGTTCGTCTTTTGAAATGTAAAACATACATATGTTAATATTCAATTCAATAACATTTATATGAACTCTATATCTCTTATTCATTGAAATCTGAAACTGAGACATATTTTTTGAAATCAAATAGAATCGTTTCTATAAGACGCTTGTTTAGACAATGCAAGATGAAAATTCAAGAAAAAGAGTGCGAGAATTGCATCGTCTAAACACCGCTTAACTTATGTATGCCTAGATAGTATCGTTATTGGTACATAAAAGAAAAACTATCGATTTTATCGATAGTTACATCGAATTTATTCCGGCTTGAACACACTTTAGCTACTTTTGTAAATTGTCTCTGGGGTAGTGAGTGAAATCAGCGACAGTATCAACAACTGGCTTGCAAGTGTGACTGCACACACACACACACACACATATTAACACATACATTTGTCAAACTGTAATGAAAGTAAAATCCATTAGATTCAATGACTGACGATGACCATGACAAGAAAGCAGACGTGCGACACGTGCATATCTAAACCTACCAACTTAACGAGTATCTTAGTGTACTATGTATAAACAATGTTTGAAAAGTCTTGGACCCAGACATTCGTCTGGTTAAGTTGGTTACTTTTGGGGCACATTAAAATAAAATCAAGTTAACACAAAAATTGTAAAAACGACGGAAAGAAAGGCAGAGAGTCTAACAAAAAAGGTATGTCTAAAGAAAGATAATAGATACACAGGCCACAGTCCGCCCAGTTTACTTTACGTTATTTTACTTCATTTCAGTTAACTTGAGTTGAGTTGAGTTCGGTTAGAGCTATGTTCGCATAGACATAGGCATCAAAATCGTCATCGGAAGCTCCGTTGTGCCTTTTCTTTGAAGTGAAATTTTTGCCTCAATGCCACAGAGTCTACAATGCGCCACATGAAAAGCGAGTAGCTTGTGTTGGCAACAGAAAACCAAGTTTTAAACCATACAAACCAGTTTAATGCCCTTTCTATATTGCTAACATTTTTGAACTATAGAACTTACCCATAGCATCGAAAGTGCATTCTTCAGCTGTCAATATCAATATTGTAAAACTAACAATAGTATCGATTTTAGTGACAGTCGGATAGTGGATTCTCAATCGACAGTTTCTTTTAACACTATGCCATCACTGCATTATTATTATTTATTCATAATATTATACATAAATTACACAGGCCGACAAAATTAAATTTTTTGTTTGGCGCACGAGGTTTGATTGTAGATTTTAGTAGAGAGAATACCCACAAGTAAAACTTCATTCACTGTTGTTAAAGGACTGTATTAGTACAGATATCTTCAGTTATAGCCATTTGATCAAACAAAAAAAGAATTTCAAAATAAGATAATGCAACATGCTATATATGATGAAATAGTTTTCATGAAATATTTTTCTAAACTAAGAAAAAATGTTAAAATTTTTTTTTAGAAAAATTATTTTTTAAAAAACAATTTAAAAATTTCGAAGTTAAAAAAATACTACTAGTAAACTATAAGATATATCCAAAAACTTTTTGGGTGTTATATTAAGGATGTTAAGTTTCCTATTTATGAAAATCTTGATTTATGTGATTGGTGGCTTGAACTGAAGACATATGTATACATAAACATAACACGTAGTTTTCGAAAACGGTAAATGTTGTTCGACTACCGAGTTAAATAAATTTAATATTTTTTATTAATTAATTAATTATAAAATTAAAATTAATCAAATTGAAAATTACAAATTTAAATATTTATATGAGAATGATACTGATGATATTTAAAGTAAATAATTCAATAATTATTATAATATTACCTCTGTCTGAAAGTTAATCAAAACAAAGTGAAAAATTTGAACTTAAAATAAAAAACTCAGCGATATCATAATTGAAAGAAACAAACAGTTTAAAAAGAGTAGAATATAGAACATAAGTACCACAAGAAATATAAAACAAATATACGTTTTCAACGAAGCGTTACGAGCTCGATGTCAAAGCTAATAAGCCCCCTATATGATAGGTGGGGAGTTTAATAAAGATGACAGACAGGGGACAGGGACACACGACGGCAACGACGAGCGTCGGACACGGGTAAGGAAAAGTGCGTAGATCATTACTTGTTTTCCGCTTTTATCATATTCTTGCGTCTGGCCGCTTCTTTGGAGGGGCACCTGTAGGGGCTAGAAACGTGGAGGGGGTCAATTGTTGGCTGCATCTTAAAACACAATTTATTTTGCGTTTAATTGCTATAATTGTGAAATTAATTTCGTTTTCGTTGGCCAGTGAAATCATGGTTTGTTGTTTTTTTTTTTTTTTTTTTTTTTTTGTACACATATATTTTTTTGTTGATTGTCGGCTCTTTATGAAGTTGAATGATTGCGATCACCCAAGCAGCCAGTACCTAACTGGTCTTATAAGCTATGTATGTACTTATGTTCATATGTAACCGAGCTCAACTTAAGAAAGAAACTCGCTATGAAATGCATTTTGTCGTTGCAGTGAAAATATGAAAATTTTAAGTCATTTTTTAGTGCCTGTCAGATGATGTCATAAGAACTAAAATGAGGAGCTGCCAACTTGTACTCTGTACTTTCATTAACAGTTATTTTCAAACGGGCTTTGTCTATAAAATTAATTCAAGCAATATTTCAAAGTTGAAAATGAAAAACATATACTGTCTTTATAAAAGCTCTCTTAAATAATACTTGAAAAGAAAGCATCAAAGAAATATAACATTTTTAGAAGTTTTTTGTTAAATATATAAATTACCATGGCCGCATTACATAAAGACAAGAATCAATTGATTTCAACAGAAAACATTATGGAGTACGTCAAGAAAATTCTGCCTGATTATGAAAACTTTGCACAAATTTGCTGTTGAGGTTGAGATTGAGGTGAATCAGGATTTTATCGATGATATTGATTCAGGGTTGATATTACAACTACAATCAGAAACTGCCAACTTGGTTTTGGACTTTAATGACAAGCTGCTGTCAAGTAGGCCTTGACAACAAAATCAATTGCAGCAACATTTGTAAATCGAAATTACAAGATTTTATCAAAGACTCAAAGAGTTCTTAAAAATTTGCATTTCGTCATGGCTGATTCAAATATTCGCGAGAATCGTTTGATTCAATTGCAATGCGTTAAGGAGAACATCATGAATATATTGAACGAGCATGGAACTTTGGGTGAACGTTACTTGAGTCTGCTCTCGATGGTGCCGACGGTGGAGAATCTGGAGGAGGCCGCGAATATGGCCAGACAGCTGGAGCAGATGAGGGCACAAGTGTTAGAATTGATACTGCAATACGAACTCGACTCCGAATGGTTTGAATTATTGATGAAAAATTTGAACAAATACGCCACGCAGAGAAACCGAGAGAATTAATATGAACGTGGAAGAAGAAAGCAAGCGATACTTTCAATTAAAAAAGTTTGCTTCTTTGTTAATGCTGTAAAACGAATAATAGATTAATTAATTTATAATTAAATGCTGTGAACCTTATCTACTATTATCAGTGTTTGCACTGTGGCAATAGCCACAAAAAAGCAGTAGTAGTATCAGGAGCACAGAACTCAAATAGCTAATTCTCGCTCTGCTCCATGCTACGTATTTTTTGTAGTAGAAAGCAATAGCAAGAGCAAAAAAATATTTGTCGTGCTATTTATAGCCGCAGCAAAAGCAAAAGAAAGAGAGCGAGAAGCAACTACGGTGCAACTACGAGAGAGCAGGAGCAACAAGAGCTGTAGCAACAAAATAGAATGGCAAAAATTTGTGGCTCCTCTGCTCTGTTCTCGCTCTCTTCCTTTTGCTATTTCTACGACTATAAATCAGAGCAGAGCCCGGCGCCCATAGCCCGTACGGGCCGAACACATTCGGCAAATCACACAGACACGAGCCGAAGGCTTGCACAAGTAGCGAGCTGCTGCTGCTGCGTGCTCGTTTTCATTGCAATATTTTCGAAGTACATTGAGCGAAAAAGTTCTGTACATTCGATAAGCACAATATGCGTTAATGAGCAGACACTTCCGTCTTTTTATACTCTGTTTTCGAAAATGTAAAAAAAGAGTATATTGGGTTTGTGAAATGTCCGTCCATCCGTCCGTCTGTCTGTCTGTCCGTCTGTATGAACGCAGTTTTTTTCCACAGTTTTGAAGCTAGAGCAACCAAACTTGGTATACACGTTGATATATACCATTGTCAGACAAAGTGTTAAGATCGGCCAGATCGGACCACTACAACTACGGTTGAAAAATAAGATTTTGTATGAAAAACTTTTTTGTTTTTCAAGACAACTCAAACAAACTCACTTTACCTAAGTTTAAGGACAGTTTATAAATGGTATCAATTTTATCAAAATCGGACGACTATTTCTAATACCTGCCATAGGAACGATCGGTTGAAAATAAGTTTTTGTATGAAAACTTCTATGTTTTTTAAGACTATATCAAACTCACTTTATAGTTCGTAGTATATAAGTAATCTTTACAAGAATTTAATTTATTAAACGTACATAAAACAGAGTATACCGGAGCCAGAAGAGCCCGACTTCAACGTTCTAACTTGTTTTGAAGTTGTTTTTGCGTAGTGCATGCAAGCAAAACAGAGCAGCAATACTATCGTATTTTTGGTCCTGCTCTTTGCGCCGGGCTATGCTATAAATAGCATGGAGCGAGAGCTTGCTCTTTGAGTTCTGTGCTCCTTATACTGCTACTGCTCTGTTCACGTGGAGAGCAGTAGCGAGATTTAAACGAAGTAACGCTCATAGAGCGCTATTTAGAATGCAGTTGTTAAGTAGTCAGTATTTGAGGTTAATTAGTATTCAAATATGGCATTGGCCAGATATCGATAGCGCAATTGATAACAGAGACTTATGATGTGCCGTTGTAAGAGTTGAACATTGTTTCGAATCTGTTACTTGACATTAATGATTACTTCTTTAGACACTACTTGATGAATAATCAGTGAACTCAATCAAGAATTATTTGCACTCGCAATTACCCAAAACTGGCTAATAGAAAACATAAAAGACTTGCACAAACAATCACCGAACCGCTCATTCAATATTAGCTGACTAAACATGGCCAAGAGAGACAGTTGAAGAACTGGCATTACCATGGCCAGAATGGAATAGAAGCTGAATGCCTTCCAAATGTGCAAAAAAGAGCTAAAAAAAAAGAATCGTAAACCAAAATTATGCGAGTAAATGGCGTGCGACGGTTGTCCAGGAGAAGACAGAAGGGAGTCAGAGTTGGAGTTAGAGTTAGAGTTGAAGTTGTGGCCGGAGACGGTGGCAGAGACACACCGTGAGGCAGATTTGAGTTTCAAATCAAAAAACTAATGAAAAGGTTATAAATGCCGTTATGGCACACACACACACAATAAATACATACAGCATGAAAGCCAGAAATTATGCCAATTCGAATACAAATACAAATAGGAATATGAATGGGAATGGGAATGAGAATGAACAGCTTTTTATTTCGGGCTGCCGAAGATTTAATGCCCTCACAGAGATGTTTATAAAATTGCTATCTTCGCGGAACCGAAGATATATTTCTCACAGAAAAGTTTTTCATACAAAAATTCAATTTTCGAACTTCAATTTCCTTAAGTTCTAAAAGATATATTTGTCAGACATTTTTATGATTTAACCAAATTATACAAAGCTAATAAAACTAATAGAACGATTAATGAGTTTTTTATAGATATTTTTAAAACAGATAGTTCGCATGGCAGATTTTAAATGCAGTCGGTCGATTTTGATGAAATTTAGTTAGCATGATAAAAACACACTAAAATATAGAATAGGTAAATTTGGTTTAAAATAATTGATAATTTTTGAAACGATTGTTACTATTGCAGCTGTAAGATAAGTTAATCCGATTTTGATCCGATTTCGATTTGCGGGGGTGCGGGGGAGGCATCCGAAATTTGAAATAAACTTGACCTGCGTATGGTATACAGGAACCTGCATGCCAAGTTTGGTGTCTCTAGCTCTTAAAGTCTCTGAGATCGACGCGTTCATACAGACAGACAGACAGACGGACACACAGACGGACAGACAGACGGACGTGGCTAGATCGACTCGCCTGTTGATGCTGTTCAAGAATATATAGTTGGAATTGCCTCCTTCTGTCTGTTACATACATTTGCAGTACTTTATAACTCCCTTTTTCCCATTTTTAATTTGAACAGGGAGTTTTAAAGCACAATCTTTGTTTTTATTGGACGCCCTTTGTTTGGCTTAGCCTGTTGGACATAGTATGTACTTCAATACGTTGCAGACTTCCCGCTGTAAGGGTATAATGCAAAAGCTGAGCAGAGTTTCTTCTAATTTTGTAGCTTAAGAAGTAAAACCAAAACGCAAACCAAACGAAATGAATCGGAGTCTGAATTTGACTTTGACTCTAGCACAGTGATTCTTGAGACTGCCGCTGAAACTTTGCGGCTGCAGTGGAATGCGAAACATGCAAGAGCAGCCCCAGACAAGCCAGAGCTTGTCTCAGCGTGTACCGGCTTGTCTTGGCCCAGCCAGGTTGCTTCACACGCTGACTGGCGATGCATCAAGCGGCGAATTGATGCCGCCGATGATGAGGTGCCAGTGCCAGTGCCAAAGCTAAAGCTAAAGCCAAAGTCAGAGCCAAAGTCAGAGCCAGTCAGCCAAGCAAGCAGCAAGCAGGCAATTCAAGCATAATGAGAGTTACCAGCAGCGACGCTGACATTGGCTGCGACGCCAACGTTGGATATTGCAGGCTGAGATTATGCTAATAAGTTGGCGCTGGAGTTGCCAACAAACGGTATTGGTAACCAAAGTCATGGACGCGACCGCGCCGAAGCCAGAATCCCAAACCGCTGCAAGCAACGACACATAAAACAGAGAATAGAACAGAATGGAACAGCAGCAGCAGCAGCGACAGCGACAGCAGCAACAGCATCAGTAACATCAGCAACAGCAGCAGCAGCGACAGAGACAACAGTAAAAGCTAAAGCTACATTCTAGGTCACTGACTACCACCAGGAGCAATGCTGCGCTGCTTCTGCTGTTGCTTCTACTGTTGCTGCTGCTCGGTTGGTTTTGGTGTTGGCCAACGTCTCATTCATTTATCAGCGCACCATGGACCAGGAGCAGGCCATGGAAATCGGTCAGTTGATGCCTGGCCAACTGTCAGCATTGCTTTTGGTTTTTATTTTTCCCTCTTCTATCTCTCTTCTTTTTTTGAGGCATATTACGAGTATGTTGGCCTAAATGGCTATTTGGAAATTACAAGTGGTTGGAGTTTTTTGGCGCAGCGAAATAGGGTCTCAAATTGAGCTCAAGTGGGCAACGGCGCCCACGCTAAATGACCTTCAGTTAAGTGATACAAGATCTGAATGAACACTGTTAAAATGCATCGATGTATCGCTGCTTAGATATAATTTGCCATATAATTTATACCTTTGCAGAGGGAATTATAATTTTGTCATGAAATGTAGAATGCATTAAAGGAGACGTATCCGACCCCATAAAGAACTTGCCATGTCCGTCTGTCTGTCCGTTCCACCCGTTCGCCTGTCTGTCCGTCTGCTTATATGTGAACTAGGCTCTCAGTTTTAAAGCTATCTTGATAAAACTTGGCACAGAGGCTTCTTCTTTCTGCAGGTAGTAGACCATTGGTCAGAATCGGAATTCTCTAACATTTCGCTGCTATAGCAATGATTGATTGAAAATCTTGTTTTTCTAGATTACTCTGTCAAACTTACCAATTTTAAGTCAATTACCAAACATGTTAACAAAGTTTTATTGAAATCAGACTACTTTATCCTATAGCTGCCATAGCAACAATCGGTTGAAAAACAAGTTTTTGTCAGGAAAACTTTCTTGTTTCCCAAGTTATCTTAACCAAACTCGAATATATTAAATTTTTGTATGTTTTTGACAGGCTGATCAAATTTGATTTTAATCGAGTCAATATATCTTATACCTGCCATAGGAACAATCTGTTGTCATATAACTCAACCAAGCTTGCTTTTTCTCAATTTCCACTCATCCCAGTTGTGCAAATTAGAATGCTTGACTTAATCAGCGCTGAGCTCATACCTGGTTTCTCGAAATTGAAATCTGAGAAATCTCTGAATATAGAAACGAAACCGGAAGTGAAACGGAAGATAACCCATACGTTAGAAGCGAGAAGGTAATGCCTACGAGCGTAAACAAACTTTTCCGAAAATTCATGATTTTCCCGGCAAATTCAAAGTTAGTGCAACAAATTGTAATATGGATGTTGGTGTATTCCCCAGGCAGATAAGTTGCTAAAATTATTTGGATTTAATATCGCAAATCTGCCTATGGTATATATCAACATGCATACCAAGTTTGGTTGCTCTAGCTTCAAAACTGTAGAAGAAAACTGCGCTAATACGGACGGACAGACAGACGGACCGACGGACATTTCATAAAAATAATAGGGATAATTTTAAAAATTTTTATTTAGATCTCTTCTGAACTGTAAACAAAATGCGAATTGACAAAGATTTGCCAGTTGAGAGTCAACGTCTGCTCATTTCATTCATGGAAATATAGTATGCTAAGTTGAATATCTGTATCTGTGGAGCTTTACAGTTGTTCTTGCGCCGTTGTCGTGATTGTTGTTGTTTTTGGTATTGTTGTTTTCACGCTTTTGTTGGTTTGCAAATGTTAATGCTTATGCCAGTGCTAATGTTAATGAAGATAATGATAATGATAATAGCCGCTCGCAAGCGATAATGATGGCAACAAAACTGTCCACTAACTGGACTGACTCTAACAAACGAGCTCAGGGAATGTGGCGCGTCTTACAGATTACAGCAAATTACCGTAAAATTAATGACAATTATAATGAGAATTAAAGATTAACAACAATATTATATGTAGATACGGTGGTCCTCACAGCATGGGACCTCCCAAGTCAGCATTCAAAAGATATTCAATTTCAATGGATGATTAATCAGTTGGCAAACTTAAAGCTTTCAACATTGATTTGGTGAACCAAATTTAGAATATTATGATCATTAGAAGTTGACTCATAACGGATTGAACCGCCCACAGTTCCTAATGACTCCACCCACTGTTGTTCCCCGCAACTTATGGAAATTAATTAGCATTGTTTTGCTTTGCTTTTTTTTGTTTTTTTTTTTTTGTGCCACTCGCTTTTTGGAGGTTCATATGTGGGCGGTCCAGCTCAATTGCTGGGTCTCTGGGTCGCGTATCACTTTCAAATTGATAATCGCAATAAATCATAAAATGGTTTTATTATTTTTATGGGCTTTTGATGCCTTATATACACATATGTATGTATGCTTACATTATACATCGCCATCAGCCGATTAGAGATCAAAATGAAGTTCGTTCTTTGATTCAGTTTGTCTGCTATTGTTGTTGCTGCGAACGAAAATGGCAACAGCAGAATTAGAAACAACAACAATAGTCATAATAACAGCCACAGTAAAAAACACAACAACAACAAATGACCTAGTAAAAGAAAAAGTTTATTTTTATAAATTTTGTTACCCCTTCCTCTTTATTTTTTTTCTTTGCACTTTTTTTGTTGCGGCTTTTGTGTGTGTTTGTTTTTGTTTTTGTTGTTGTTATTGTTATTGTTGTTGCTCTTTTTTACGCAAAAATTTTGCCCAAATACGTTGTATAGTTATTAATTCTTAACGGTTTTTACTTTCACGTTAGAACAATATGGACAGAGGCGATAATTATTTCTAAAGATGCCGCAACCTCGAGCATCCGTCGCAGCGCGTTCGTTGCTTAAGTCTTTTGTTTGCTCTTCCGCTGGTCGCTTCCCCTCCAACCCCATCCTAAATCTCCCAGAAAAACTCAGCCCAAATATTTTATTTATTTATACTTACTTAAATATGGCCAACTAACGGTGTGAGAATGACGTGCAAACTTTGCACTGTTTGTAGAAGTTGTAAATCATTTTTTTCTTACAAATTTTGAATTTTTTTTATTTATAACAAAAGCAAATAGAAAATTGTACACAAAGAGTAAGAAGAAAACAAAAGCAAGAGCAAATATATACATACTCATAAATGGAAACTAGAACATAATGCAAATTATGCTGGACAATGGCCAAAGAGGTTAGTTTGGCCCTGACCAAAAGTCGAGGAGAAACCTCAAGATCGAACAAACAAAATTGAAAAACCGACTGAGGCTAACACTCAAACATTCAGTTTGCATGACATACATACATTTGAGATATGGGTGTGTCAGCAATAGCCTCTAAATAGATTATGAAGCGAAGGTATAACTCAGGAACTATGTGGACTTATATGAAATTATCAAGACTAGTAGCAGGCAAGGCAACATTATAATTATTTTTATTATCATTCGATTAAAGTGATACTTACCAGAAGACAATCAGGGAAAAAGGTCAAAGGGCTTTCTATTGTTTTAAAAGTAGCACAAGATCTTACTTCCTTAAGCAGTTAAATGTTAAGATAATATGTTATTATAATTCTATTAACAGTTTGTGGCGTGCATTTACTTAAAATATGCATAAGTCATGGTAAACACAAATGTTTTGCTTTGCGGCAGTCAGAGAATGGCATGTTACTAGCATATGCTTTCGTTATGTAAATGTTAAATTAACAGCTTGCACGTTTTATATTAACAGTTGCAATTGCATGCAAATCGTGCACACGCTGCATTAACATTCTCTGTTAAACTAGCACTAAGAACAAGCCTGAGTGGGAGGATACAATTATTATTTGCTTTGGGGAAATCTATACTTTTAAAACTTTTTCTAAACTTAAACCAAAACATCAAAACATTCGAAAAAATATATGAGTGCTATTTTCGGCATGCAAACCAAGTCATGTTATCGTTAACAGTGCTGTATACTTTACCAGAGTAGTAGTTAAAGTATACAGCACTGTTAACGATAACATTACTCGGTTTGCATGCGTTGGAGACAACAGAACGAAGGTTTTTTGATTAATTCTGTAAAAAAGTAAGACTGCCATCGGAAATTGCATTCTAAAAGTATTTCAGATCCTTACAATAGAATTATATTCAAACGGTTGCTTCGATTGGTCGTGACGTCTTAACAGTTGTGCAGCAGTAAAAAACTTGACGCAATAATCCTGCAAATTAATGCAAATTGAAAAGTTAATACCATCTTAAAAAGGTTAGTTGATAGGATAGCTGTCGCTGATTTGAAATTCATTTGATTGCTTGAACTTTCTTGTTTTCGTCTATAGCAAAAATTTGGGTCATGTATATCAATCTAAAAGTGCCATCATCATTATCATCCATAATAACAAGCAGCAGCACATGACATGATCTTTAAGATGAGCATGCAAGCATCGACAGGCGCATTTTTTTCTCATCTTCTGTTTTCTGTTTCTTTTTTTTTGTTTTTGGTTTTTTTTTTTGTTTTTAGTGTTTCTGTTTTTGTTTTTACTCAATAATTTTTCTTGTTTTCGTACAACTTTCACATGTGAATGTGACGTCTGACGACTGCCATCATCACCTGCGGCCCGCCCCCTCAACCGCCCACAAGCCTGCAAGTAGCGCATTTCCCCCGCAGCGCAGGCAGCGCTTTGAGTTAATGTCTCGACCGCTTTAGTTATTATGTTGGCGATTTTTTATTTTTGCTGTTTAATTTTTTTCTCTTCGTTTTTTTTCTTTTTTTTGTATAGAGTATTGCTGCTTTTCTTCTAATGGCTGAGATTTTTGTTGTTGCTGCTGCTGCCGCTGCTGTCGTCTTCTGCCAGTTGCTGCTCGAGCTATAAATTTAATTTCAATGCAAAGTTACAGCTTAATTCTAATGCCCAACAACGCTGGACACGACCAAGACGAAGACTTAGCTGTAGACGCAGACGTAGCTGTAGACGTAGACGTGGACCAAGACGAAGCGTTCATCATCATCATCATCAGCAGAGGCAGCGCAGCGCCAGCGAGAAAATCAGAATTCCAGCGTTTGTGTGACCGGCGGGGCCGCAACAGCCGCATCTGCCGCACTGATCACGGTTCCTGCCTCCAACTTGTTGCAGGCATTTCACTTTTTTCGTGCCGCAAATGATGATCGATGTGCGCGTCGCATGTCGCTGTCGCCGTCGCTGCTGCTGCTGCTGCCATGGACCAACATTGAACGTCGAACATTTCGCTTTGTGGCTGCCAGCATTTAAATTGGCTAAATGCAAATGTTTCCCCCGCTTGTAACGCGTACCCCCTTCTTATATTTTTTTTTTTATAAACCACTGTGCATGCCCTCAGCTGTCGACAGGCGGTGCCAAAAATTATTAAGATAAATGTCAAGATTGTCTAGGAATTGTTGAAAAATTAATTAGATACTAAATGGGCTCGCCTGCCAACTCCAGCTCCGATTCCAACTGCAGTCATCTATCCTGGTCTGCCTTGGCCAAACAGCGCAATCCTCGCTAATCACCAAAGAGTTCAGCTCAGCGCGCTCAGTTGGACAGTGGACTGAGCTTATATATTATGTAGCTAAAACAAATATGAAACATTTGTCAGAACAAGTTGTTTATTAGTAACAACAAAAATTTTTGTTTAACTTTCTTATCTTTTGAACTTGAGCTTTTCTTTTTAAATTTAGCTGTAAAATAAAAAGTATGTTTATTGGTTTCCAATTCCCAATTTTTAAATTTCATTCATTCTTTCTTTTCTTTAATACTTTTTTGAATATCATCAAAGAATGGTAGATGAAAAAAATAATACTACTAAAAAACTAAAACTCACCTCAAAAAAGTCCACTAAAATGTGATAAAATTCGATTAGCTACAGTGGGCACATTTTTGGCTCGTTTGACACACTGTGGGGCGCGTTCCGCTGCAATCAGCATCAGCGGAGGCTAATAAATGACCACGCTCAATTTTCAGCCGCCGTTGCCGTCTCAGTCGCAGTTGACGTCGCAGTCGGCATCGCATCTTGTTAGCCGTACAGCATCCAAAGGCGCTAATTAGCCGCGTTGCGGCGTTGGTAATGGCGTTGGCTTTGGGCTGGCCAAGAGACACGACAAACGAATTGCTGCCAACTCTTTGACTGGCATGGAGCTCGAAACTGGGACCTTGATGACAACAGATGGGCTGCCCTAACCACAGCATTAAAGTTAGACTGAGAGATAGAACAAAAGAGAGAGAGAGAGAGAGAGAGAGAGAGAGAGAGAGAGAGAGAGAGACAGGATGAGGGCTAGATGTATAGAGAAACCCAAAAGAGACACCCGCATTTTAGCAGCTCCACACATCTAATGAGCCCCTTGGCAGTTACAGTATTCCGTCAACCTCCACGACAACCTCCATCGTCCAACTTCATCTCCCTCAACTTAAGATAAAAATAAAGAACCTTTAATGCAGCTACCTGTAACGATGTCTTCTAATTAAGTGTACGGGCCTCTGATCTTCAAACATAACTACAACATCATCATCAGCATTGTTTAAATTCAACAGATAAGTTACGAACAGAGCTGACTTGATTAACACCTCCATAGTTCCTTAGTGGATCTGACATTTTGAATCTTTATCAGTATTTAAATGCTACATAGATTTAAAAGAGCAACTTCATATATAAGTCATCTTATTTCTATCTATAATAACTTAGAATTTGTTTTTCAAATTTACTAAGACCAGTGAAAGATTAAAGCACAATAATTATTTGGGAATACATACTCTTCAACAACAATGAATTCTTTGTTAAAAATATCTATGAATATATTGAATGTTTTTTTCCAATTTGTATACTTGCAGTGTGTCTAATGTTAAATCATATAAAACAGCTCAACGCGAGGTTTCTTTAGATTAGAATGGAGTAGATTAGAGAAAGCTTTAGTAGTAGTAATACCTTTCAATCGTTATATAGCTCGATCGAATCGAACTCTCACAGCAATTCTTTCTTTCTTGCTGTATATAATGCTAGTCGTCTTTTGGACACTTGGTGCTGCTTCGTCGAAATAATCGCGGAATAATCGCGAAATAATCGCGGTTTTTGTTTTTTTTTGTGATGCAGGACTGTATTTTTACATATATCTCCATCTATAGCTTTCTGATCAAATAATAAAAGAATTTCAAAAAAAGATAGTTCAACATGCTATATATGATACCCAGAACGTTTTCAAATATATTTAATAGTTTTCGTGTAGTCTTTTCTAAACTAGGAAATTTTAACATTTTCTTAGAAAAATAATTTTTTGTCTTATTTTAATCGAATTTAAAATATGGAAAATGGTCAAACAACATATTAAGAATGTTAAATTTCCTATTTATGAAATTGTTTATTTATTTGATTGGGTGACTTAAGCTGAAGATATATACATAAACATAGCCCTACATAGAAAATAAAACAAAAGCCGCGATTATTTCAAAAACTGCACGTAGTTTTCGAAAACGGTAAATGTTATTTACTTGTGAGTATGCCGTCTACCGAAATCCACTATCAAATCCACTATCGGGCACCAAAAAACACTGTCGGCCTGTGTAATATAATTTATCTACTTATAGATGCATTCTGTTTTACTGTTAATAGATTGAGCTATAAATTCCAATTCAAAGGAAATTATTGATAGTGAATTATTATGATATTATATAAGAATATTGCTATAGCAATATCGTTAGTATCGTAAAGAATGGCATTCACATTTTGGAAATTATATAGATCAGTGGGAGTGAGATTATTTACAATATTTAAATGTGCTTATGCTGAGTATGTTCAAAATGTTCTTTCTTATGACCGTAATTTTGTTCACAGTTTTGAAACTAGAGAAATAAGTTGTGAAGATAAGACATAGCGCTAGTGCTTGATTATATAATTATCGAAAAGGGCACCGATTATTTTTCTTTAGCTCTAGCATGCATTCAAATAGTTGTTTTTCTTTTATCTTTGTGTATGTATATTTATTTTAAGCCACATAAATTTACTTAATTCGCATCCCAAAGGTGAGATTCTCTCTTCTGCTAACTGACAGTGAAGGAACATTAGTTCTTTGAGAGCTTTGTAGATTAGTATAATGACTGTAACAGCTAGCCGCTTAGCTATTATGAATTCCATTTACTTATACAGAAAAACTTCGAGGGACTGGTCGTATTTAGAATCTGTTCAGATCATCAGCGGATCAACGCTCCTAGCACTTCCGGCCACACGTTTTCGAGAGCTTTATTTGTTGTTGTTTGGTTTAAGATTGTGAGTTTTTGGTAGGCTGCCAAATTGAAAACACGTTGGCCGCATTGGAAAGCTAACGGTGCATGGCTGCTTGCTGTGATTAACTGGCTTGTATGATAACAACTAATTAAATAGAAATCAATTCGAATCAAACAAACAAGCAAACAAACAAACAAACATTGTTAACCATTTGGTTAGGGAAGTGAAAGGTTATGCAGACCTCACTATGAAAAGTTTGTGTCGCCGGCACAGCTGATGGACAAGTTCCAAACTCAACTCAACCCAACTCAACTGAGTTGATCTGAACTGAAGCAAAAGTAAAAGCCGGCTATGGACCAGGCCACAGCTAAAGAGAACCACGCCAAAACTGAACAGAAACGAAAGGCTGTCCCGGCCAAGCAATGACCAAAGAAGTGCTGCAAATATTTAGAACATACCCAAAATAAAAAAAAAAAACAACATACATATGTTAGTCTGTATGTTTATAAAAACAAGAAAATTGAAACGTGTGTGGTGTATGTTGTGTGTGGTGGCAAACTGGTCAAAAGCACTGTGTCAGCTGCAAATAAAGCCTGTCATAACAGCTGCCTGGAATGTCAGGCAATTCGATGAGGCGCTCTACCATATAAAGCTGGACACGTGACACGATATATGATGGAATACCAGACGATTGTACTAATTGTTAGGGCTGTACCGTACTATCGATAAAATTCGAGTTTCTTTATCATAAATTTCATAATTTGTTGGTTGATAAATTGAGCACATTTCGTATAAGTTTTCAAATCTAAGTTTATGTATTTGTAAATATGGATATTTGCACCAATACAATGGTTTATAAAGCACAAATTTCCTTGTAAGTCTAAAATAACGCGATTAAGAACTATCAACAAATTGAAAATTAATCGATAAACACAGTTTTATTAATAGATATTACAGGCATATTTTAGTGCTATCTAACAAAGCATGAAATATTTCTTTTAATACCATTACAAACATGTCAAATATAACTATCGATAGTATTCACTGTGTCCACTATCGATTGAGAATATATTTGCAATTAGGCAGACAAAAGTTCACAGTAAATAAAAAAATATTTAAAATAAAATAATCGTTCTAATTTCGTGACACGAGGCCATCTCTATTAGAAGCTGAGTATCTCGTGCCCAAAAGCACTAAAAGCTGCTGCACTAAAAAGCAGTTGCAATGGAGAACAACGGTGCTTTGGATTTTCGCAGCTGTGACACAGAACATTGCCTCAGTATTGTGGGGTATGGGGGTGCTTAGGATATTAGGCAGCGACAGCGGCAGAGGTAGCTGCAGAAGCAGCTTAAGTAAGCGGAACCCAAAGCGTCAAGCAATTTTCTTATTTTAAGTGATTTCTTTACGCTTTCGCGGCGGCTGCTCCAACTTCAACAGCCAACAGCAACAGCAACTGCGACTCTGACTCTGACTCTGACTCTGACTGCGACAGCGACTGCGACGGCTGCTGCTCGTTCGCCATTCGTTCCAATCTTAATTATTGTCGTTTGCAGTCAGGCAGTCCCAAGTCAAGTCTCCATCTTCATCTTCATTTTCATCTCCATCTCCATTTTCATCTACTCTTCGTCTGCAACTTCAACTTCATCCATGGCAATTCATTTGCTGTTATGTCAAGCCGATGGGGCCTTGCGAGTTGCTGCTCAATTGATGCCGCTCTAATGAATTATGATTACATTTACAGGCGTCTGGCAACTCTACAAGGCTGCAGCGGCTCTGTTAATGCCACTGTTAAGGCTAGCGCTGCTGTGAACATTTAGCTGGCAGCGCCGTTAGCAACATGCCAATGACCTGCGACTGCGTAGAGTTTACTTGGCTAAATTCTCATTACTCAGCCGCAGTCGCAGCCACAGTCATAGCCACAGTCTCAGCCACAGCCGCAGCCTCAGTCTCAGCGTTACCCTCAGCAGCAGTCTGTTTGTGCAAGCAGGCAGCTACTACTTTAATGTTTGTTTTCTTTATTTCTTACCAGTTTATTTTTTGTTGATGTTGTTGTTGTTGCTTTTGTTAATGTATAATGCAAATATGTGCTTCAGGTTATTTTCTTTTTACATTTTACTTACACATTGACAACATAACGGCTGCGAAATTTGTCGCCCTTTTCTTTATTTGGCATAATATCAAAATAAACTCAAGTTTTACCACTTTCTTTTTGCATAAATACCTATAAAAATAAAAAAAAAACTGTTTCAAAATTGACAAAGTAAATTGTTAAAGTAAATTTAAGGAAGCATGTAAATAAATATTTTTTTTAATGTTTTTCATTGCTTAATTCTGTACATGGTAAGCATTAGAGCTAATAAACCGAACATAAAAATAATAATTTATTATAATAACAAATTCAAAATTTGTTGCATATAATATTGAAACTGAGTAAATACCTATTTAAATAAATCAATATTTAATTTTTCAGTCTAAGGATAATGAATAGTATTGCTTTAAATTGTATTATTATCAAGTGTTCTTTATGAACAGTTTAGTTCAGACTGATCACTCTATATCGCCAAACTATTTAGATTGGTTCGCTATGCTAACATCACACTGATTACACAACGTTCTAGAGTTCCCGCAGTGACTTGGCATAATTCATTAGCATATTTATCACTTAATAGTAGATCAACAGATCGCACCAATTCTGACAAGATTACGAGCTATCTGTTATGCTAGTAATCCCCCGTAATCCCCAAAACGGTAGCCATGCAAATTGATGCGTTGTAACAGGTGCCGTTGTCTCACCATGACGTGGTGGGTTGGGCTGTGTTGGGTTAGAATGAGGGGGGCCGGCTGTAAAGGGGCTCAAACTCAAGCTTAAGCCAGCAACAGTTGTCGCTCTGTTATTCAAGTTCAATGCTACGGTCTACGACTGCTGTTAATGTTAATGCCGCTGTTAAGCTCTGACGATGGCCAACTCTACACGGAGAGTGTGCACGCGTGCGCAGTAGTTGTTGTAAGTTTGGAGAGTGCGCTCTCATTCTCAGCTTGGACTCTTTCTTGTTCTGAAGAAGAGGCGCAACGCTCGCTGAAGCGTGTCTGTGTATTTGTGTGTGTATGTGAAGTAGAAATGGGCTCGCGCTTTTCTTCGCTTCTGCTTCGTGTGTCTGCATCGCTGCTGCTGCTGCTGTAGCTGTTGCTGCTGCTGCTGCTGCTGCATGGTCGCCAGTGGCTTTCTTACGAAGACGACGCCGCTTTCTCTGCCGCTGTTCTTGTGCGCTCTCCCGGCTGGTTCCTATTCGCTGTGGAGACCTCTGGGAAAGGCATAAAAGTGGCGCACTCGCTGGCCCACCAGCCATTGCGCGTAATGCAATTGAAGTGCTAACAGCGCCGTCGAGTCAGCAGCAGCAGCAGCAGCATTAGCAGCAGCAGCATCATCAGCAGCAGCATTAGCAGCAGCGTGGACAAAACAACTTCTTTTTTTTTTGTTGAAACAACACTGTGTGCTCCTAGTGAACTTGAAAGTGTGCAGCATTTGCAACATTTGGTGGCATTCGGCTTCGAGTACGAGTTCAAGTACGAGACTCCTCCCAGTGCTCATCAGGGGCAACGTTTTTGACAGCCCCACAAAAGTGTCGAGTGTGAAAGTGCAAGCATTTTTTTCCTGTTCATCTACAAAATACGCGAAAGGATTCTCGCATCCATCAAAAAAACAAACAACTTACCAATCTTCAATATAAACAACAACAACATAAGTACAGAGCAAACTGTTACTAAATCTTTTGTGCAATATACATAAATACAAAGAAGGTAAGCAAACCAAGAAAAGTGCTGAAAAATTAATTATCAACACACATAAATGAAAGAAACGTTTTTTTATTCATTTTTTTATGCAACATTCATAGGAAGTGTTTCCAAAAATGAGTAAAATTAATAAAAGTCAACAGCTCAATAAAATATGAATTAATATCATAAATCAAGCTCATATTAATGTATTAACTAACGAATAAAATTTGACAAAAACTACCTCTAAATAATAAAAATAGGAAATAATAAAATAATCCTATTAATATTATAAATAATATAAAAATAAAGTTATAAAAAATAGCAAGATCTTTATGATATGAAAAAATATGATACATAATTATGAATTCATGTATAAATTAATAACAATAAGTTAAGTTAAAATAATTTTATAAATATTTTAAGGCCAAATTAAAGAGTTTTGTAAAATAAATAGAGATATTTTGGAAGATTACCTAGAAAATGGATTTGTTAGAATGAATTTCGAATACTGAATAAATTTAAAGACAATGACTACTCAGCTTAGACTTGACAATTGTAAGCTGTTAGGTTCATTTTTTTGTTTGTACCTGAAATTCATATGCAAGTGCTAAACAAAAGACTACGACAACGAACTTGTCATGGCACCAAAATGAGTGCAAATTATGCATGCGTATTGTGCATGTATTAGTGTGTGTGTGATTGTGTGTGTATGTGGCAGGATGAGCCGGACATTGACACGCAACGAGTACCCGCAGCGACTTTAACTTTGACTTTGCAGAACTTGCGACATTTTCAATACAAAAAAATGCAGGCAAGAAAAACCCCCCTTCACCACAAAAACCCCTTTCCACTCTAACTGGACACGCTCTCTCTCTATCACATAGACACTTGCACACACAATGGCACATTTAATGCTCTTTCTTTTTGTCTATTTTCGTTACATTACTTTACTTTGCTTTATTTTTCTTTTTTTTTTATTATTTTAATGCTTGCGCTTTATATTTTCTGTTAAAGTCATTAACGCAATTAACCGTTATTACCGGGCCGCCATCGTCGCCAGCGTCGTCGCTGCTGGTCACCCAATTCATTAGGAAAGCATTTAGTGTAAAAAAAAGACACACACACACACACACACACATACACATAGACACAATGAAAAGCAGCAGCAAAAAGCAACGGGCCGAGAGCATGAGAAACGCATTAAAAAAAATACAAAAAAAAAGCGCACGCAGCATAAAGAACTCAAATGCGGAGCAGCAGCCCCCAAAGAACTAACTAGCTGCTATGCCCCAAACCCGCCCCGGCGCCGCAATGCACATAGTCACTATCCATTCAGGCCGGCGTCTGTTTTTATAGCTTTTCACACACACACACATACATGTGTGCCCACATCTTGGGCAGAAGCCAAAAAATGCGAGTTGACTTTGTTGAAATTAAAGTTTATTATTATTTGTTGTTGTTGTTCTTGTTGTTGTTGCTGTTTTGCCGCCCCGGAAATAACGTAATAATGTTGCATAAAAATGACTTGTTGTTTTATAATCGAATCGTTAAAAAGCCAAGAAATAGAAGTAGTCATAAAAGCAGCCACCAGGTTATAACTTACAGAATGGAACACGTTGCATGCGGAAAAACAAAAGACTTAGACAACGAACTTGCTACACAGCAGGCAAGCGGCAAGCGGCAAGCGGCAAGCAGCAAGCAGGCAGCCAGCCAGCAAGCAAAATGCATTTGCCTTCACCATTTTCACGATTACTTAATTACAGCAATGTAAATCAACAGCGAATGCAAATTTTAACTCCCAAACCAACTAGTCGCCACCCTCCCCTCCACTCCAACTCTAAGACCGTTGTTCACCAAAATCTCTCTGTCAACTCTCGTAAGTGCAGCAAATGAATGAAGTTTCTCTGTCGTTAGCTGTCGTCGTTTCGCTGGCCAGCGGCGCCGCCATTTGGACGATGCGTGTCGGGGGCTGGTGGAGGGGCGGCGTGGACAACAAAACTGACCCAAATCTGCCAGTGCTGTGCCCGCTAAGAAAGCCAACACTAACCAAAATATAAGCGAGAAAAAAAGTTAACAACAACTTCAGCAACTTCAACTAAACGTTAAGCGCTAAAAGCTTTTTTTTTTATTTCTATTTTTTGTTGTATCTTGGCCCACTTTTCAATGTATTTATTTCTCTGCAATCAAGTTGCCAAGTTTCGTAGCGGAAATTGATGAAATCGATTTTGATTAGATTAGAATACAACAAATACGTTTAATAACATGTGAGTGCCAGACAAACTAAAAGTTGTATTTACTTGATAAATCTTGGGAAATTTTAGTAAACTGAAGGCTGCAAGAGCTCTAGCTTAAATACTAGTTAGAAAATTAAACACAGTTAAAAAAAAGCACTAAGGATTAAAAGCTAAAAATAACGATAAATGTAAAATATCAATTACTCTACTTTCTTAATTTGAATTTTTATGTATATGTGAACTGGTTTATATTTAATACGGACTGAGAATCTGTTAGAATTATAAAAGTTTTTCGTTTTAACTATTATATTGTGACGATTCATGTAGGTTTTTTTCTAAATATCTTTAGCCTGAGATGTTTAATGGTTTTTAATATATGATATATTTTAACCTTAAGTTATTCCATTTCTTTCTTTACAAGATCTCATACCCAGCTTCTTCGCGTGCATAGTGATACTATACTGATCAGTTTATGATTATAACTTATTATATTTGCTTATTTATATACTATTCTTCAAATTTTTGTTGTTGAGCGAATATTCTTTTTTATAGTTTTTATTTTATCATTTTATTACCATTTTACCATTCACTTTAGAGAGAGATCTGAAACCTTGTTTAATATTTTCTTAATTATATTAAAATATGTTTTTTTTTTTTCGAAATATATGTTATGATGATATCAACTTAAAATGTATGTTCTAATACTATATTATTCAAGGTCTCACAGTTGTTTGCGACGAAGTATGCAAAGTATAAGCATTGCAACAGATTGTGGCTATCATCATTAGTTTTGCTCAGTGTAAGCTTGAACTGGTTAAGAACTTGTCTACGGCCTACACGAGCAACTACTTAAAAGAAAATTCAATGCTTAACTGCGACAAGACGATGCTTGTTCATCCTGTCTCACATTTCGGCCATCAGTTGCTCACCCATTTGCTGTTGTTGTTGTTGGTGTTGCTGGTGTTGTTGTTGCTGTGGTGTTGTGGCACATTTGGGTTCGGGTTTGTGCCGCTTCGCTGCGGCAGTTGTAACTGAATGCGCTGTGGCACAGTTTGTTTTTTCTTGTGTTGTTTTTGTTATTGTTGCTGCTTTTGTTGTTGTTGTCGTTGTTGCTGTTGTTGTTGTTGTGGCGCTGACCCACATTCAGCAGCTGTTGAAGCACTCTGATCAAATTAAGCCAACGAAATCAGCACCTGTTGCGACAATAGCTTCGCACTCTGCACAACAATTGCGAAAGATGCTTAAATAAATAGATAAATAGAGAATTAGACAAATAGGCAAATAGTGAAAAAAGTAGTAAATAGTGCCCAAAACATACTTCAAGAATTCTTCAGTTCGCATTTCTCTTCAAAGCACGTAAATGAGCGCGCGCTGACAAATTCGAGTATCTGTTGAATGGTCAGCGATACGAGTGTTTTCTTTGAGTATGAATATGAGTGTAAGAATGAGTGTGAGCTTAGAGTATGAGTACAAGTGTACTCATTTAATCGCTTAAACACTCGCCAAGTTGCAACTTCACAAGTTTTTCGCAACCAAACAAACAACAACTGTTCCAATTTGGAATTCAAGAAACCAAATGAAAGATCATTAAATGCTGCTTCGTCTGCTGCTGCCAATGATGAGCTGGCACTTTCGGCGTTCCAGCTCAAATATTTTCGTTTTCTTTTGAAGGGTAGAGGGGGGTTGAGAAGCAGCTACTTGAATCACTTGTATTCTGGAATCTGTGCTAGTCAACGGTTATTTTCTTTTTCTTCTTTTTTTTAACAGCACGCCCCACTGACCATTCAGCTCTATTCAAACCATACATACTCATAGATCTGCGCCCTATAAGCCAAATGCTTTTGCTTTGTTCGCGTTTCCATTCCCATTATGAATTTGTTTTGTCGCATTTTGTTGTATCTCTGGCTGTCTGCATCAACTTTCGTTTCCAATTAGGCCAACAAATTATACAACTAGCACAGCCTCTTAAAAAGGAATTCTATTGATATTAAAGCAAAATCTATGAGTAATAAACTAAATGACAACGCAGGCTATAAACATTGTCGGATTAACGAGAGAAAAGCAAACAACAAGTGGGATTAAGTTGAGTAAAAGTGGCAATGGATTTCTTTTTTTTGTATGTTTATGTAAATATTTTTGAGTACTTCTGATTCAAGTTTACTATAATTGTATTTCTTTGGGCACATTTCAATTTTTTTGTAACAGTGTTCCTAGTTCAGCAGCTAAATAAAAACTTTAATCTTATAAAAGCACACGTTCTTAAAGTCTGCTTGTCTATTTGAACAATGGCTTCTATTTATCTTAAGATTTGCTTCGTTCTGTTAATTTTTACAGCAAAAATTTCTAAATTTTATAATTTTTATGATTTTAACAACACTTTTGTAAATTTGTTTTGTGCTCACACTTTTTTGTTGCATTACACTATGCAATAACATTTTGTTGCTAGAACAGTGACTTTATTTTTTTAAACATCTATGCATAAATATAAATGTAGCTAGTATTTTTTAGTATTTATATACATTGGCTGAATTTAATCAGATATTTTTTAGTCAAATATAAATATAATTAAATTTTTTGTAAAATTCCTTAATAAATACCATGGAATATATACATATATAATGTCAGTATTGATGTCTGACAAAAATGTTCTCATCATGTTGTCTAGTGCTGTTAATGTCGCTTGTCAACATCTTTCGCTCATCATGGGGCTGCCTAATATATTTGAATTTCCAGCTTGATTAGCATCCATATGAACTCGTCATTTGATTGAAAGATGATGACATGAGGCGTATACGCGGAAGAAACAAAGAATGAACAAAGCAGAGAAGAAATAGAAACAGCCGAAGAAGAGCTGGCATGATGGATTAACAAAGTCTTGTCCACTTGTCCACGCAATGTGTGAAAGTGTTCCCATTTCGAGTGTGATTTCAAGTTGGGCGTCTTTTTTTTTTTTTTTTGGTTTTCGACACGTTCTGTTTTTGAAAATGATATCATTGCACTTGACGTGGCCAACAGCAAGGTAGAAGAGGGTACAACAAGCTTGTTGACGTACGTCCGTGTGTGTGTGTGTGTGTGTGTGCTCATTTAATTCTTGAACCTCTTGGCAACAGTTTTAATGAGCAGCGTCGCAGCGTCTGAAGTTTAATTAGACTTTATGCGTATGCAAATGCATATAAATGTGTGTGTGTGTGTGTGTGTGTGTGTGTGTGTGTGTGTGTGTGTGCTTGTATATGACTGAAAACTATGTTTTTGGAGTGTGCGAAGTGTGGCTGTCTCTTTCGCGCCTGCACTCTTTAAGTCTGTGGCCTGACGCGCTCCATAGAATTTTCTGTGGAAATTGGAGCAACTGCAGCGCTTTGGCATCGTTATTTGTTATTCACACAGCAAATACAATAACAGCAGCAGCAGCTCAGCCCCAGCAGTTCAGCAGCAGCAGCAGCTCAGCCAGGCGTTGCACATTTGCATAGAGTTTAATGAAAATAGCAGCCAAGTATGCCGAGTTTGTGTCTTAAGTCTTTTGTTTGCAATTCGGTCAAGTAATCAAATAGAAAGCAAACATTTATTATTATTGTTGTCGTTGTTTTTGTTATTGTTGCTGTTGCTGCTGCTGCTGCCACTGATTGTTGATTATGGACCGCATTTTTTTTTTATATATACTATTTTTTGTATGTATACATTTTGCTGCCATCTTCTAAGCAAGAAACGTCATGTTCATGTCGCCAAGTTTCCATGTCGCTTGTGTCGCTTACTTTTTCCTCCCCTCTCTCTCTTTCTGTCTTTTATTTTTTTTTAATTGTTTCGTGTTGTAGTTGTTAGTTTAATTACTCGACATGTTGTTGCTGTTGCCATGCAAATATATATCCGCCAGTCCATGTCCCGATCTTTGCCGTTTGCCGGCCACATGCAGCGCAAAACATTTCTTTTTGCACTTTCCACTCGCTGCGCTCGATTGAATGATGACTCGACGATTCGACGATTCAACGAGTAACCGAATGGCCACGAGTACACAGCTGGTCAGGTGGGCTGCTGCTGCTCCTCGGCTGCCAGGAATCAAGCGCGGTCGGGGCGAAGCGGGGCGTGGTATGGCATTTTTGTTGCTGTTGTATTTTGTGGAGCCAGTCAGCGCATATATCAATAACCCATTAGACGAGCTTGGAGTTGAAGCTGGAGTTGGAAGCTGTGGAGACGAGGCAAGCTACGAGTAGTAGATACCGTTACGCAGCAACTTTTCAGTAAGAGAGAGAGAGAGAGAAAGAGAGGAGGGGCCGGAGGGGTGTAGCGGTTTACTAGCCAAAGAACATGTTGTTGCCGCTGCTGGAAACCAGAATGAAGCGCGCAAGCAACGGCATTATGATCTTAATGATGATGACAATTGCGTTGTTGCTGTTCTTGGCCAAGGCACACGGTCAACAACAACAACAAGTCACAGCTGACCAGAAAATAAGCTCAAATAGGCATTTAAAGCTGCGGCTGCTGCACATCTTCATTGGCCAGATGCGCACCCAAGGCCCAAAACCCAAGCCCAAAAAAAAAAGATAATGAAAAAGAAAAGTAGCTAAAGTTACACAAAAAAAAAAAAAAAAAACAGTATCAGTTTCAAAACGAAAACCGAAAAGAAAACTTGTTCTTATATGCCGCCTGCTCCCCTGCTGAGCTGCTGCGTGTTTTTTGATCGAAAAATGCATTTCTCCAAAGCTGATTGTTATTATGATCAGTTTCGGGAATAACTAATAATTAAGGCGCATTGTTTCGCATCAGCGTTGAAATATTTGAAAGACTAGCTGCAGTTAGAAAATGCCATAAAAGAACATGAGAAAATAAGTAGAAGCAGCAAAAGTTCAGCTGGTTTGAGAAATAAGTCGTTGAGATGGATTATAAATTGATGTTAATAAAAATCAACTCCGTCAAAGTTTATTAAAGCAAATGGAAGAAGCTTTTAATTGGCTGCTCATCAAATTGGAAAAGGCTTAGAGGATTCATAATTTATTTAAAGCTTTAAAGCCAGAACGTTAAACAGGTTAATTATACTCACAGTGACAAGCACATTGCATTTAGGAATTTAGGAATCTTGGAAGCATATTATTATTGCTAATAGCTTATAGAAATATACAAAAAAAATATATATTAATGTTTTAAATATTTCTGACTAACTGAACAGCAAATATATTATATACAAATTCATAATAACTTGGAAGTATACACAGAAACATGTTTATTTATTCACTTTTTTAATGTCGACTAAAAACAAGCGACATAGGCAAAATTTAAATTATCAATAAATTAAAATTGAAAATATTTTTAAAATTAATTAAATATTAAAATTATAAAAAAAACTTTGGAAAAAATTAAAAAAGTTAAATAAAAACAAAAGCAACATACAAGTTTCTTAACTTCATTTATTGAACAAAAAATGTACTTATTTTATAATATGTAGTTAATTAATTTAATAAATTTTTCAAAAACAGTTTTAACCTAGGCTGTCTAACTATATATTTTGTTCATTAAAGCCAGTTTTATTTTTTAAGCCCACCTATTAAATTTGTGCTCGTTTTCTTTGCAGCTTTTTACAACGACAAGTTTTGAGCTGTCCCCACTAGAAGGTAAGCTACTGATATGTTTAATATACTTTTTTTATAGCCATCTAGAATTAGATATTGCGCACAAAGACAAGGCAGGTGTTGAGCTTAAAGTGTTGAAGAGTTGAGCCACTGAGCAACAGAAGTTGGCTTGAGTTGTTGCTGTTGCGAGCTCTTCAAGTAGCAGCAACATCTAATCGTAGTTGGCAGTTGTTGTTGCTGTGCTATGCTTATTTATAAGCCTTGGCCCTTATGCTGCAATCAGTTGGCAATTAGTCACTCAAACTGACTGACTGGCTGGCTGTCTAGCTGGCTGGCTGGCTGGCAGCAATGATTGCTGCTGCTGCTGCGACTGTTGCAAGTTGCAACTACTACCCATACTTCACAATTAGGGCTGCGTGGCTACAGATAAATGTCAGTGGCCTCAGTCCCCACCTAATTGACGATCAGCAGCAGCAGCAGCAGCAGCTTTTAGCTTTGGCGGCAGCGTTGGCGGCGTCCAATGACATTGAGTAATGCGAGCAACGCTTTAGCAACAGCATAAGTTGCAGTTGCAGTTGCAACTAACCATTGGGCATTGCTTTTGATTTGTTTAAGGCCGCCAACAGTTGACGACTGGTCAACAATTAAGTTCTGTTGCTCTTATTGCTGACAAAACGAAAAATGAATTGCCGCTTTCGAAAATAGAAGTAGACAACAACACAGCAAGAGCAACAACAAAACGCAGGCGGCAACAATTGCAGCCCCACAACAACGCCCCAAGTTGTCGACCAGCAACAACAGCTTTGGCCAAGTGCTGGGCGCGTCTCAGTCTCAACAATTTATTATCTGGATCTCTAGCTGTAGCTGTAGCTGAAGCTGATGCTGATGCAGCTGCAGATGCATCTTCATGCTGCCCGAGACCAAGACCAAGACAAGCCAAGCCAAGCCAAGTTGCTTCAGCCAAGTTGCGTTCGATGCCGCGCCCCGTCATTCCAATTAATATCTATCTCTATTTTTAATTCGACTTTTGATTATTGCTCAGGCTTGTAACGGTGCAACGTGTATTGTAGGCGTGGCTGATGCATTTCAGCACTTTGCATCAATATGAAACAAACAAAAGACTACTAATTAAGCTATGCTGCTGCTGCTGGTATGAGGAAGCTGTTGCTGTTGTTGCTGCCACAAAAATAGCTGTGTGTATCAGTCGTTTCTATCTAGCAACAATTCGTTGCACATTCCTTGCTTCATTTTTAGTTTTGTGTGATTTTATTTTATTTTTTTCTATTTAGCTGCACTTTTTACTCGTTTATCACCTTGAATGCATCCATTTCCGGCCCGTGCAAAAAAAAGATTTTCGCTTTGTTTTGCAGCCGCTTTCTTTATTTATCCAGCGATTTTCCTGCGCCCCGCCTCTTGTACTTAGATTCTGCAAGTCACCATAACGAACACACAAATCTTCTTTCAACTTGCAATTCCATTTTGCTCTTTGGTTTGTTCGTTAACGCTTCGCTAATCGTTACAATCATCAAATTTCCCCTCTTTAGCCCCCCCCTGTTGCCTACGCCACTGTAATCGCATGCTGTCAACTATTTTTCATATAATATCATATTTAACCATCTCTGTTAGCTGTCATATTGATTTATTATCAACAATTCGCGTGGAAAGTTGGCCATTTGTGGCACACATTTTCATTGTAATTAGCGCATTGAGTAATTAATTTATCGATATATATCGAATCATTATCGTTCAATTATATAAATATCGTTTTATTTTACATTTTCAGTCGATCCTATGCCCATTTTGTTGTTTTCTAGCTTATTTGCTGACAGTTCTACAAACGCTTCAAAAAAATCGATACCAATTAATCGATGCTTTTGATTTTTAAGTAATACAATTTTGTAATGATCGTTGATAAATCAATATAAATTTATCGATTGTTCGCGTTGTCGATTTTTTGCTTCGTTTTATTGCTAATGCGCTGGCCATTTAAAGACACTTCATATAAATCGATACACAATTTATCGATTGTTTTCGCTTATAAATTCAATTTCGCTTTTTTTCAACGCATTTTCGATTATTCGCTTGGGTTATTGCCCATTTCTCATCGCTGGCCGAGTAACTCTCCACCCCGCCTGCAGCTAACTTATAGCTAACGTCATTATCATTATCATTATCATGATGATGATGATGACGATGATGATGATGAGGATGATGATGATCATGAGTATCGTTATTATTATCATCATTTAGAAGTGGCAATTGTTAATTTATTGTTTTTGGCTGCCCGCGAGCATTTATTGATTCAGCTTGCCAATTATTGTGCAAATAAATTCCAAATTGCGTGCGGCAACAACAACAACAACAACGGCAACAGCAACAACATATACTACAACAACGCCAACTACAACGATTGCGGCAAAACTTGGCCAACGACAAAGTGTTCGCTTCATGAACTTGGCTGAATGTTGTTCTGGTTGTTGTTGCTGTTGTTGCTGTTACTGCTGTGGTCATTGCCAATGGCCAAGCACATACATTTTTTGTACTTTATGGGCAATTTTGAGCGTCCAACAAACAACAAGAACAAATGGCCAACAGCGGCAAGTCTAACAAACCAAGTAACGGATACACTTACCACACTCGAAACGGGGTTGCGGGAACAGTGGCAAGGGGCATAGTTGAAGAAGCAAGAATTTTGCTAACAATGCGTTCCATTGTGCAATACAAATTGTCACACAACAGTTTACCTGTGTGTTGCGACTGCTAATTAGCTCAAGTGTAGGAGTTCATTATTATTTTGAAAAGTGATTTCTGTAACTGCGCTGATGGCAAATCTGTGCAATCTAGTTGACAAAAATGAAAAGGAGCCGAAAAAGGAGTTAAAGCAGCCGCTTGTCATTTGTTTGCTCACTTTATGAAACTGCCAGTTGCTCTGTGGTTGCTGCCAGGCTGCCAGGCTGCCAACAATGCCAACTTCATCTTCGTCTGCAACAGCAACAGCAACAACAATAACAGTAACAATAACTTGGCCTGCAGCTGCTCCTGCTCCTGCTTGGACTTTATAGCTTCTGCTAGCCTCAGGCTGCCTAAGACTGCCAACCTGACTGACAGACAGACATTGGGATTAGCATTAAAACATCAGCCGCAGCCCATCAATGCCAGGCGTATAGCGCAACAAAGCCAAAGCCAACATTGAGCAGCGCATAGAACACTGCCAAAGACAAAGACAAAGACAAAGGCAAAGTTAAAGACCGATGCCGATACCAAAACCCAGAGCTAAAGCAAAAGCTATTGCTATTGCAGTTTCTGCTTCTGCTTCTGGTCGCGCATGTTATGCAATTTTAGCTACTTAATGCCCATCAGTCAATCAGTCCAAATGTCTGTCATTTTTGATCTCTTCGCTGACAGCCACTTCTGATAGCCTGTGACTCCATACTCCATACTCCATACTCCACGCTACATGCTCCTTGTTCCACGCTCCATGCTCCATACTTCTGGCCGCAGTCATGTGTTAAGCACATATTTTCAATGCCTGCATTTGGCTATGCATCTTGAGGTGTATAACTTATAATTTGTTTAGTGAATTTAAATTTGAATTGAGCTTTTAGCTAACAGTTTATAGAAAATGGTTTCAAGTGGATATTTTTCTACATAGTAGTAGCACAAGATGTTCATGGTATGTTGAGTTTGACTGTTAAACTATAATTGATACTGTTGCATGACTTTAAAAGAAGTGCTTCTAAAGAAGTGGGCTATTAATTTAGATTGAGTTCTTATACAAACCAACAGATGATGCTTGTTTTCTATTAACTGTGCTATTTTAAATAATTTAAATTTGGGTAATTCTTCGTTTAGTGGCGCGTAGCTAAAACGATTTGAAAAAATTCGCTCTTCGCCAAAAAATCCGAACAAACTTAAGAGATCATTTTCCGGTGGCGGAGGTTGACTTTAAAAAAAAATAAATTCAGAAAACTTACTTTAAAGTTGTCCAAACGCATGAAAACTGAGTGCTGTTATCGTTAACAGTGCTGTATGATACGGCAATTCTGCTACTCTTTTAACGTATGCAGCACTGTTAACGACTTTTTAATTGTTTTTACTATATTGTCCTGCAAAAATGTCAAACTCCACCATCGGAAATTGATTTCTTAAATATTTGCGGATATTTTGAGCACATGACCCCATGTTTTCGAAATTTGTTGTCTGTTTAAGTGGCTAGCTGCTGGCTGTGAACAGTCCACAGCAATTGCCTATTAACTGTCTCCAACAGTTGTCTGCCAACATTGGAATGCTGTTAACTTTAAAAAATGCTGACTGTCAATAGTCCATAGCTGTAAACTGTTACTCAATTGCCCAGTTAAAGTCAACAACTGTTAACTAAAATATTAAGAAACAAATTATGGTCAAGGGCAATTAGTCGAAGCCCTTAAGCATAATTTGCTACTGTATTTTTAGAAATTTTAGTATCTTAGCTAAATAATAAAAGAGATTAAGAAAATTTTGCAAAAACTGTAAATGGTGTTTAATGGTTTGATAAATGCATTTTTTATGATCTTTCTATGGGCAAATCGAAGCAATGCAGCTGCTGAGATTCGTTCAGCGAAAGATTTGCACACTTTGAGGGCCGGCCATTTTCGGTGAGCTTTCCATTTGGGCAATAGCAACAGTAACAGCAAATGGCCAAAAGAACTTGGCAATTTGGAAGGGAAAATAAAAAACTAAAAACAAAACTTTACCGCAATTGGGCAATTGAATTGGCCATAAACCAAACGAAATTTGTTGGCCATTAAGTGTGCACCATTAGTAACAGCACACATTAGCCTTTGGCTTTGGTATATGGGTAAATGGTAAATGTTAAAATGGGCTAAGAGGCTATAGAGACTAAGAATTCCATCATTGGCGAGAAAGTTGTGCCAGCAGCCATCCATCAATTGATTCTAAATCGATGCGATAACAACCAACGCCGCCAAGTCAACCAAATTTAGCAATTTAGCCATAAATGAAAGACCAAATTGCAGAGCTTCACTGATCACAGTTTGCCAGTTGCCAGTTGCAAGTTACCAGTTGCAAGTTTGCCAGTTGCAAGTTGGCAGCCATTGGCGATTGCCTGACGGCTGTCTGACTGGCAGTTTAAGGCTCATTAAAAACGCCCCAAATGCACCCGCTATGGAAGTGGCCAACCAGTCTGCAACTTCGGCTCCAGATTCAGCTTCAGCTCCAGCTTCAACTTCAGCTTTAGCTCCAGCTTTGGCACTAGATGCGAAGTCCAGACGTCTGGTGGCTTCATTATTGAAATGCGCTCATAAAATATGAGAAATAATTGCAATTATTGAGTATGCTTTTAACAAGCTGCAAAATGCAATGCTGCCTCAGGTTTTATTTACACTGCACAAAATGCTATTTTGCAGCTATTTTAATGTACACTTCGAAAATTTCAATTAAAAAATCACATTATTTTACAAAATAGCTTGCCCAACATACTAGAATAAACTTTACAGATGTGCTGACAAAGGTATGCCGCATTAACAGATACCTAGCTGTTAACAGTTTGTTGGTTTTGTTAACATATAAATGTTTTGCTGCAAGCGACTTTTTACATGTTTAATTATTGGCTTAAACAAAACATATTCATACATTACATATTCAAACAAATCGTACGATTTTGTTCATTAAAATTTGTGGCCAGCGCCGCCAAGCTCAACCGCCCTTGCAAGCTCAAATCACTTGCAATAAAACATGTTAACAGCATCAAATATATATGTATGGAATATATATGGAATCACTTGTTCAATTAACTTTAATTTTGCTCACAGTGTGCGGCATTTTAGCTGCTTAACTTAACTAGCTCAGTGCAACCATTTGTGGCACATGAGTTGTGCGCCCACGCGGCCCCCAAACCAAATGCTGAGCCCAAGCTGAGGTTCACTATCTCAGCCCAGTTTCCCAGTGCCCAGGGTCTCAGTGTTCAGTGTTCAGGGTCCAGTGTTCAGGGTCCAGTGTGCATGGCATTTGTTGTGCATGTATTTGCATTTTTCAATTTTCCCCGCGCCATATTTAAAAGACGTCTTGGAACGCGGGCGAAGATCTCTGTCGTTGGATGTGTGTATGCATGTGGATGTGAATGTTGTTGTTGTGGCTGTTGCTGTTGCTTTGGTTTAGTTTGTTTGTCAGACTCATTTGAATGCAGTCGCTATTTATGTTTTATGCTAAAGGCTGCCTAGAAGAAGATAACACGCAACCGGCAATGGCGACAACACCGAATGGCTTTTGGCTTCTCTCTCTCTCTGATCTTTCATCTCTCATCTGCTGGTTGTTTAGTTTGCCCAGTTGCTCAGTTTTTTTTTGTTCAATTCTTCAGTTCTCCAGTTAAGGCAATGCTAAACGAGGTTGGGCTGGCCAGTTTAAATTGTTACCTTTGTTTGCTTCAGCTTGAATATATCTCACAGCAAACTCTCGCCCGGCGACCTTTTAAGGTGCGCTAACTGTGCTCATATATGTTTATATAGATACATGGTATAAACATACGTATATGCAAATAGCTCTGCCTCCAAAAAGCCTGACCCTAGCCCTGCCCCTAGTGTAGCCCAAAAGTGTCGGAAGCCGCTTATTGAGTGATCCGTTTATCTGATCTGTTCATAAATCAAAGGGAACGCACTTAGTTAGCAACTGTCCTCCTGCCAACTACCTGACTGACTGACAGACAGAAAGACACACAGCCAGAGGGACAGTTTTCTGTTTATACTCTTTTTTTAACTTTTTTGAAAAAAAAGGAAAAAAGAGTATATTGGGTTTGTGAAATGTCCGTCTGTCCGTCTGTCTGTCCGTCTGTCTGTATGAACGCAGGTTTTTTCCACAATTTTGAAGCTAGAGCAACCAAACTTGGTATACATGTTGGTATATACCATAGGCAGACAAAGTGTCAAGATCTCCCCCCCACCCCCACCCCTTCCCCCACAAACCGCAAAAACCTATATCTTCCACAGTTTTATAGCTAGAGTAACCAAATTTGGCACAAGGGCTACTTATCACATCCTTCATTGATCTGGCAAAAAAAAATTTGGCCACGCCCACCCCCGCCCCCACAAATAGGCAAAGTCTGTATCTCCCCCACCCCTTTAGCTAGAATCACCAAATTTTGCAGGTTGAATTCTGTTGCCCTATTTAATAGATTGGATAAAAATATTTTTGCCACGCCCACCCCCACCCTTGCAATCAAGCAATGTTTGTTTCTCCCAAACCTGTAGAACAGGCCCAACCAAATTTTAATTGATGGCAAAACTTTAAAGATTTGAGCAGAAATTCAATTGCCACGCCCACTGACTCCGCAAAGAGGCGAAAAAAAGAGTATATCGCAGTCGGGTGCATCCGACTGCAACGTTCTTACTTGTTTTGAGATAGAATCATCAACATATTTGTAAGCCGAACAGAAGAATATATTTGAAATGCATAAGTAAACAGGGAATATAAACAAAGATTATAGTATAAAGCTTGTCCCAATTCGAAACGTTAATTTCAAGCACACGATTTGAATACAATCCCATTTATATATTTAGAGCGAGCAGTGTTGCTTTGAATTATAATAGAACCAAGTCAAAGTGAGTAAATAAAAAAATGGTTAGAATCAAATAAACTAGAAAATATTGAGCTTAGAGCATAATTGAATAAAGTTGAATAGAATCAGATATGTAGAAATCAATTGAAGAGAATAAACATATGAAAAGGAATAAGCTATAAAACTATAAGCCAAATTTGTGAATCTTAAAAAAAAGAGAGAGAGAGTAGAATAGAATCAAATAAAATCCGATTAAATGAAATTTTATCCATTTAATAAGTCTGGAATATAAACAAAATACAGAAACATTAAATATATAAAATAATAAATTTGGATTAATAGACCAAAATATGGGAGAAAAGCGTAGATACGGCTAAAACTGTGGCACAGAATGTTTCATAATTGTACCAAATTCTTGTTAGAAAAGTTGATCATCCTCAAGTGTTGGTAACAAACGCGATCCTTATCTCAGACATTAGACAATACAATATAAACTTATAGATTCGATAGTGAATAAAATCTGGATACTATCGAGTTTTAATAAAAGCTCAATACTAGCGATGGTTTTTTCCACCTTTAATACACAGTCGCACACACACACAAAATGTTGAAGATTTCAAATGTCAATATAGACTTGAGTCTCATTTGCATATAGTCAAACTTATGTACTCTATCTTTATACGAGTATATAAGTACGTATGTATATGGCATGTAATTGCATCTATCATTGAAAGACTGTGCATGCTGGTGGCCAAGGTTCTATATAGCTGAGTTGACTGCCAGGTTGGCATTAACGAGATGATCGGACAACGATAGAAAATGCAATGTCAGGAGCAGTCTGGCATTGGGCTGGTTAAGGTGGGGTAGGGTATCATATGGGTAGGGTACATGGCGACAAAAGCAACATTGACATTTGCATCGTTAGTTTGCTAGATCTGGCAGTCCTGACAGAGTAGTTGTTGTCGTTGTTGTTGTGTTTGTTGCTTCATTAGATGAAATAAAAACTGGCTAGTTAATAAGGCAGCTCAAGTCAATCAGCAACAGCAACAACTGCAACAAACAGCAACAGCAACAACTGCGGCAACAGCAACAACTGCAACTTCAGCAACAACAACAGTTGTTAGCCAAATGCTGTTTGCCGTTGCATCTTGTGGCAGCCACAAACCGGTCAAAATTAACCTACTTAACCGTACCAACAATACAATGCCAGCTGCTGTTGTTGTTGCCATCGCCTTTCCCAAAAAAAAAAATACAAAAAAAACCAAAATAAAAATCACAAAAAGAGGCAAAACAAATCTTTTGTACGTGCCTCACTGGTCGAAAAGAAAAAAAATCCAAATGAACTGAAGATGCAGTCGCCAGCAGAGCTGTGGCAACCCCTCCCCCACAATTTGTTAGATATATACCGATAATTTCCAATTGAAAATTATAATTCCCTAATGCGCTTTTGTTTAATCTGTATTCACTCACGAGCTTGCATTGCATTTTCGTTTCATTGAAAGTTTCAAAGTCAAATGTCACACGCAAGAAATATTGCCTAGAGAAAACAACTAAATGCTGCCACGCCTTTAACTCCGCCCCTTACTGGTCATAACTATATTGTTAAGAGAAAAATTTTAGAAAACCAATGCTGCCACGCCTTGAGCTTAGTCCACTAGGCCAATTTCTCTCTTAAAATACTAATTACATTTATGTCTGTATTTTTAAATTCCATTGATTTTCAAAATATTAGCTAAGACTTATTTATTATTATTTATTAATATTATTATTTGTGCATTTTAATATCCAACTTGATATCTCATTCGAAAAGAGGAACTTGAAATCAAAGAAAAAATGAATCGGAACAAAAATAATTATGTTGGAAAATATTTAGAACACTTTGCGGTTTTGGTAAATTGATATAAAAAGTCAACATTTCTAACCACAGATCATGTAGAAATTAGTCACCTAACTTTAGCTTACCTAGCTATATAATGGTTGCACTGTTCTATGGTTTTGTTAGCTATCAAATAACTAACATGAAATGCAGTAATAAAAAAAAAAACTATCGCATTTCCTAAGAGATCATGGCAAATGGCAATGGCAATGGCTCGCTGTCAAGCTATGACTGCTGCTGCTCGGCATAGATTGCTAGATTTATCTATACACGCTGTTAATGGAAGTTGTGTTGCTATTTTTTTTTTCTTCTTTTATTTTTGAGGTTAACCGCGCTGCGAAATTGAAAATTGCGAATGGGCCAAGGCAGGCAGCAGAAAAAAAAAAATGAAAAGAATGGAAAAGCCTACCGCAATCAGGTCTAAGACAAAAGCAAAACGAGTCAAGCGAAAATTTCATCGCACTCTCATCAGACTGTGGCAGTGTCGATATCATCTCTTAGCTTCAGTTTGCGCAGTTCTACAACTTTAGCGGGTTACAACTTTAGTTACAGCTGTGCCTGGCGACTGCCCATTTTACCAAGGTTAATTGATTATCTTGGCGGGGTTCTGGCTGCCAACTGGCGCTGATGCAATTTAGCTGCCCCGCTGCGTGTCCATATCGACAGTCACATCGACAACCACATCCAGAGCCACATCCAGAAAGCCACATCGAGAGCCACATCCACTCTTCGTGTGGTGCAAATGAAGATCAGCGTACATTTCGACCGCAATGACAAGCGTCACGAGATCAAAGCATTAAAAACCAAATTAGAATTTCGCCAAAAGACCATAGGCGAAACTTGCACTCAGAAAAAAATATATATCATTCGGAATAGTAGATCAAATTGTGTTTCAAATCAAAAGCACATGCTGACAAAAGTTGGTTTATTTTTATAAAAAGTTTAAATAGTTAAAAACAAGATTGAAAAGATATTTTCGGCGTTCCATAGATATATACTCTTACAGATACGTTTTTTCAGATTGTTTGTATGACAGCTATAAGATATAAAATTCCAATTTTGATAAAACATCGTCAACATGTGTGAAACATTAAACAATTGGATTATGGCTAACCAAAATAAAACGATTAAATTGGAAAAATGTTGGATTGCTCAAATGGCTATAGCTTGAAATTCCTGCCATACATTTTTACGAGTCATGATTTTTTCAAAACACTTTTAATGAATCTCAATGCTTAAAGAAAAATTTAGGTCATTGAAATTTTTTTCGATTTTTCATCGAACTATAGAATTTTATTCCAGATAAAGTATTAAAAAAAAAAATATTTTCGCAATGTCAAATTCAAAATATTCAAAATTATTAGATATATGTATAAAACTGATTTGCTTTTGAAACATCATTTTTTAAATTCGGGAATGCCAAATATTTTAACTCACTTAAAAAAAAAACCAATCGGAAAAAACTTTGAAAATTTTTTAAAAAAGGATTTTGCCATAAAATAAAAATAAATTATTTTCCTCATTTTGTGACATAGTGTAAACGTTCTGTGGGCTTTGGTGGTTTAACGATTAATTGAAACAGGAAACTGATAAAATATCGATGAACGCACAATTACATCGAATAGTCTATACTTTTCGATGGCGCTGCCATTCGATTCACTGTTTTTTCTCAGTGAGCTTAAAGTTTTTTTTACTTGCCCTCTTTGGTAAACTTGAAAAGATTTCTGGTGGCAGCAACAGCAGCAGCTAACACAATGTTCTCTCTCGCTCTCTGGCACTGGAAATGGCTGCAAATGTGGCTTTGGCTAAGTTGCTGTTGTTGTTGTTGTTTTTGTTTGTGGCAACACCAAAAGCAGGCCGGCAAATGGCTGGAAAATCAAGTGATTACTGTCTGGCATCACGAGTAATGAAACGTGACTCAAATCGCAGTTAAACACCCCAGCGACAGTGGGACTAGAAGACTTCGGACAGACAACCACACACACACGCAAAGCAAAATGCCAAAACCAAAACCCAATTTGAGCGAGCTAAAACACGAGGCAAACAGCAATTAGAACAAACCAAAAACAAAACAAAAAAGAGTAACAACATCAGCAGCAACATCGGCGAAACAACAGCAACATCAGCTAGCAACATGCAAGCAACAAGACCAAAACTGGCAGTTTGGCCACTGAAGGAAGAGAACCTGAAGGAATCTGCTGGTACCTGGTGTAACCTGGAGCAACTTTGGAGCTGGTCACTGGTTAGAGAACTACATCATCAATGTCGTTGCATGTCAGCCATTTGGTTAATGGCAACCATTTGGTGTGCAGTGTCGACGTTGCTGTTGCTCCTGCCAGTCTGAACAGGATGTTTCTTTTTTTTTCGTTTCTTTTCGTTTCTTTTTTTTTTGTATTTTTGTCTGTTTGGTTTAGGATGTGCAACAAGACACCAACTACATGGCTATGTGTCTGCATGTGTATTGACCCAAAGGGTGGCTTAGCCTAGTTAACAACAGCAACTGTTGTGTCTGTGCTGCACAGTTGTTTTTTGCTTTTAGAGGGCCATCTAAATTAAACCTTAACAATACAACATTAAAAACATTTTAAGGAATTTAGGAAGGAATCTGTCTCTCTCTCTCTTCAAGTTTCAGCTGAAGAATATATTTTTTAAAGTTTAGTATTTTGAATATGGATTTAGAAGTTATTCCTAACAAATTGTGTAGAACTGTTAGAACGTATAGCTCGTAAAATGATAGTTGGAGTCAAAATGTTATAACTGAAAAGAGTTTGTTTCTGTATCTCTGATCCAGTTACACTTGTGTGCAGCCTGTGGCATTTGCTTAGTCCATTGTTAAATCAGAACGCTATAAATGGTAATAACCGCATAGTCCATATCCGTTGGCCGATGTCCATGAATTTTCTAGAAATTTGCATACGTTGTTCTAAGGAAACCGAATACTTTTCGGGTCGAAAAGGTTGGCCCGTTAGGCCCAAACTGAAATCTATGCAAATGTTGAGCGGGTACACGCCCAACTGGCAACTTGCAACTGGCAACTTGCAAGTTGCAACTGGCAAACTAAGGGGCACACGTGTGTGTTTTGGCAGCGTTTCGCTCTGTTTACAGATGCAAAACTGACACTGCAACACCAGGCGACTTGGCACTTGGCTGGCAAGCCATAGATATCATCATACACACATACACACACACACACACAGACACACATAGATACATGCATCACACAGCTACAAAAGTTGGTGTTTAAAATATTTCACTTTTGGTTCTTTGCCCTGTCGCCCACCGCAGAGCTATTGTTGTTGTTAGCAGCCAACAACAATGGCCAGTCCACACAGCTGAGGATGAGGTTGAGGATGATTTCTTGGACTCCAACTTCAGTTCCAGCTCCAGCTTGCATCTTGGCCACCACAAAACGGCAAATGGCAAACGGCAAACGGCAAATGTAATTCATGGCATTAAAACACAAGGCAGAGGCCTCAAAATGGAAAATTGCCATGCATAACAATTTTTTTTCTCTCTCTAGTTTTGCTATTTTTTGTTTTGTATTTTGGTTTATTATAAAGAGTTTCAAAGTGCTGTCTTGAGGGCGGCCAAGCGGTGTGAAGCAGGAGGGCAACAATTTATGCGAAGCGAACGTAATTTTGTTAGAGATTTTCAAGTTACCATGAAACTGTTGCTGTTAGATCGCCACAGTTGATTATGCGTTGAACATTTTTATACACTTACTTATATATTATATTTATAAGGAATGCGCCGTTAGGATTCCACCTTGAGATGTAAATCTTTAATGAACAGCGATGTTTAGCATCGCAAGAAAACATCAAAGCAGCAATATATCGCCAAAAATAAAAGTATTTCAATTTTTGACTGATTGCTACTATACAACAAAAATGTTCTGCCAACCTTAACTATGGCAGCTGTGTGCTATACTGAGCCAATCAAGCTGCTGCCAAAATATTTATAAATTTTGTTGTCATCACTAGATTTTACAAAGAATACGCACAGCTGAGCGAACTGGAATTTGAACAGCAACTATTGCTCAGGTTAGCAATTACCTGATCGCAACTCATCAGCTAACTGAGAGCACAGCCATGTTGCAGCTACTGCAACTGTTGCTGTTTGAAGTTGCTGTTGTTGATGCTGATGCTGATGCTGCCTGCCGGCTGCCCAATTCAATTAACTTTCACTAGGCGCAGCTTCATTACGATTCTGGGCAAGCTTCAAGCTGCAGCTTCTAGCCACAAGTATGTTGCTGCTGTTGTTGCTGCTGCTGTTGCTGCTGCTGCTGCTGCTGTTGCTACTTTTCAGGCTTATCTTAGTGTTGGGGTCTGCAGCACGTTTAAGGCTGCCGCAGCTGCCCCCCCCTCTTTTACCTGCTCTGCTACGTGTCGTGTGTCATTAAGTAACGGTAATTTACCACGACACCGATGCGATACGCCGCTTGTTGCTGCCGCTGTTCTGTTTTTTAGCCAACTGTTGCTGTTAGGGCCCTAATGGCTGTGGCCGCGGCCGCCACGAGCAACTGGGCACATTTGATGCGGGCAGACCTCCATTTCATGCTCATGCTTTTATTACGCCAATTTGCTGTTATTCTCCATTTTATGAACTTATTAAAACTGAGGTAAATACAAGACAAAAAAACAAAAGACTTAAGCGACAAACTTACATTAAATACGCCGCACTTCGAAACAACAACAAAACTATAAAATGCGTTAGTATGATAAACATTTAAATTGAAAATTGTTCAGAGTTTTAAAAATGGTCCCTTTTTAACTTAATTTAATTGAATTATTGTTTTTTTTTTTTTTAACAGAAAAACTGTAATTTTAGGAATAATATTTTATACATATAAATAACCTTTTCGATTTTATATGAATTGGTTTCTATTAAAATTCTAAAGAGTATTTAATAGCCTTTAAACTATTAAACAACTGAAAAAATAGTTTTCGAATTCGACTTAGTTCTTGAAACATTTGAAACATTATTCCTTTATCTGCCTTTTCAAGCAAATCTTATTTTTGCAAACTCTTGACCGAACCAGAAACTATAATTTTTTAATAAACCAAAAAACCAGAATGCTCCACTGTGCACCCTCAACTATCAAATTAATTAGCATAAAAGATTATGTTATAACAATACCGTACAATTAGCGTTAAAGCGTATGTAGAAATATGATTTCCATTTTAAATTGCTCTTTTTCAATCTAATTAAATGCAATAAGCGTATCTATTTTGATTTTTACTGTCAATTTTGTTATTAACCTATTTGACAACTTTTGCTTTTACTTTCAGATTCTACAACGAAAGCAAACTATTGTGCAGAAAGAAAGGGTAAATTTCCAAAAATAAATTATTTGTTATTCTTGTCGCTTGTTCATTTTATATTCATACAGGTTTTTACATGTTTTTTTTTTTGCAATCAACATGTTTATTGTAAAGTATATTAATTATCGCTGCTTTTTTAACATTTAATTTAATAGGAATGCTTTTTTTGAATTTATATGTGTATATATATATATATATATATTTATATGTGTATATGTATATATATATATATATATATATATATAGATTTATACATACTATAATATATTGATAAATACTTGTTGATAGAGGGCGTTGCGCGTTTTTTGTGCATAAAAGCTGCGCAAGCATGAGAAATCGAGTTGTGTATCAACTATGCAAAACTGTGAAGACCTGTTGTACGGTGTGCTGGAAAATGGGAAGCTAGTTGGGCAAAGGGTGGTTGGGTATTGGCCATTAGCTGCGACACGACTTCTTGGCTCAAAAATACTACCACTTTGAGACTGGGGCTGGTTCTATGCTTCGCTTCGCTTTCACCGAAATCATTTTATTTATTGAATTCTGTGCATGTCGAGCACGTTTGCACGAAACAGCGGACATACAGACAGACGGACAGACAGACAGACAGACTGAAAGACGGACGTTAAGACTTTGAGCCACTGCGACATTTGGAACATGTACGCGAATATGTGTTATAAAAAGTCGCGATTGTCAAGGAACAGCAGCAACAACAACAACAGCAACAACCAAGTGCTAAATAAACTAAGACTGGGGCGGAGGTTGGCGGTAACAGGGGCTATGTACATATGACAACGGCCGGAGCAGCACATGTTGGCATGCCAATGAATTTTAGCCACGATCACAACGAATGTTACTGTTGTTGTTGTTGTTGCTGTTGCCACTGCAACACCGTCCGCCCTCCTGCCTGCCTGAGTGGCATGTGAATGAGACGCCATCGAAGCAAAAATTGGTACACAGCTTCGTGTTTTTTTGTATCTATGCGGCCAGAAATTGTCTGAGGTCGTGCCAACAACAACGCGCATTAGAAATGTACAACAGCACAACAGCAACAAAACAAAAAAAAAGGCAGCAACAACAACAGCTTGGCCTATGAAAATGAAATTGAAAAGTTCTCAAGCGACAGCAAACTTTGAATAAATCTAAGCTGCAGGCAAACAAAACCTTTGACAGTGCACGTCGCATTTTATGCGCTCAATTGACAGACGAACAGAGTGAGATAGATATACACATAGACAGAGAGCGAGAGGGTAGGAGACAGAGGCACGAGTTAAATATGTTGCTCTGCTCCACATTAAGAACAACAACATCAACAACAACAATAATAGAAAAGAAAACCAAGCGACAAATTTACAAACAAACAAAAAACTCTTGGCAATTAGAGTCGAAAAGCAAATAAAAGAAAACTGAAGAAAATTAAAGAAATGCCAGCTGAAGTGAAAACCAGAGCAAAGAGCAAACAGTTGGCTTTTTACAAAGGCTAAAAGGCGGAAGGTGGGGGTAAACCTGAAGAAAATTGTTAAGGTGACTGAACAAATTGAATGACCGCAATTGGTTTGTAAAAAATAAGCAAAGCACTTGTACATAAAACTTTAGTTGACTTTTTAAAATTTGCTTTATCCAAGTGTAAAATACCGATAAGTTTTGACAACATTTTACAACTTTTTACTCAATGTTCCCATTAAAAATGGGAAGAAGGGAGTTATAAAGTACTGAAAATGTATGTAACAGGCAGAAGGAGGCATTTCCGACTATATAAACTATATATATTCTTGATCAGCATCAACAGTCGAGACGAACTAGTCATGTCCGTCTGTTAAAGTTAAAGCTTTGATTTTTGGAACACATATATATAATCAATGTTGATCGGTTGCGTAAATTTCATTACGATCAGATAAAAAGCACCAAAGTTATGGAAGAATCTATTACCGCCGTCTCAGCAGGCGGAAACAACAGTTTGACAGGCACTGGACAAGTTAAGTGCGCTGCTTGCTTACGTTGCCGCTGAAGTGAAATGCTGTTGAAATGCAAGTTGGGAGCAGGGAGTCTCGTAGTCAGGCACACTCGACTAGAGTATTCTTACTTCTTTTTAATGCTTTTTAATAGAAGTTTGTTTTAGAGCTATGAAAATATTAAGATTATTAATTTTTTGTGGGTATATACTTTTTGTTTTTTTCGTAAAATTGTATAGAAGCTTTTACTGCTCTTAAATAATAAAGCCATTGAAACTACATTTTAATGAACTTTAAAGATTCAGTTCAATATTTATCTTTCAACTATAATAATAGCAAAAATGTATCAATTAATCAATGCGCATCACTAGAATGCATTTGGCTGTCCCAACGCTGACCGCAAAAACTCATTTGCTGACGGACTCTGACAAGCAGCCAAGTAAGAGACAGCGAGTTGTTGCCAACAACTTGATGGGGGGAAGGGATGGGGGGAGTTTGAAGGAAACTGGTTTGATTTGGCAGCCGAGATCGGGCGTCAAATGGCAAATAAGCTGGCCAAAAGCCCAAATCTCCTCGTAGTATATCCGGCTGACCCACAAACACTTGAAGCTAACCAAAACTCTCTGCGAGAATTTGCATGGGAAGTCAAGACACTTGAGGAGTTGTGGTTGCTGCTGTTGTTGTTGTTGTTTTGATATGAACCCAAAGCAAACCAACAGCAATGCATGCATGTGTGTTAGTGTGTGTGTGGGACTTGGCGACGCCGCGCCGTTGCACAGAACTTGGCCCACTTCCATGTGATGTGACGGCCATTGCTGCCGTTTGTTGAATGCAACAGTTGCAAACAGCTTTGGCTTCTAATCGATGCAACTGCAACGTGTTGCCAATAATAAAAAAAATAAATAAAAAGAGAAAGAGCAGCAGCAGCACTTTCCAGCCAACGCACTTTCCCATTATAATCAATCGTTGCTATCTTGACACCTGTGTGCAGTCGTCCCAACTGGGCCTAGTTTCAACTTGAATGCCAAATGGCCAAATGACAATGTTTATCGATTAACGCTGTGATTAATGTTGAGTTGAATACGTTAGTTTGAAATGATTCAACAAATGTATCGATTATAGTTGTCTTACTTCTTCAATTTATGACCGATAACACTTTGAAATGTACTTTGAACTACACATCCAATAACTTTAGAGCAATCTTTGCAAGGATAGTTTTTAACTGTTTTTTTTTTATCGAAACTCTTAAAAACTAAAAAATGTATTTTCTTTAGCACAACAAAAGAAGAGTTCGTATTTGAAAACAAGTTTCTTGTTAAAGGATCGAAAGGTGCAAGCATTGAATGGCTTATGAAAATTGAAAGTGTCATTCCACAATATATGCACATACATAAAAGTTAATCCCCATGGGAATCCATCATCAAATGCCTGTAGCAGACTGTAGACGTTATAAGTATCTGCATATTTCAGTGTTATTCTCTGCAATTTTAAGTCATTAACATGCAGCGTCTTTGTTGTTGTTATTGTTGCTGGTTGTGCATCACATCACGAGAATTGAGCAAACAAAATACCAAATGCATTAGCATTAAACTTGATCAAATCATGATGATCAGGATGATGATGATAATGCGACTAATGACAGCCCTGGCAGTCGCGTTCTTCCACTTATTCCCTTGGCAGCAGCAATAGTTGGCGCTGATGCTGTTGCTGCTGCTGCCGCTGCTGCTGCTGCTGGTACGTGCGTAGCATTTGGCGATGACTGTTGCGGATTATGTGGCGACCTTTGGTGAGACGTCCATTCGACAGCAAAAGGCAACAATTTTGTTGTTGCTTACCAAATGCCCAATTCAAATTGAAATTCACTTCAAAGTGCCCCATTGTGATGGGCAGAGCAACAACAGCAACAACATTAAGTACAACTACAACTGCTTCTATCGCATTTTGTGATCTGATGTCTGCTCTTAACTTGACTGCGACTGCGACTGAGTTATGCAGTCATTTCTCAAAAGATCTTCAGTTGCTGTTTGTATTGGTGTTGGTGTTGGTGTTTGTGCTGCTGTTGGTGTGCTTGATTTCCGTTTTGCTGTTGTTGTGGTTGCTGCTGCTGTTGTATTCTAACGCTTATCTCAGGCTGTTAACCAGGTCAACTAACGGCAACGGCCGCAAGCTGTTAAAGCCAACTTAAACAAATAGCACTCATTCATTTAGACTCGCAATCTTGCTCGCTCTCTTTCACTCTACCGTTAACTTTTACCACTCTCTCGCTCTCTCTCTCTTTTTGCACACTCTCTGTCCCCTTCGCTCTGTCATTCTTTGTGCCCGCATCTCCTTTCCTCTATCTTACTCTTATTCTCTCCCTCGCTCAATTTACGCACATTACAAGCACATTCAATTTTCTTATTGGCGTTTTCAAGCTTTCTTTCAATTCAGTTTATGCGCCAGTTGAATATTTTCAAACAGTTCAGAGGCCATTAGCAAGCAAGGGGTATGCTATGAGGGTTGGTGGTTTTCAATTCATTGATAATGGCAAATAATTGTTACAAATGCACATAATTTCTTTGGCCAGCTGACATTGGCTTTCTAAGCCGATTTGCCTAATGGCGCTTACAGTTAGGGCTTAACAACAACAACAGCAAACCACAGCTACCAAACAGCAACAACAATAATTTTAATGTTTTTTGGTGCTAAGAAGCGCAGTAGCATCCATTGATCCCATAGCTGAGTGCCAGTCTGACTGTCATTACCATTTTCCAGCTAATAGCGGCCTAATGAAGCAACCGCAACAACAGCAGCCGCAACAGTAAAAAAAATGATGAACAACAACAGCAGCAGCATCAGCAGCCAAAGTAGCAGCAGCTGAACTGGCCATCAAAACATTTGGCGTGCTAAAATCAAAGTGAAATAAATGAAATCAACGCAAGTTTGTTGCCTAAGTCTTTTGTTAGTGCTCACTCTGCAACAACATCAGCAGCAGCAGCAGCAGCTGCACCCTTGTTATTAATGTGTAAGCAAGAACATTGGCAATGACAACATTGTTGCTATCAATCATGCCACAGCATGTTGCTCTGTACTCACCATGATACCCTATAAACATTTAAGGGCATACAAAAGTCAAATAAAAGGTGTGTAATACGCTGAGTTTATCAGGCGAGGTTGAAAGTAATATCGATAGTGCTAGTTTTATAGCACAGTTTTAAAAATAAAAAAGACATGGCCAGAATCAATGTTTTTTTTACCATATTTCGGGTCCCAGGAATCAAACTGTATCATTAGTTTTTTGAGTTACCACATTTTTTTTAAAGTTTTTCACCAAGTTTTTGATTTTTACGGCACCAACACTGTCTGAAACTTGTACACTGTTTGTTTTCTTTGGAAATCTTTCTTAGCCAAAGTTTTTTAGAATATGTTCTGACATCTAACTTTGGGTTTTGGTGGTTTTTTGGATCAATATGTAGAATTTGCCATAATAAATTAAACAACATTTTCGACAATCAAAGGAAATTTCAACGAATTTAGAATGTCGGTTTTTATATACCAAATGCAGATCAAAATTGTTTCAATTCAAGAATATGATGCAAATTGCTAAGTATTGATATTTTAACGATTATTGTCAGATATCATATATTTCTCAACAGAGTATTTTCTAGTCAAGCTTTGTAGCTGCTGCTGTTGCATTACCACATTTGAGCAAACCAAGTGTTGTGCTTCCTTTAAGTAGCTAACTCACCCTATGTTTAGTTGCATGCCACATTTAAGTTCTAAATGAAAAGTGTGTGTATGTGTGTGTAAAATGCCATAAAAATCACACACAACATAATTCTTAACAAACACAGCAGAAAACATGCACAATCATTCAGCATGCAACATGGCATTCCATTCCATTGCCAACGTTGCAGCGTCACGTGCGGCATTACGCCCGCTCACCGCGCCACAGCACCCCTTAACCGCAGACCCGCCTGTGGTTTAATTAAATGCTGGTTTTTAAAATTGCAACTGCAAAATGAGCCACAATGGGCCACTTAGGGGCACACACACACAAACACAACTGGCAACTGGCCGCATTTGCTTATCGAGCCGGTTGCTGCCTGGTTGGCTGCCTGCTGCTGCTGTTTGTGGCATGTTGCCATGTTGCAAGCAAATTGGTCATCTTCATGTGGCATCTTTAGCAATGCCTGTTGTTCTGCCTGCTGCTGCTGCTGCTGTTCTGACCGCAGCAATCCAAGCTCTGTTCTGTTTGCTGCTGCTGTTGCTCTGGCGCATTCAATTATTTCCATGTCCTGATTGTCTTGTCGTGCGGCCGCGCAAGTTTTGCATTTAAAAATAGGCCGGCACAATTTTAAATTGCACAATTTTTAATGAGCTGTGCCTGCCGTTGCATATCTCTCTAGCGCCAGCAACATCAGCAGCAACAGCAATAGCAGCAGCAACTGTTGCAGCTGGTAAAGTGTCAGGCGTGTTGTAATGAGCGATGCCATGGCTAAAAATACACGCAGCACTAACAATCTTAACAGCCCAAGAAACTGATAAGATAACTTATAGCAGCAAGTGTATATTATAACAAGCTGTCATGTTCATCTTAAAAACATCTCGAATTATTCATAATTTATGCATGCATGTCGAACAACTTCTTGAATAGTTATGACAATCTACACTTGCACAAAGTCAAGTGCAAAATCAGCCCAATGACACTTGTTGAAAATGTGATACTTGTGAACTGTAGATTTAAGCTTGATCGAGAGCAGATTAATGTCAGTCAAGCTTAAAGCTAGTTTTATTATAGTTGGTAGCTAAAAATGTATATGTACTTTGAATTTAATAAATTCTTGAAATAAGCTTTTATGTTTCTAAAATTGCTTGAAAGCTTTGATATTATTTTTATGCAGTTGATTATAGTTAATAGATTAAAGCTGAAATGTGGTTTTAGTTCAATTTATCAGGAGCTTAAAAGCTGTACGATTCATGGCTAAAGCTTTCATGTGCTTTAAGTTTAATTTATTAAGGCCTTCATGTGCTTTTAAGCCTATTTGTGCACACCTAAGTCTTCTTCAGTATAAACCAGTCTCAATAATAAAAACTTTCAATGAACAATTTAAATTGCAAAAAAAATCACAGACAATATTACCTTTACATTAAATTTGTTGTTTTTAAAAGAGCATTTTTAACTTTATTTGCCATGTCTAAACTAAGCACATGCAGTTTTTAATATATGATATCAAGAAGCCTAAGTACTTGTATTTACTTAACAACAATTTAAATCACTTTCAATCCGAAAAAGATTTATTCAACAGATCAAAAGTACTGTCATAACATGTTGTTAAACAAAATGAGTTTCACTTGCTTCAAGTTTTTGATCATAAGACCAAAAAGAACACACAACATTGGTAATGATCATGGAGGGGGGGGATAGAAAAGAGGGAAGGCATGTAGAGTTTTGCAATTAATTGTAATTTCTAAGTCCATTAAAGCCTCGTCATCATCATAATTGCCATAAATCATGCAACGCAGCACTTGCCACAACTGGAAGACTGCCTCATTGGCCCAAACTGATCCGTTTGCTGCTCAACGGCTCAACTGCTCATCTCGTCGGTCTCTTCGTCTGCCCCGTCGCTTCAACTATTCAACTTTGCTCATCTCTTCTTTGTCTGCCACATTCCGCGTCTCAAATGCGCTTTAATGACTCCTGTGCTTTGTTGCTAAAGCTGAAGCTGCTGCTGCTGCTGCTGTTGCTGGCTAATGGCTCTTGTGGCATAACTTCCGCGTAGTCCAGGTTGGCCACAGATTGTCGAGGCAGTCGTGGAGTTTGGAGCTTCGAGTAGAGGCGACGACTGCTTCCAGGAAAGCAAAGCAGCCCACACAGCTGATTGAAATCGAGTTGCCAAACATGCGCCAGACAATTGAACGATCGATTGTGCTCTCCCACTCCCACATTGCTTTTATTCTCTCTCTCTCTCTCTCTCTCTCTCTCTCTCTCTCTCTCTCTCTCTCTCTCTCTCTCTCTCTCTCTCTCTCTCTCTCTCTCTCTCTCTCTCTCTCTATCTATCTGTCTCTCACAGTCTCTGTCTTGACAGCTGCATTTGCATGGTGTACACAGTTAAAAACAATACATGTATGTAATTAAATTCATCTTAGTTACTATAGGTGAAGTGAGTTTTCAACAAAAAACAAAAATTTAAAATGATAAAAATACGAAAATATAAATTTTGTATATTGATTTTTAACAAAATCTGTAATTACAGCTTTGCTAGCTATTTTTTTAAAATTCAAAACTAAAGTCAGAAAGTAAGTAATTTTCATTTTTATAAAATTCAAAATTCAAAGCGCATTTGTTATAAATTTGATTAGAGTTTTGGTATTTAAATAAAACTAAAAGTTTTAAATGTAATTTAAAAATGATTGTGTCATTTAAACGCCTGAACTCCTAATCCAATTGCTTCAAAGCAACCGTAAGTTAGGAATCTCAGCTATTACTATTATTAGTTTTGACTGTGTACACAATCTGTAAGCCATTCCAAGAAGAATTTATGAAATGTGGCACAGTGTGACCCGCCGCAGCACCACAGTAAACAGTATGCAGTAACCAGTACCCAGAATTCAGTATACCCAATGCCCAGTACCACAGCCTATTCTTTTATCCCAAGCTCAGTCTTAATGCCAGTCGCAGCGTGGGCAACACCACACCCGTTTCCATATTGGTGCCCGCATATCTTGCGCCTGCATCAATGCGGCCAGGCAAACGAGCCAGAGATGCACTTTCAAATATGTTTGCTGCTCCCCTTCGCTGCAGTTTGTGCTCTCCATATTGTTGCTCGCTAAGTGTTGCTAAACAACCTTGAGGCAGTCCAACTGGCCAACTGTGCAATCTTGGCTAAGCCTCTGCCTGAGCCTGAGTTTGAGCCTGAGCCTGAGCTTGAGCCTCAACGTGGCCACATCCTCAGCTATCATGCGATATCGCTGCGTTCAACTTGTTATGCAATAAATTTCCGGTTCTAACAACAACATTTGGCCATATATTTTATTTAAATTTTTTTTTTTTTTTTTTTTTTTTTTGATTTTTACAAGCAGCCAAGCCAGGCAATCAGAGAGCCGCGTTCAACTTCTGCCAACACCACTCATGCTCTCTCCACTTTTCCTCGACCAGATTTGTTCCGTTTTCGTTTTGGTTTGCAAGCTGCAACAAATGCAACGCCAGGAGTTGGCTCTCAAATTGAACGCCGCCTTGTCGCGTTCAACAGCAACCAGCAGAAAGCAAGCAGCAACCAGCATTAGCAAGCAGCACCACAGCAACACCTGTGGCTTCCAAGGTGTTGTCCAGGCCGCCGTCCATTGTCCATGACAGGCAGTCAGCCTGATTCTGTTTCTGTTTCAATCATATCGCATGCAATTCACGCTGATCAGTTGCGGGCAGGGGCCAGTTGGGGCAACTGTGTCTGAACTCGTTTTATGTGCTCATTTTAAGTGGGTGTCAACTTTACAAATTAGTAACGGCATTTAATAGCACACACACACAACTGTAAATGGAGCTTCTGCTTTTTTTGCAGAAAAACTGCAAAGCAGTTTGTGTTCTAAGTCATTTGATTTGCGTACATCTAAAAACTTGATTAGAGTCATTAACAAATTCTTTGAGCGTTTACGCTAGCCTCTAATAACCCGTATGTTCTAGAAACCTTTTGAGTTTATTTTATAATCTATCATTTTTAAAGGTGACACAAATTTTTAAAAAATACTGTTTGAAAATTAAATTTAAATATTTCGTCTGCTTGTCCCTTTCCTGACATAATTTGAGTTAATTTTTTTATCTGTCATTTCTAATGTTGAAAAAAATGTGCAAATATTTATATTAAATACAAATACTCATTAAATTTGAAATATTAGTTGCCTGTCTGTTTGTCTTATTTTTCCATAATTCTTTAACTTATTGCAAACAAACTCTAAATAAGTTTGTATTTATTTAATTTATTTATGATTTATTTTTCCAAATAGTGTTAAATTTCTTAAATTATGTCACATTTTTAACTAAAGTTTAATATATATTAAATTTTTATTTTTTTTGTATCTAAATTCTTTAAAATTCCTGAAAAATAATATATTTTTGGTAATCGACAGAAGTTTGTGTTCCAAGTCATTCGTTTTGCACACTATTGAAAACAATAAATTATAAAGAAAGCTGCTTCTTTGTTGTGTATAACATAATTTCTTAGATGTTTTTTAAATCAAAGTTCGTGTTCTAAGTCATTTGTTTTGCACACTATAAAAAACTGTACAAATTTCTTGGAAATTTAAATAAATTAAAATAATGGTATTCCATAGAAAAATTCTATAATAACATTATTGTTGGCAGCTGAAAGAAAATTAAATTATATAGTTATTGCTTTTTCAAAAAGACTTTTTTTTCAAGAGCAGCTGCATCCAACATTCATTAGGCATATAGTAAATCAATTGGCATATTTCTTTATTGGCCAACACTATAATAAAGCTGTTCGTCTACACAAGTAAATCAAATTCGTTGGCCAGTGTGGATTAGTAGCTGCTGGCCAGAGATGATACCACTTAAATAATCCACCTGATAAATAGCATTCAATTTGAAAAAGCATCCGCTGGCAAAAGTTGCAGCCTTGATTCATTTAAAGATCCAATTTGAGTTGCAAACTGATTCAAATTAAAAGTGCTGCCACACATCAATGTTAATGCAATTTATTTAAGTCATTATTTTGTCCTTTCCTCCTGACTTCGCCTCCTGTGCCCGCCAATTGAACGATGCTGCCTGGGATTTCAACCTGCGTTGCATTTGTGTTAAGTGTTTTGCACTGCATTTTTTTCTTCTAATTTGAGCCCCACTCAACCACCCCTCCCTTCCTCCCCTGCAACTCTATGCATGTGGTCCAGTTGGTTGGGGCATGGGTAGGGGCAACGTTCAGTTTACAATCGCCATTAGACGAAGGCCGCTTCGTGTTGGGTGCTGCCCTCACGCTCTCTTCTCTTACTTCTTTTTTTTTATTCTTTTTAATTATAACTTTTAATATTTTCACACACACACAAATGGTAGAGATTGAGCGGATCGAGGGTACATAAGGGAAAATAGTTATATAAAGTGTGTGCAGCTGGCAACTCTGGTAACTGGAAGCAGCTGGCAACTTGGAAGCTTGGCAACTTGGAGCTCTGGCACTACCTTGACATGTTTTGCGGTTCCCCATTGTTCGATAGCAATTATAGCGTCGCACTTCTATTGCATTGCAAAACTGGGGAATGGAACTGGGACTCATCGAGTCACGAACACACATACACACACACACACATACACTTGCACACACATGCTGAATGATTGTGGCAGGTGCTTCAACTTGGACGGTTGCACGTTGCGCATCTTTAAACTGCGATGATTGAAAATTGCATAATTGCAACAAGCAGATAAAGACGAAGATATACACAAAGCAAAGCAGTTAGAGAGAAGAGAATGAAAGCTATTGGCTAGCACTCACACTAACACTCACACTCACACTCGCACTCAAACTCATTCACTTAGACACTCGTGTGTTGTGACAACAAATTGCAAAATATGAAAAGGCCTCCATTTCCGCCGCTGATCGAGTGGACAGACAGCCGGACAGCTTGCAACACCAAAGCTGTAAGGCCAGACATCCGTTTTGAGTGCCGCACACTCAATCATACAACACTCATGAGTGCGACTAGAACTGTTTGCATGTTCGATGTGCGTTGTGCGATGTGCGTCGAGTTTCGAGTGCTGGCTAAATGAAAAAAGAAGAAAACCATCTTGCAGAGAGAAAGCATATAGAAAAGGAAGTGAGTTAGCTGGAAAATGAGCTGCTTAGGGGATTTGCTTAACAGTTATGTTTGCAAATCAAATTCTGTTGCAATGAACTGTGATTGAGTTGATTTGCTTGTGCTGAGCTAAAGTACAAATTCAAGCATATCAAATTCAAATTTATTGCATTTCGAATGTTGTGTGAGCTGTGTGCAAATTATTCAAATCATTTAAGAGATCACAATCTAAACTCTTGAAATAATTTACAGAAATATTTAAACTTCATATTTTGTTTGAATCGATTCATTTTTATGATACAATGTGTGACCAACAATTTCAAACTTCTCCAAATTTCGGACTTTTTAAATTTCATAAAATTATTTGGCACAAGTGTTACTTTGTTTTAAGTTATTTGAGTGAAAACAGATTGATTTTTTTTAGAATTTTTAGTTTTTAAATGAAAATGTTTAGGACTGTCACAAAATCTCTTCGTCCTCACTGAAATTTCTACAGTAATTTTACCTATTGAAGAAAAGGAGCACTAAAACGGAATTTAGGCAAAATCTGTCCGAAAATGTGAAAATTTCGTAGAAAACTGTTGAATACACATTTTTTGTTTATCATCCGCTCAATTTCAAATTCCGTTTCACAGTTTAATTTAAATTTTCAGCAGTAGCTGCATACCAATTTGCCTGGAAATGTACACCCTTTGGTAAAAAAGGGGTGCTCAGGGCTCTATGGGCAAAAGTATAATTTTCAGGCGATTAGGTTCCATCTTCTATCAAGTTATTTCCTTATTGTGATTCACTTATAATTCCTTATATATCCTATAATGATATCGATAACAAAAATATCTGAATCAAGTGTATTTTAAGGTTTTTAACAGTGTAAAAAGCATCAATCACTTTCATTCAAGTAATTTGATCATTCTAAAATTGTACATAGAAAAGGGATTTCATTTTTTGACTAAAAAAAAAGCTCACTAAGCTCATTTAAACTTGGACTTCTCTTTTCTTTTGACCTCTTATATTTCCTATAATTATAACTAGAGCTCATATAACTGTCACTTTGACTAATTAAAACTGGATATGCTTTTGTGAAAGATCTCTTTCTTTTTGCTACTGTGTGGCTACAATTTGGCCTTTCTACTGGTTCCGTTAAAGATCATAAGAAACACAACAAGAAGACAACAAAAAGTTGACTGTGAATGAAGAAAAATTGCCGTTGGCCATTGCTTTTTATTTTTATTTTTTGTTGTCTTGTCTTCTTTTGGTTTTCTTTTGCTTTTTGATAGTTGTATTCATTTCATTTTTAATTGAGTTAATTGCATATTATTACTTTCACTGTTTGTCTCTTATTTCTTCTTTTTATGTTGTTGCTGTTGTTGTTCCTATTGTTGTTGTCACCGTTATTTTGTTGATATCCAATTTGAAGTTTTTGTGTGTTTGCTATTTTTTTGTTTTTTATTTTGGCTTGTTTTGTCCATTAGTTCTGTATTGTTTGTTCCGCTTTCGTGCATAAATTCGCCTTTTATTATGAATTAATTTGTCTGCCTTAGGCGTTTTCTCTTTGATTAGTCTAACGGAGTTGCGTCGAAATGACCTTTAAAGGTTTTCTTTCTTTCTTTGCTTTTCATCTAATGTTGCTCATGTAAAGTTGCTGGCCAGACCATCTTCTACTATCTGTTGACTGGTTTTAAGGCATTCACTTGCCTCACTCTCGTAATTAGAGGCCGTACGCGAAGAGGAAGTAAACGTGCCTAATGATAACCTTTAGCTTGTTGCCTTAGCAATCTCATACTATAGGGCGCCCAGAGCCAGAGTCAGAGTCAGAATCAGAGCCGGTGCTGCGAACTCCCAGGTCTGTAAACCAAAACGAAAGCAGCCCAAACTAAGTATCCCTCTATAGCTATAGCTATACCTATAGCATTCTATACCATTCCATTTGGGGGCAAGCGTACAATTTTCATGATTGCTGGTTACCCAGCGCTGCATCATCCATCTAACTAAGTACGCGCCACTGACCAGCAACTAGCAACAAGCAGCAACAGCAACTAGCAAGCAGCAAGCAGCAACAACAGCGGCTAACTTTGCCCAGAAGAATGTGATGAGTATACTCATACTCATATAGCATTCTACACCCAGCTGCTGCTCAAAGAATATTGCACTCATTTTTCTTTTTAGCTGTTGTTGTTATCTGTTGCTGTTGTGCTGTTGCTGTTGTGCTGTTGTGCTGTTGTTGCTGTTGTTGCTGTTGTTGCTGTTGTTGCTGTTGTTGCTGTTGTTGCTGTTGTACTGTTGCTGTTGTCCATGCTGTTGCATTGATTGAGCGTCCATGGTTTGTTAACGCCCACATGGGGGCCCTAGATATGTATGTTGCCCATCCGGCGAAATATCTACACCAACGCAATATATATCGAGCGTACTTTTTTTTGCTTCTAGCTGGCGCCATGTGTGAATCTGTGCGAATCAGCTGCCGTTTCCTGTTAGCCCAGCGGCGACACTTAGCAGCTGATTCTCAGCTACCAGTGGCATCAACAACAACATTCTAGATGCAATTACTTGTATGCTACAAGAGAGTGCAAGAAATCATCATTGTCGGTTTGCTGTTCAAATTAGAAGTGCGCTGTGCGTTTTTTGCGCCAAGGACACCCCAAAAATAAACTTCTTTAGTGCTATAAATAAAATGAAGCATGGCAACTGCAGCAACAACAACAACAGCAGCAACAAGGCAAAGCACGGCAACCTCGCAACGCGGTGGCAATGACGTCAAATGTGAACGAATGCGTTTTGCCAGTTTTATCTGGCCAGGCAGATCGCTCGACTGTGGCCATGTAATTGGCTCGACTTGCATTGCTTGGATTCAAACGCATTTCATTTAGCTTGGCTTGCAACTGGAGCTGCTGTAGCCACATCGACTGTGCCCCATGCAGATTGCCAATTGTACAACACGAATTGTGGCAGAGTCAGCGCAAAAAAAAATAAAACGAAATCAGCAAAGCAAAAAGCAACAACGATACTGCTGTTGCTCTTCTTGCTGCTGTTGTTGTTCTTGCTGTTGTTGCTGCTGCTGCTGTTGTTGCTGCTGCTGCTGTTGTTGCTGCTGCTGCTGTTGCTGCTGCTGTTGCTGCTGCTGTTCTTGCTGCTTGCTGCTTGCTGCTGTCGCTTTGGTTGAGAACACGCTACACATTCCGCTGACTGTGTTTGCCACCTATTTCATACATTGTGGCTACAACTGCTGCTGTTGCTGTTGTCGTTGTCAATGTTGCTCATGTTGCAGTTGTACTTGCTGCTGCTGCTGCTGTCTTTTTATACCTTTTTTTTCAAAAAATTGTTTATTCTGTGCAATTGGACACGGCGGCAACCAAAGGCCGAATCCGTTGCGCTCGATTCGCACTGCCTGCCTGTGAGTTAATATTGTTTGTAATAGCCACGTTCCAAGTGCTGTAATCATTCGAGCCACCTACCCTGCTGCCACCCGCTTATCCCCACCTCTCTAGCAATAACTATGCCTATCTTTCTCCCTCGCATTGCTCGAATTCTGGACAAACATTGGCCCACAGGCCAACCGTCTACATATGCCTTATAAATACTCGCATATAAATAATTGCGCCTTGCAAACTTTTCTCGGTGGTTGCAGCAAGTGGTTGCGAGTGGTTTGCTTGCTCGATGGTTGCCCACTTGCCTGGGACAATTCAGCAAACAAATTGAATTGAATATGTAAATATAATTATATAGAAAAACCACAATGTTGCCACAGCAGCTACAGCAGCAGCAGCAGTTAGCTTTCAACTCCAAGCTGCAAGTTTCCAACTTGCTTTGGGGGCGTTTCAAAATCCATAAATTTAAGGCCTAAATGCCGATCTAAACGCAACTTCAGTTGGGTATCGACATCGGCATCAACATTGGCATCGCCATAACTATCGGTATCGTTTGCTATTTATCGTTTCAACTCATACATGGTGGTTCTGGCCGAAGACTTCCGCATGGCAATGACCATTTCCAGCTACTCATTATGCGCTCAAATGCAAATGAGTGCAGTTACGAATACATATCTGGCCGAAGAATTGAATAGCGAGTGAATTGAGTGGAGTGTCAAAAGCAATCACATAGCCAAGTGTATTGCATATAAATTCCATGAAAAACCAGATCTACACTCAATAAATTGCTCTCTAAGTGTGTATGGGAATGATCTAAATTGTGGACTGTTGAATTAAATATATCCATTTTATATGTATAACAAGGTTATGATAATACAACAGATTCTGTGATGTATAGTTATGTACATATGTACATAATGCATCTTTGAAACTTTGTAGGAATTAAGGAATTACTAAAGATACAAGCAATAAGACATATTTACTACAAATTCAAACGATAAGATAATATAACACACTAACGGAATCTTTTTGAATTTTTTGAAATTTGAGATAAACCGTTCTCAAGATATGATGTCCACCGCAAGGCACTTTGTAAAAAAGGACTTCCAGATATTCGCCTATAACTTTTTTATTATTTAATTTTTTTATGAAAATATTTCTATTTGACATTGACAAAAGATTTGGAATACATTTTTTTTAAAGTGTCAAAAAAACACGAGAAAATTTCATATTTTTTTCGCGGTACAAGTGTAATCCCTTAATATCATCATATCATTATAAAAATAAAATTTTAATATATTTCATTCAAAATGATTTTCTTCCAATAAAGTTCCACTTTAACAAAAGGATTACTAAGCTCTGGCTTAGAGCCCATAATTCATGCACATGGATATCTAAGATAGCTGAAAAGACCATCGTTGATTGTTGAATAGATTGAATTGAGTTGAATTAAGTTGAATTGACAGCTTGTTTGGCTTTTGATTGATTTAACAACAATTGAATAGCAAATAATACTCGTAATGTGAGTGCACACTTGAATCATTCTCAAGCACTCGACACACGAATTGTGTGCTCGGGCCATTAATATGAATGAGTTGGCAACTGATAAATCTGGTCTTTAAGAGTTGAAGTACAGAGGCTTTCGCTTTTCACTTGGCTTAAGTGGAGGGTCAATACTTTGGGGGTTGAACCCACTCCAAAAAGTTTGAAAATTACGAATTTTGCTAAATTGTTTAAGCCAAAATGATTAAAGTTGATTTGGAAGTATATTCTTCTTATTATTTTTTGCCACAAAATTTAATAAAATTCTAGCTTAAAATGTGTAAAACAAATAATAATATTAAATCAAGAATAGGAAAAAAAAAGTGTTTTGAACTTTACTCCCTGAAAAAATGCTGCTTGCACCACTAACCCCGCACATGCCCCCTTTCAACAAAAGAAACATCAAATTGTGGCAAGCTTTGTAGCTGTGCTGTACTAAAAAGCAATTTGCAGCACGCTCGATTGGAAGCCACAAGAATGCCCAAGTTTTTGGAGTTTGGGGTTTGAGCTTTGAGTTTGGAATTGGTTTTGGAATTAGAATTTGTTTTTAACCGCAGAGACAAATGGAGCGCTTTTACCTCGCTATTGTAATTTCCGCCATCTCATTTTAGCAGTGGGCAGCTCATTAAGGTCTTAACAAATGCAACCAACACACTCACACACACATAGCTGAGTGTGTGTGTGCCAACGAACTTGGCTTAGCAAATGTGGGCTAGCGGCTAGCGGTCTTAGCGCGGGTTAAGCGGAGTGCGCTACAATTCTTATTGGTTCGCTGGTTTGCTGCGGGGCTCAGTTAAGCGTGTAATGGGCCGCACTTCAAGCGGATGTGAAACCAAGAGATCCAGAGCTGTAGAGCTCCAGCAACAGCTCCAGCTACAGCTCCAACTCCAACTACAGCTCCACAGCTCTGATAGTCTCATCGCTGTCAGCGGCCGCAATTAGCAAATCGCCAGACACCACCTGGCGGTGAAGTTATGCAAACAGAAGCCACTGCTGAACAACTACTTCTTTTACACAGAGAGAAAACAATGATCAGTAACAATTTTATATTGTCTTCATTTATTTGGGCCCTGTTTCAGTTACGACTAAAAGGATGCTTTTTTGAAGATAGATAATATCTCTTAAATATTTTCATCTTTTTTAAATTCAGTTGCGATAAATGTAGGACTCAGTTCGCAGACTCAACTGAATCAAAAAAAAACACAAATTAACATTCAAGTAATCTGTTCGAAAATCAACAGTGAACTAGAACATATAAGATCCATATTATTCAAACAGCAGACATTCTATTAACCAGGCCTGTTCCCAATTCCGCAAACTTTTAATTTCAAAGTGCTTTCGATTTTGTGATATTCTTTTCAAACGAAATAACAATACCTTTTTTAAAGACAAGCTCAAATACTTCTCATTGAACTACTTTAAAAGCACAAATTTGTTTAATTTCTAAACAGCTTATAAGCGATTCCGAATCTTTATCGATTGTGTGACCTTTTTTTCAAAAGAAATAGCAATCGTTATTTTTTATTAATGATAAGCTCCAACTTTTTACATAAATTTTTCCATTGATATTCAAATTTCAGTACAGTTATAAGTTCCGATTCTGAGTGTTTTAATCGAAATTGGAAATGGGAACAGGAATGAAAATGAGAAGAGCAAAGATCCTTTTAAATATGTTATTAGTCAACCTAGGTTTAAATTAATAAGATAAGCTTATTATGTCTGAAATTGAATTTATTTTGATAACTAAATTAATAATTTTTCTCTGTGTTTTATTTTGCAGATGCAAATCGCAGCAAACAGCAGCAGCAGTAGCCGGAAAAGCCGCAGCAGAGCAGCACAGGTAACAAGAACAAAGACAACAGGAACCACCACGACACAGATCTCGATGGGAATGATGTGGATATCGGTTGTATTGGCTGTGCTGGTGGCATTGCCCGGCGAGGCAACAGCACGCATGGCCTTTGAGAAGCTAACAGATTATGATTTTGCCGGAACCACGTACTATAGCGTTAAGAATCTATCGCTATATGAGTGCCAGGGCTGGTGTCGCGAGGAGGCCGATTGCCAGGCGGCGGCGTTTAGCTTTGTGGTTAATCCTTTGTCGCCATCGCAGGAGACCCACTGCCAGCTACAGAATGATTCATCGGCGGCCAATCCATCGGCAGCGCCACAGCGTTCAGCTAATATGTATTATATGGTTAAGCTGCAGCTGCGCAGCGAGAATGTTTGTCATCGTCCTTGGTCCTTTGAGCGTGTGCCCAATAAGATTATACGCGGTCTGGACAATGCTCTCATCTATACCAGCACCAAGGAAGCCTGCCTCTCCGCCTGCCTCAATGAGAAACGTTTCATTTGCCGTTCCGTCGAATATGATTACAATAATATGAAGTGTGTGCTCAGCGATTCGGATCGTCGCAGTTCCGGTCAGTTTGTCCAGCTGGTGGATGCTCAGGGTACTGACTACTTTGAGAATCTTTGCCTGAAGCCAACGCAGGCATGCAAGAATACGCGCTCCTTTGCCAATGCACGCATGGGTGTTTCCGAGGAGAAGGTTGCCCAATATGTGGGTCTGCACTATTATACGGATAAGGAGCTGCAGGTGACCTCCGAGTCGGCCTGCCGTCTGGCTTGCGAAATTGAATCTGAATTCCTTTGCCGATCCTTCCTGTATCTGGGCCAACCCCAGGGAGCACAGTACAACTGCCGTTTGTATCATTTGGATCACAAGACACTGCCGGATGGACCCTCAACCTATTTGAATCATGAACGTCCGCTTATCGATCATGGCGAACCAATTGGACAATACTTTGAAAACCAGTGCGAGAAATCGGCAGCTGCTCCTGGCTCTGGTAACTCGCCACCTGGCACTCTGGACAAGATCGATACACTGCCCGTTAGCCTGGACACCATTGAGGATCCAACTCTGACCAACATGACACGCAACGATGTCAACTGCGACAAGACCGGCACCTGCTATGATGGTAAGTTGCAATCATTGGTGTCCATTTTATGCATCAAATAAAAATAAATTGCAATTCCCTCTGCTTCAGTATCCGTACACTGCAAGGACACGCGCATTGCTGTACAGGTTCGCACCAACAAGCCCTTCAATGGACGCATCTATGCCTTGGGCCGCTCGGAGACCTGCAACATCGATGTGATCAATTCAGATGCATTCCGGTTGGATCTGACCATGGCCGGACAGGATTGTAACACCCAGAGCGTGGTAAATAACTAACTAGCATCCTTGTTATGCTTTGAAGTAACTTTTATTGCACCCACTCTCACAGACTGGTGTCTACTCCAATACGGTGGTGCTGCAACATCACAGCGTTGTGATGACCAAGGCGGACAAGATATACAAGGTGAAGTGCACATATGATATGAGCTCGAAGAACATTACATTCGGCATGATGCCCATACGTGATCCTGAAATGATACATATCAATTCATCGCCGGAGGCGCCACCACCAAGGATACGCATTCTGGACACACGCCAGCGTGAGGTGGAAACCGTGCGCATTGGAGATCGCCTCAACTTCCGCATCGAGATACCCGAAGACAGTGCGTACTTAACTGGAGTTCTTTTTGGATTTAGTTGATAAGCAAAATGTTTCATTATCCTTGCAGCTCCCTATGGCATCTTTGCTCGCTCCTGTGTTGCTATGGCCAAGGATGCACGCACCAGCTTTAAGATCATTGACGATGATGGCTGCCCCACAGATCCTACCATCTTCCCCGGCTTCACAGCCGATGGCAATGCGCTGCAATCCACCTATGAGGCCTTCCGTTTCACCGAGAGCTATGGCGTCATCTTCCAGTGCAACGTCAAGTACTGTCTGGGTCCCTGTGAGCCAGCTGTTTGTGAATGGAACATGGAGTCCTTTGAATCGCTGGGCAGAAGACGTCGTCGTTCAATTGAGAGGTAAGTTTTATAATTTCTGTTGCAATCACGGTTGCCACTCAAAGAAAACAATTTGTACCAAAACATTATACCATTTTTGATAAAAAAAAAAAGTACCAACACTTTCGAAGCTCTGTTTGTCTACTAATAGATTATAAACAGTTCCCTATTTTGAAGAATATATATATTTATGGAAGAATTCACATAAATTTGAACGAAAAAAATATAATAACGCTAACGGAAATGTAGCATTCTGTAAAAAAAAGTCCCAATATACCAACCACTTAGTAATGTAGCAGTTTTGGTACATTTGTACCAAATGTTGCAATAAATATGTTACTAACTTTCGCAATCTATCTCTCTATGTTATAGCAATGAGACCAAGAGCGAGGATGATATGAACATCTCGCAGGAGATTCTGGTTCTGGACTTTGGTGATGAAAAGCGTGAATTCTTCAAGGCAGATCCAAGCACAGACTTTGCCAAAGGTAACAACAAAGAGCTTAGCTGCTTTTTGTCTCACAGTTAACTAACCTACTTCCTTCTTAATATCTGCAGACAAGACTGTCACTATTATCGAGCCATGCCCCACAAAGACGTCGGTGCTGGCGCTTGCCGTTACTTGTGCGCTGATGATCCTGCTCTATATCTCCACATTATTCTGCTATTACATGAAGAAATGGATGCAGCCGCACAAAATCGTAGCATAAGTTTAGGCGACAAAAGCAAAAAGAAAAAAAAAACAAAAACAAAACACAAGATCAACAGAAATTTGAGATAGAAAAGAGTAACAGAAAAACAAAAAAAAAAAAGGAAAACAAAAACCATACACAACAAAATTGTCACCTATACAACATACAACACACACTCACTCACACGCATACAGATACACATCAACTACACATCAACTCTCACTGACTCGCCTTTGTCTATCTCTCTCGCCCTATAATGGCACGCACTGTGCGCTCTCTTTTGTGTAATGCCAGCCAAAACACGTCAATCATGATCACGATCATTCGCTCAATTTGAGTGTGGTCTTGATTGACTGGTTTAAACGTCGTCGCTTGTCAGCGCTCAGCGCTCTCTCGCCTGCCCCGCCGCACGCACGAGAGAGTCCGGCAATGAGAGCAACAGCGCAAGATTTAAGGAAGTTTCGAGTTTCAGCTTCGGCTTGCAATAGAAAACCCGAACACACACACAAACACATTGAGAGAGAGAGAGCAGCTGCCCGAACTAGCTGACAAGCGTATATTTTTTGTTTTTTTTTTTTTTTAATTAATTTACTACCTATATATACAATTTATTTATTTATATTTATTTAGATTTAAAGATGCGTGAGAAATAATTTTTCATAAATTGGTAGCGAACGCGAGAAACTGATTCGCCTACACTTAGCCTATTTTTTTTATATACTTATTTTCTAACAATTAGTAGACAAAGCAAAAGCGAAAAGCAACAAATGGTTTGCACATATTAACATTTATGCGAATATTAATTTAAAATTTTAATGGAAAGAAAGAGAGAAAAAAAAGCGCATAATGAGAACTGTGAGCGCGTACTTTCTATAAAGTTACGAAAGAGATGCACAAACGAATGAAATCAAGCAAGCATAAGATGAAGAGAGAGATAGATTGAGAAACGAGCTTATGGGCACCCATTCACGACGATCATAATTGCGATCAACGAATTTGAGTTTCAATCATTATGCTGTTGTGTTTGGAATGGGGCCCATTAAAGCTCAAATCGATCGATCTCTTTTGTAACTTGTATAGAGACTGCAGCCACAGATGCACACACACACACACACACACACACACACACACACACACACACTCGTACACGTACGCCCAGCTAATTTTCTAAACATGCACACACACACACACACATACACACACACGCACACGCACGTACTCACATTTATTTAATTTAAAAAGGAAAAAAAAGAATAAATACAAAAAAAAAATCATGAAGAAAGTAGTTTAAAAAAAAACAATTAAGGCAAGAAACAAACGCAATAAACAGCAAAACAGAAGCAATTAACAAAATGAAGTAAGAATAAAAACAAAAACAAGAAATATGAGCGAACAGAAAACAAGCAAACTAATTTCATAGCGTGTACAATGAAATTGTGCTTAATTGTATTGCATTTATTTAACTTAACTATATATTTATGATAATAAAGAATGATAATACAAACGAATTGGAAGACATCCTTATTTTTCTCTAGATTTTTACACCCTGTTCCCATATCGGGCATAAGGAGCCATATCCGACAATATAAACTAGATATATATTCTTGATTATCATCAACAGCCGAGTTGATTTGGTCTTGTCCGTCTGTCCGTCTGTATGAACTCGTCGATCTCAGTGACCACAGGAACAAGAGACACCAAACTTGGCATGTAGGATCTTGTACATGGGGCTTTCTCTTAGAAAAAAGCTTGTCGAAAATTCAGTATAATTTTCAAATGACATTAGGGTGTTCCCGGATTAATAAATTTGAAAATCAAACCAATGTTAAATTGTTCAATTGTAATTGAATACAAAGATGTTTTTGGGTTTGGTTAATAAAACTTAAGAAATAAAAAAGATTTGTATACAAAAACTTATTGTTCCTATGGCAGCTATATAATATAATCACCCGCTTTTGATAAAACTTACTCAACATGTGTTTAACACTATAAATTTTTCAGCCGATTGTTCCTAAGGCATTTTTTTATTTTTCAGAATATGAAATACCTAAAACTTATAAAGGATGAGTTTGGCTGATATAACTTGAGAAAGAAAAAAGTCCATTATCGACCGGTTGTTTCTATGGATTGTTCCTATAATATGCTATAAACTTGCTTAGATAATAATGATAGAACTCAGGATTGGTAAGCTAAGTCGCGGTTTGTTAATGCTGATCACGAATATATATACTTTAAGGAGTCGGAGACATCTTCTTCAATGCGTAACACATTTCGTGACCAAATTATTCTCATTAAAAATGGGAAAAAGGGAGTTATAAAGTACTGCAAATGTGTGTAACAGGCAGAAGGAAGCATTTCCGACTATATAAACTATATATATTCTTGATCAGCATCAACAGCCGTGACGATCTAGCCATGTCCATCTGTCTGTCTGTCTGTCCGTATGAACACACAGATCTCGGAGACTACAAAAGCTAGAGACACCAAACTTGTCATGTAGGTTCCTGTATACCATACGCAGATCAAGTTTATTTCAAATTTCGGATGCAAATCCAAATAATAGTTAGTTCCTAACATAACCTGTGAATGCCATGCCATAGATTATAGAAATAAAAGCTAATTTATTCGTTGGTAAAAATCAGTAATATAATAAGTTAAGTTGTACGCTGCTCGGAGTACATTTCTAACTTAAAACTAAAACCTTATGATGACTGGCAGGATTTTGGACGATGCCAAGTCGATCAATTTGCACAAATGGAATGCTTAAGCCTAATTAGTCTAATTGTGAGTATATAAAAGAAATTGCGGACTGGTGTAGTATTTGGACGGCACCAAAGGTTAGCTGGCTAGCTAATGGTTCAGGCTTATGGGGTCATCTCAGTTTGAAGGGTTGGATGTGAGCCACTCCATGCTCCGGCGCAGGTGATTTGACAGTGGCTAGGCAGGTTTGCTTAAGGGACTTGCCGGGCGGACGCTTAATGCATTCGTCGTAATAACACTTCTCCACATTGTGCAGAAACTCGACGAGCAGCTTGTCATCGCCACCATTGGGTCCAACAAAATATTCGCATTCATAGCTATGCAGTTTAAGATCCCGCACGCAGCAGTCAAGAAATTCCGAATTGGCGGAAAACCAGTTATTGTGACGCTTCAGGGGAATGCCCAAACGTGAGCGCACAATGCCCGTTAGCCAGGTATCATCAATCCAAAACATGGGCACACGCGCCGCCTCCGCCACCAGCCTGGCGGCCGTTGGCACATTGGTAATGTATAGCCAACCAGATAAGTAAGCGGGATAGAGCGCATGCGGATACTCCTGCGGCGTCACATACCACTTGTTGGCCTGTAGGCGTATGGGTGGCTTTGCGTCCAGCACATAGCCCGCCAGCAGGGTGCTGCTGGTGGCCAACGCTGGCTGTTCCACCTCAAGGGATTCCAGATAACGCCGCAAATGGAAAACATCATATATGATATCATCATCCAGCTTAATGATAAACTTGGCACGCTGCTGACACTCGCTGGCTGCCCAGCGTAAGCCCATGACATGCTTGTAGCTAAGATTACGATAGGCCTCCACAAAGTTGCCCTGCAGCAGATCACCAAAGCGCGCCTGTTCACTCAGCAGCTGCGGCTGTGTTAGATAGTGCTCATGGGTGGGCAGCGCGGCCAATAGAAACACACGCTGCAGTCCAATCTCGGCCAGCTTGCTCTGTGCTATCGCCTGACGATGGGCAGCGCGCACCGCATCATGTCCCGCATACGAGGTGACAATCATAATAGCTATAAAACACCAGCAAACAAGTTTAAGATTTGTAAACATTTGTAGTCTAATTGGACCACTTACCCAGCAGCTCCCGCTCGGCGCGTCGACACACATTGCTGGGCAGCAGGTAATCAAAGTTGGTAAGATTCAGCAGCGGACCAAGCGCAGTTTTGCTGCTGCCGTTGACACTGCCGCTGCCTTCGTTATCATCGTTATCATTTCTAACTGGCAGGTGTATCAGAAACTCATCTTTTTCATCATCTTCGTGGGCGTTGTTGCTCTCACGTAGATGATTGGATATATAGCTGATGCACAATATTATGATTACGATAAGCGATATGACAATTGGCAGCAATCTGCGGCGCATCTTCTAACATTCTATTTTATTAAATGTGTAGTTGTGCGTGTTGTCTTTGTGTGTGTGCGTTTAGTGGCAAAAAACAATAACAAAACAAAGCTTTATTACTATGTTTGCAAAGATTTAAAACAAATGCAAATTATTCAAAAACACCACACACACACCAACGCCAACAACAACAACAAAACCTTTGTTTATAATTATCGACATATCGATAGGCTGACATCCAGCTTCAACAATGGTCAATTTATCTAAAGATTACGCTGCATATTACAATCGATATATTTGTTGAAGTTTTATGACGTCACTGTATTCCAGAAAATAATTCTGATTCATTATTGTTTAAATTTATGAAAATCAAAATCAGTTTCAGGAATGACCGTAATCAGTGTTAATTTGATTTTGATTTCGTAAATAGCCGGTTAGCTGAGATAAATACGTTTTCATATGCACTTAATATTAGCTAAAACTTGATATACATATTAGACAATTTTAACATAAATTTATTATTCAAATCAAAAATAAATCAAATTAAAATCAGCCGCGAGGCTACTTTTGCTTCAATGTCAAGTGTGACCAGAGCTTATCGATAACTCTGCCGCTTTATTTGGATTTTTATGGAGTAACTGATTGAGTACGTTTACCAACACTTGCAATCAAATTAAAATCAGTTTCAGGAATCCCTTAATAATAACTTTTAAGAATATCGTTTTTATGCGCGACAAGAGTTTTTTGATAATTTTCTAGTAACTGACTGGTCACTCTGCAGATTTGTATAGATTTTGCAAATTACAGTTAATTTTATGTCTAAACGTAGACCCGAAAAGTAATGATAATTTTGTCAAAAGCTAAATCAGGAATTCTCACTTCTTTTTTTAGTCTATTTTCAATTTAAAAGTAGTTCAAAATAAAATGAGCAGTATCAAACACAGAGCAGTGAAATGAACACGTTCACTTGCTCAGGTCATTGAGCTAGTGTGAATTGCTTGCTAATTCAAATGAGCACGTTTACTCAGTTCATTGCTTTCAGTGCTTTGCTTACTAACTCATGAACAGTATTTCATATATTTTATATACTGCATCAAAATCAGCTGCAAATTGCGCGCACTTTTATCTTTTGAAGCAAAAACAGCTTATCAATTTAAAAGTTTATATAGTTAAATTATTAAACAGTAAATTTTGGTTTTTTTTCCCGAAACGTTTATTAAAATTATTACTAATTTTTTGAAATTATGGCGCGCACGGCCCATCAGATGCAACTGGACTTTGCGCAGAGCAGCGGGCTGCGTTCAGAAATAATTTGGGACTCGTAGGTTTTATGTCAAACAATAATCAATAATCTAATATAATATTAATAAACTTGCAGGCTGTCACCCGAGCAGTCCGACGTCCTCAAAATTAAGATTGCAAACTTAATATGCGTGAGTGATAGTAAGAATGCCAAGGCGATTGAAAAGCAGCGACAGGTGTTATTTGAGAATGTTTGGAAACAACGCATATACACCAATGGCACTCTTCTATCCTCCACTATATATGTGCTGGTGAGCGCTGAGCAAGAATCACAACTGGCGCTAGCATCCACTAGCTATAGCTGCCATCCTGTTATACGCACGCGCAAGTGCATGCGAGGCGCGGACGAATGTAGCTTGGGTTGCTGCATGGTGTTTGTGGACGAATATGGACGCGTCTATGGCAGCTGGGAGAAATATGTGCGCAATAATGCTCTGCCCAAAGGAACAATGATAGCGCCAGAAAAGGGAGTCTACACTTTCAATACGGACAATGATGTGCAGCTAATGGTGCAATCGACGCCTTCCTCATGGCTTAAACAGAAGCTGCTCAGCGCCGGCGATAGATTGGCCACTGTGGGCGGCTTGGTGGGGTATGCGCCTATTGTTGCCAGCATGGCCCTGCCAATTGCTGCTCCGCTGCTCATGGCAGCCACTGCTGTGGGCGTGGGCACATCTGCTTATAGCACGCTGCGTTCGGCTTCCAGACTTATAGATCGACGCTGGCATGGTCAGTCCAACTCGCTGCGTGATAGCGATGCTCGCAAAAGCTGGCTGGGTATGGCACACGGTGTTGTTGGATTGGGCGCCTCGGGCGCAACCAAAGCGCTGGGTGTCTTACGTCCTGAGGCACATTTGGCCACCCACTTAGCCATCAAGGGCATCAATGCATCTGCAGTTGTTGTCAACGGCACGGGCATGCTGAATGGCGTCTATGATATGTACTTGAAAGTCAGTGATGAGCAGCCGTTGACCAGCAGCGATATGATACAAATTGCAGCCAGCCTGTTGATATTTACACACTCTGTGAATAATCTGCGTATGGCATCCAAGATCAACAGTGGTTATAGCTTGCGACGCGCCGTAAGCCATCAAAGCAAGAAAGTCTTTGATCGCATTTCGCAGAGGATGCACAACAATAACAACAACAACTCGTCTACAGCCGACAAATGGCCGAAATTTGATATTGTGCGCACCTTAAATGACATACCATACAAGGACGTACTCCTCAGCATGCACACAATCCATACGCATCTCGCACAGAGTGCTGCATTGCTGGGCGCCGTGAGTGCAGCTGGTCTGCTGCCCAGCTTTATCAGCCTGAATGAAGGCGGTGAATTGCGTTTGGATGTCGAGCTGCTGGGCAGCAAGTTTGGCTGCAAGTTTGTTCAGCATATTGGCAATTTTGGCAGCTTTATGGACGTGCTCGATGGCATGTCCAAGTATTTCAGCGAGCAGGCGGTGTCGCTGCTGATGCAGCTAGCCCGCAATTTTGTGGATCAGCATGTGGACAGCATTGATCGCACACTAAATACATTTGTCTCCACGGAGCTGGTCCTCTATCGCATGCTGATGCACTGCGTCAATAGCTATGAACAGTTCGCCGTCGACTTCTTGCAGGAGCATCGTCAAGAGATCATGAATATTACTTCGAAGTACTTCGAATCGCTGCAACCAAAGCCCACCAGCGAGCAGAGCTGCCGCAAGCGCAAGTGTCCATATTGCCATGGCGTCTTTTATATAAGTACTTTGTAATGCATTTTATCATGTGTCTCCTTAAATAAGTGATTTGTAATGCATTTTATCATGTGTCTACTTAATAAGTGATTTGTAAAGCATTTTAGCATGTGTCTCCTTAAAAAGTGATTTGTAAAGCATTTTAGCATGTGTCTACTAAATAAGTGATTTGTCAAGTGATATTGAAAAGTCTGTTATAGATGCTTAGCATATTTAATTATAAAAACAAAATGATTAAGAAATAAAAATTATTAGTTGAGACCAACGAGCTAAAACATAAAATAAAAAATATTTCTGTCATGAAAATGACCATAACAACTACTCATAGTGCTGTTCTAGTTCCCACTTTAAGTTATTGCGCAAGTTAATTTCCATTTTAATTAAATAAAATAAATTAAATTATCATATTACATTATAATCAAATAATTGTGTTGTCTATCAATAAGTACTTACTCGTTAAAGATCCGAATTTGTAGGCGTTTCTTTTTAAAAAATTTTTTTGCGCGCACAACTTGAAATTGAAATTTAAAAATATATGATAGAAAGATGGACGTATATCACGTAAGGGACTAAACGAACGATTATATCTTTTATCCGGAAAGGAACGATAGTTCACCAAACGACCCTTTGGTTTAGGTGAAGTCACTTAAACAACACGTTCATTGAAGTGACCAACACTTAACCAGCATACTAGTCTGGTTCAGTTATGTGCTAGTTCGGCCAAAAAGATCGTTCACAGTGAAGTAAACAAAGTAAATTGAATCGCTTGTTCCTATCGTACTATATTCAACAATTGCTTTCACAAATTATAATTAATTAGCGATTAATAGCTCTGTCAGCTCTTTCCAATTCCAAAAAAACTCCTATACACAGATATCAATTTGAAAGACAAACAGTACTTTGTAAGCGCAAAAAGAGCCATATCGACGCAAAAAGGAGCTACTGAACTGTTATAATAAATACCAAAAAACAGTGTGAACGCTTTCGAAAACTACAAAAAATACAAAATAATGTATTTAATACATAATCAAAATGATTAGCGTATTAGCTGCGCGGTCGATTTAAGCCAAACGAAAATTGAAACTATATTTAAAGATAAACATTGAAACCTGCTAAGACAGAATTTACACGATGGTTAGCAATTTTAATTTTAAGCTGTGTGCAACTTTCTTTGCATTAATATGGTAAATTTAGATCATTAAGATTATTCTTCTTTCTTTTATCAAGACTATAAATTATTGTGTCGAATATTCTTCAGATTTTCACGTTGTTCGACTATTGTCCACACTTTATGAAGGTTAATTCGCACACTTAATTTAGTACAGCTGTTTAGTTAAAGATTTAATTGCAAGCAAAGAAATAATTTTAATCAGTTGATTGAACCAAGCAATTGTTAATTATGGCATGATTATTTTCATATTAAAAATGATTCATCAAATTTTTGAATTGCATGATATGTATTTAAAAACGCGCCAACAATTATTATTATTATTATAGTTTTATCGTTAATTTTTTGACATTAAGCGACTATTATTAACTTTTCGGTTAATCTTGTCATCATTAGATTAAGGACAAAACAGAATTTATGAAAGTGCTGCAAAGCCCTCTATAAAACAAAAACATTATGAAATAATCACATAAAGTCGCAACATCGTGTGAGTGCAGTCTAAGCTGCGAATTGGACCAATAGCAAAATCCCAAACAGAAACACCAAAATTAAATACTAAAAAAATACTATAGAAATGCTGAACTAAATGTTATGAGTATGTATGTATGTATATATTTGTATGTGCATATGTACATATGTAAGTATGTATGCACGTAGCTACCAACATCAGTGAGAGTGAGCGAGGAGACGACGAAGACGTCTCGCCAAGAGTTACGCACTGAGTATGTGCTGGCGGCGGATAACGGCGGACAGACCTTAAACAAACTGTGCTTGTGCGTGTGTGTATTTTTCTTGATTTTCTTTTGTAACAACAATATTAGTTAATTCATAATATATACATATTATCGAAAATGTGGACCTGCAGCATTTGACCAGTTTTAATGTGTGTGTGTGTGTGAGTGCAAATTGATTCCGTTGTGATTAGCTGTGAAAATGACGAACTGAAATGTCAGCAAGCAAGAAGCAAGCAGGCAAAAGCAAAAGCAACAGCACATATTTGCATCCATATCCAATTGGGAGAAGCATTGAAAAGAGGGGGAAGCTGAAAAAATATTGAAATCAACAATTATAAGTAATTACAACTACAAATACAACTATGTGTAAACTCTATAGCAGCAGCAGCAGCACAAGCAGCGCAGCGGCAGAGCAGCCACCACGGTCGTTTAGCAGCCAGCCAGCACAAGAAGACGAAGAGCAAGACGAAAAGTAAAACAACAATAAAGCTGGCCATATTCATACTACAAAAAAAAAAACAGCATGTTGTGAGCTAATCAGAATCAGTGAACGCAGGCAGAGGTGTTATATTTTTGTTGTTGTTTTTTTTTTTGGGTAAATAATTAATATAATAAAATAATATAGTAATTGAAATTACATGTTATACTTATTTATAAAAGCGACGCAGTCGTCGCAGTCGCAGTCGACGTTGTCTCGTGGTGTCAACGTCAACTTCAACCGCGCTGCTGGCCCGTGTGTGTGTGTGTGTGTTAGTGTACGTATGTTTCTGTGTGTGCGTAGCCCCTTGCCTGTCAAGGTGCGCTGCTCATAACATAACGGCGCCTCCTGCTGTAGCTGTTGTTGTTTACTATACCACTGCATACATAAATCTGCATGTGTATATGTGTATGTGTTGTGTATGTGTGTTGCATGTCCATTTGAGCATTTTTATGCTTGCCTGTTACTTTTTTTGATTTTGTTTATTTGTTGTGCTGCTCTTAACTGCTTTTGCACTTTGATTTCGCTTTCATTAAGAACCTTTTGGGCAGAAAACAATAGTAAAAATAAATACATATGTAGATAGATAAAATACAGCGAGCTGGAATCTTATTGGAAACTAGTCTTTCGGTATCGATGCCGTTTCGTGGTGAATACCGAATATTGATTCCATATTTCCTATGCATAATTATTCGCAACAGCAGCAGCAGCGCAGTAGCAGCAGAGCAGCAGAACTTGAAGCAGAGCTTGCATTAACTGCATATTAAAGTAAATCAAAACAAATACAACAAAAGCAACAACAAGATGACGGACTTCGTTGAGCTGTTGAACAGCATGTCGAGCACATTTAACAGCGACTGCGCCACAAGCAGCGCCGAGGGCGGCACGCTGCTCAATTTGGATCTGGCAGAGGATAAAACCGTCAAGTGGCGCAATTTGGCCAACAATCAGTTTGCCTGCAAGGATAAAGACAAAAAGCAAAGCCACAGAGGGGACGATGCGTCGACAGAGAAGCAACAGGAGGCGGCGACGCCAACAGCAACGACGACAACAACAACAACCACAACACAAATATTGACTGAAAATCTAAAGCAACTAGATGAGCAGAAGGAGCAGAGAACGCCGCAGCAGCAGCTAGTCGATGCGGCTGTCAAGTGCGAAACGGAAGCTGCAGTGGGCGGCGGGCCTCTGCCGTTGCCGCTGCCTCAAGGGCAGAGCCAAAGCCAAAGTCAGTCCGAAATAAATACAGAAATACCAGCGTCGACAGCGGCGGCGGCAGAGACAGAAACAGAGATAGTAGATGCAGCACCAGACGATGAAACGGCGCAGGCAGAAGAAGCTGCGTTTGCAGCCACGGCAGTGTTAGCAGCAATGGCTGCGCTAGCATCGACGCAGCCTAACGAAACGACAGCAGAAGCCGATGACGTTGACGTTGCCGTTGCCGAGCATTTAGCCGAATCAAATGGCGACGGCAACAGCAATGGCGACGTTGACGGTGACGTCGAAAATGGCGCTGGCAGTGATGACAACGCCACAACAAAAGCAAAAGCAAAAACAAACTTAATCGAGGTGGAAGAAGAAGCAGCAGCAGCAGAAGTCAAAATGGAGCAGGAAGCGTCTAAAAGCGCAGTCATGACAACAACAACAACAGCTGCTGCTGCCGAGCAGTCAACGCCAACAGTTTTACAATTTTTAGCAGCAGCTGCTGCAGAAATAATAACAAGCACAACAACAGCCGAATGCATTAAGACTGAGAACGAAACTGAATCCGAGCTGCAGCTACAACAACAGGAACAAGAACAACAACAGCAGGAGGAACAAGAGCAGCAGGAGGAACAAGAACTGCAGCCGAAGGAGCAAACACTGTCTGCGCCGCTCGTACCTAGCGCAGCCGCTGCAGCAGCCGAGGTCACAACGTCTTCAGTCACAGCATCGGCAGCGGCAGCGGCATCCCCATCGTTGCTGTTAGCAGCCGCTCCACTTGTTGTCAACTCTGTTGTCAACGACGCCGCTGGCAGCGCCGCTGACGCAACAGATTCGACAACGATGAATGCTGCTGCCAGCGACGACGACGACGACGCAGCAGCAGCGGCAGCAGCACCCGCAGCAGCGCCAGTAGCAGCAGCAGCGACAGCAGCAGCAGCGGCAGCACCAACAACAGAAACAACGCCACTCAATGCTGATAAAAACGTAAGTGTATGTGTGTTGTGTGCTCGTAAGTTTGTGTGTGTGTGAGCTTGTGTGTGAGTGAACGTGTATATAATTTTCAAATTCTTTTAGCTTTTGTTTTTTTTTTGTTTGATTCACTTTCTGTTTTACTTTTGCCGATGCGCCCCAATTAAGGGAATTGGGCAGCAGCATATGTATAATGAAATGTTTATTGAGAAGGGATTAATGAATAGAGAGCGATAGAGCGAGAGAGTAAGAAAGTGAGTGAGGGAAGAGACACAGAGAGAAACCCGGGATTTCCCCAATTGGAGTTTTGTATTCCGTTCAGAGGGTAATGTTTAATATTCGTAATATATGAAAACAAAAACAAATTTGTTTGTTTTGAAATGAAAAACTTAGATAATTATTTTTTTTGCAGTTTTTCGTACATATTGCAGTTTTAAAACGTACATATGTATGTATGTATGTATGTATGTATGTATGTATGTATGTATGTATGTATGTATGTATGTATGTCTGTATGTATGTATGTATGTATGCATGTATGCATGTACATACAGTTTTAGGTGTTTTTTTCACCTAAACGAATCTTGCTATCCTTACTTCATCCCTAATTAGTTAAGTGTGTATATTCATATGTACAAACATACATACATACATAAATATATGTATGTACTTATAAGTATGTATTTCATAATGTACTGTATAGTTTGATAGAAATGTTATTTAAATGAAAAATTTGATTAATTAGCTTTCATGAAACTTAATTTCATTTTAAGTGGACTTAATGTCTAATTTGTTTTAAAAGTAAAATGTTAGCTTGAATTATGCTTCTTCTTTCTGCAGTTAGAAGCTATATTTAAATAGGACAAATAAGCTAAAAAATTAAATTTTTTATGAGTAATTTTTTTGTCTATCAAACTCGACCAAACTCATTATATCTAAGTTGGAGCACGTTTCACATTTGTTGACAACACTTAATCAAAATCAGACTTCTATATCTTAGCTGCCGTAGGAACAATCGGTGGAAAACTAAGTTTTCTTGTGCAAAACTTTGCTGCAAGACTTTGTTTTAGTTCAAATTAAAAGTATAGCTGCATTTTGAAGTTGAAGTTTTAGCAAATTACATTGTAGTTGTATGTCGCATGAAAAGAACTTGGGAAAACAACATATGGCAACTAAATTGCTATCATTACAAACGTATTAAAATTAAATTAACTAAAGCGAGTGTAATATTCAGTTAGTTGGTCGGTTCTTTTAAGTTCAATTTTAATGTTAAACCAAGCAAATTTGTTTGAAAAATATATTTCAATTATTTATTTATGTAGTACCTAACACTTATTACAATGTGCAAATTATTGCTTAAGCGGCATTTAGACGATGCAATTCTTGCATGAAAACAGCTTGCATGCTTTTCTTTCATAAAAATACGTCGTCATTGAAACATTTCGAAATAGCAAAAATAACCCGCCTGTTAAATACAATTATTAAACAAATCAAGTGATAAACTTGCGTGCAATATAAGACACTTGTTTAGACGATGCAAGACGAAAACGTAATAAGAAGCGTAAGAGAAATGCAGCGTCTAAAAAACATAACAGGCAGAAGGAGCCATTTCTGACTATATAAACTATATGTTTTCTTGATCAGCATCAACAGCCGAGTCGATATAGCCATGTCCGTCTGTCTGTCTGTCTGTTTGAATACACAGATCTCAATGACTATAAGAGCTAGAGACACCAAACTTGGCATGCAGGTTCCTCTATAGCATACGCAGATCAAGTTTAAAAAAAACTTTCACAGCCACAACTTTAAAGACATAGCTTTGATTTGTTATACACATATATGTTATATCAATGTTGATCAGCTGCGTAAATTTAGTAACAATCGCATGACAAGCATCAAAGTTATTGATAAATACATTTCATTATTTTTGATACAACAAATTTTAAAATTGTTTAGTCAAGAATTACGACTAGTTTTCATCTTGATGATTATGAATTAAAATAACTTTAAAATAAAACTTAGATAGTAATAACTATTTTTGAGTTTAAAAAAAAAAAAAAAAAAAAAACAAAGGTGATCAGTATATTAACCTGACTGATTGGCAACGTTCGCACAACCGAAACCATAAGAGAAAGCTGAATATTTTGCAGTCATTTCATCTTATGTTAAACGTGTGTACTTTTGGAAAATTCGATCGGGAAATTCGCGGAAATACGTTGTATTCAACTTTTTTGTTTATCATACGACCAGCTTTAAACTCATTTTCAAGTCCAATTAAAAATTCAGTTTAGTTTTCGTGCTATTTGTTTCAAATTATTTTTCAAAGATCTATATGAAAATTTATTAATGACTGCACACCAATTTTTCGGATAATTCACCCCGCCTGGGTGGAAAAATGGGTTCCTGAAAATTCACCCCACTGGTGGAAAAATTGTGGTAAAGCTGAGTTTTTGTGCGCCTTGTTTTAAAGTCAATTACAAAGCTTCATATTCAAAAATACAAACAACGTAATTTTAAAATTTTTTAAAATTCCCCGGAAAAGTCGGAAAATGGTCGGAAAACTGTTGCAAGCAACTTTTCTGTTTTTTAACCCATTGGTCTTAAATTCATTTTCAAAGCTCTAGAGATTTTCCAATTTCGGAAAATCTGAAATTGAATGCTCTTTTGTACATATGCATGTTCAGCCTGTCCTTTTTTTAGTATTTTGAGAGTATTTCGATGCCAACTTATTTCTGTTTACAAATTCTGTCCAAAAACAGGATCAAAACACAGGTGGCAGCACGCGTCGCTTGCGTCGGACGCCATGGCCCACAGATGCGGCCACATCAACGACCATGGCCACAAATGAGCACCAGCTGCAGCAGGAACAGGAGACGTTGGAGCAGGAGACACTGGTGCAGGAGACGTTGGAGCAGAAGACGCTGGTGCAGTCAACGGATGCAACAGAGACACAATTGTCGCCCGTGGAGTGCAATGAAACTGTCAACGATGTCAAAAAGGAGCCAGAAAAAACGGCAGGTTTAGGCGAGGAAGTTGCAACAACAACAACAGCAGCAGCGCCGCCAGTGCCTAAACGTGGACGCGGACGGGCCAAAAAGATAAAACCAGATGCGGAAGCGAATGCGGATACGTCTGCAGAGCCAACAACAAGCGAAATGGCAGCTGTAGTGCCAAGCAGCGAAGAGGCAACGTCGCCAACGCCAACGGCACAGCCAGCAGCAGCTGAGCGAAAGGTGGGTCGCAAACGTAAGCTGCCCGAGGAGGAGCCAAATGATTTGTCCATGGTGGTGGTCAAGATAGAGCAGGAGGAAGATGCTTCAGTTGCTACTGCTGCTGCGCCCAGCAGCGAGGCCAAAAGAATGCGACGCAGCGTGCGTTTGGGCAATCGTCTGGAGGCGAACGCCTGGTCCTGCCCTGAAGAGGTGAAAACGGAGCCGCTGCCGGTCAGTGAGCTGCCGGTGGCTGCGGAACAGTTGCTGGATGAGAAGACGCCGCCCAAGAAGCGCGGTCGCAAGGCCAAAGTATTGACGGCGACGACGACGCCAGCGGCAGCAGCAGCAGTTGCCGCTAGCAGAGCAGATGCAGCCACGCCATGCTGCTCCACACAAAGTGTCGTGCAGCTGGCGCTGCCCAATGGCAATAAACGTGCAGCGGCAGCTGCAACGGCAACCACTTCAATACCAGCTGGCAGCGCGGGGCAACAGCAGCTGCCAAAACGCTCCAAGCGACGCATCAAGCCCACACCCAAGATACTCGAGAACGATGAGCTGCGCTGCGAATTCGAGACGAAGCACATTGAACGCATGACGCACTGGGAGGCAGCGGCGGCGGAGGGCAACTTTGAGACACCGCAGCAGCTATCAGGCAGCGCTGGCGGCGGCTCCAGTTGCTCCACATCACGTCAAAAGAGCGACAAGTCCGATTACGGCAGCGGCCTGGAGCAGCAGCAGCAGCAGCAGCATCCAGCTGGCACAAGTGCCATTAAGAAACGCCTGTTCTCCAAAACGCTGCGTGACATTGACAACTCGGGCGCTGCGCTGCTGGCGAAGAGCTTGCTGCCGCCGTGTCCAGACTTGGAACAGTTTCTAATCGATATTAAAGCATCCAAACTAAATGTAAATCGTTCACCCGAGCTGTGCAAGCTCAACAAGAAGCAGCAACGCAAGCTGGCCAAGCAAAAGGAGAAGCATCTAAAGCAATTGGGACTGCGACGCAATAACGGTTCAGAAGCCAGCGACAATGATAGCTCCAACACGGACAACGAAGAGTTTGTGCCGACGACGCGTGTTCAGGTGGGCAAGCCTAGTGTTACGCTGCGTCTGCGCAATGCCACCAAGGAAACAACGTCCAGTGCTGCTGCTTCAAAGCAATCAGCGCAACCCGCAACGCGCCTAACGCGACGCATCAACGTGCGCAGCAGCAGCGCAACAGCAGCAGCAGCAGTATCAACAGTAGCAGCAACCGGCGCAACAACAACAACATTGCTTGTGGACCAAATGAAAATGTTTAATGATGCGCTTTTGGCGGTCAATAATGATAACGATGCCGTTGCTAGCACCTCCGCTGCGGCTGCTGCTGCCGCTGCCGCTGCCGCCGCCGCTGCTGCTGGCACTGCTGACGCTAACGCCAACTCTGGCTCCAAGAACATTTGCCTGTGCCAGAAGATCTCACAGTACTATGCACGCAATGCACCAGATACTAGCTTTTGCTGTGCCATTGACAACATTGATGACCAAAAGATTGGCTGTTGCAATGAGCTTTCCGGAGATGTGCACAATATGCTGCGTCCCAGCCATCGTGTCGGCTACATGATACTCTGTGCTGAGCATAAGAAGCGTCTCAATTCGCATAATTGCTGCGCCGGCTGCGGCATATTTTGCACACAGGTAAGTGTTAAATCCATCTAACAATCATTCATTCATTTAATCTATCAACTTAATTCACAGGGCAAATTTGTGCTCTGCAAGCAGCAGCACTTCTTTCATCCGGATTGCGCCCAACGCTATATACTGAACAGCCCGTACGATGCACAACAGCCGCCAAATGCTAGCTCTGGTGGCACCTATCCCAGTCCCTTGCTTGTACTCAAGTGCCCACATTGCGGCATGGATACGCCGGAGCGTACCTCCACGGTCACCATGAAATGCCATTCGTTGCCCGTCTTTCTGGTCACACAAAGGGCGAAAGTGTAAGTGTTTAATACTTACGTCTAGTTATCAACAGCTGTTGTCTCTTATCTGTGCTTAATATATGCACAAATTATTTATAGTTTTTATACCCTTGCAGAAGGTATAATTATATCACGAAATTGTGTCAGAAAATGAGAGTAAAATCGGTTGTATCACGGAAATCTATAGAATTTTTCGGTTGGTTTGCGTTTTTATAATATTCATCATTTTTAGTATTTCATTTTGATTGTTATTATGCAAATTGTTAGTATAAACAAGTAAGAACGTTGCAGTCGGGTTCTCCCGACTGCGATATACTCTGATTTCTGTACGTTTTATAAATTACATTTTTGTAAAAACTACTTATGTACCTATAAACTGTCCTTAAACTTAGGTAAAGTGAGTTTGGTTGAGTTGTTTTAAAAAACAAAACCGATTGTTTCTAAGGTAGCTTAAAATAAAGTCGTCCGATTTTGATAATATTTGGTCAGAATATATAAACTGTCCTTAAACTTAGGTAAAGTGAGTTTGGTTGAGTTATCTTGAAAAACAAAAAAAATTTTCCTTACAAAAACTTATTTTTAACCGATTGTTCCTATAACCTATATGTTATAGTGGTCCGATCTGGCCGATCTATCTATACCAAAATGTATACCAAGTTTGGTTGCTTTAGCTTCAAAACTGTGGAAAAAACCTGCGTTCATACAGACAGACAGACGGACGGACATTTCACAAACTCAATTTTTTTTTTTTTCCATTTTGGAAAACAAAGTATGATTGTAAAAATTAAAGAATACTTTTTATGCAAAGTAACCTATTCGATCCATTTGAGTAAATTAGGAGCTGAGCTGTTTTAGAAATGTTTATCCATCCACCTGTCAGCTTAAAACTAACTTGATGAATCAGCACACAGATGTTCACAAGTGTTCTTTTTGATCAAACTTAACTATATTAGGTATAGTGAATCGATTGATTAATTTTTCAAAGTTTTCTTAATTGAAAATTACAATCAAAAACAAAATGCAAAGTGTTTTTAAAATGCTGTCTTTTGATATTTTTACCTGTAATTGTATTTTTTTTTTGGTTCAGAGAATCTTTGGTTTAAAATTGAAAATTTTGTAAATTTACAGCTAAAAATAAAAACACTTTAACCATGACAGATCAAAAAAATATTTAATAATGCAAAAAGAAGTATTTTTGGACCACAAATACGCAATTATTCACACTAAATGATATGCTTTCCGCTTACTTATAGTAAACCCGCCAGGCTTACCACCGCATCGCATCTGCAATTCGCCAATGCAGCCGGCTCAAACAGTTCTGGTGCCGTCTCGAAGTTGGCAAGTGGCAGCAGTAACGCCAAGTCCGCGATTGGAACACGCGGCAAGGCTGCCACAGCGACTGGCAAAACAAATGGCACACGTGGCAGCAGCAACTTCAAAGCGTCCACAAGCAGCGGTGCACTAAACGTTATTTACTTTGAGCAGCTGATACCGGAGTCCGTGATGAATGTGGTGCTGCGTGGACGCATTGTCTCCACCAGCGGTCGCGTTACAACAGAGTTCAACTCACGTGACATGTACTACGCCGTACAGAACGATGATTTAGAGCGGGTGGCCGAGATACTAGGTGAGTGTTCGCAACTAGAGAATGATTCGGAAAGGGGATACTATGGGGGGATCCTACGGGGATCTAGATAATAACTTCATTGTTCCTTTACTAAAACGTCTCATTCTTTTCTTTTAGCGGCAGACTACGATGTGCTTACGCTTATGCCAGAGTTTCTTAATGGAACCTGCCTACATCTTGTAGCGCTCTCTGGCACGCTCCAAATGGCCTATCTGTTGCTCTGCAAGGGCGCTGGCTCGGAGGACTTTGTCAACATTATGGACAATGAATTGCGCACGGCACTCATGTGCGCCGTACAGAATGAAAAAAGCGATATGATTAATCTTTTTCTGCAATGTGGCGCCGATGTTGCCGTCAAGGTAATTATTGTCTCTTCAATTTTATGCTTTAAACTGCTGATTCATGTGTAATTTATGATTTACAGGGTCCCGATGGCATGACATGTCTGCATATTGCCGCTAAAATGGGCAACCTTGAGGCTGCACTGCTCATTGTGGACAGTTATCGCGCCTCACGCAACATTGCCAACTTTCTGAGCTTCATTGATGCCCAGGACGAGGGCGGCTGGACGGCAATGGTTTGGGCGGCCGAGCTGGGACACACCGATATTGTCAGGTGAGCAATGAATTTCATAAATCATGCCTCATTTTGTTTTGTTTTGTTTTTTTTTTAAACAGTCACTTAACATGTGTTAACTTATCTAAGCAGCTAAAGCGACCTTTTGCATTGCATAATTTTATGTTATACTTATTATTTATAATAATTTTATGTTGATTTTGACTTAAAATGTGTACATTTAAACGTTATGCAGCCATTATTGTTAATGCATCCGAAATTTGAAATAAACTTGATCTGCGTATGGTATACAGGAACCTGCATGCCAAGTTTGGTGTCTCTAGCTCTTATAGCCTCCGAGATCTGTGTGTTCATACGGACAGACGGACATGGCTAGTTCGTCTCGGCTGTTGATGCTGATCAAGAATATATATAGTTTATATAGTCGGAAATGCCTCCTGTTACACACATTTGCAGTGCTTTATAACTCCATTTTCCCCATTTTTTAGTGGGAACAGGGAGTAAAAAGATTCTTTTCGAAGTAGGGGGCTCTAAATGTGCGAATTAAAAAGAGAGAGATAGACTGAATCGAAATCATAGATTTTGCATTTGTCATGCCTATTTTAGAATTCGTGGCAGTTTTCCAAGTAAACCATTCCTTGCATGTCTTGCTAGTTTTTCGGCATGTTATCCTGTTTTTTTAAATTCCGAGGCGCTAAGGTCTCCACTTAGCCTTCTCCGCAACATTTTACTTCTCACAATAGCCTTAAAAAAAAAAAAACATACTTTAAAGTAACGATAGTATCGAAAAGTGGTAAGCAATTGAAAATTTGTTAGTCCAAGGCATTCATTTCAAAGCGCCTATTATATTTTAAATTGGGTTAATCCGTCGATATCGTCAATAATTCCATCAATTCTTTCTCACTCGAAAGAAAAATAAACATATAAATAACAAAGCAATAGTTGTTGTACAAATGTACTTATGCAAATCTTTTAATAGCCTGCTGCTGAACCATGGCGCGGATCCTAACATATGCGACAATGACAACAACACGGTGCTGCACTGGTCCACGTTGCACAACGATGGACTGGACACAATAATGGTGCTGTTGCAGGCGAATGCCGATTGCAATATGCAGAATGTTGAGGGCGACACGCCGCTGTAAGTAAACGTCTTTCACATTGACATTAATATAATTTATGAATATATATTAATACTAATCTATTACTGACATTTTGTAGACACATTGCCTGCCGACACTCGGTGACGCGCATGTGCATTGCCTTGATTGCAAATGGTGCTGATTTGATGATTAAGAACAAGGCGGAACAGCTGCCCTTTGATTGCATACCCAACGAGGATTCGGAATGTGGACGCACTGTAGGCTTTAACATGCAAATGCGCAGCTTTCGGCCGCTGGGACTGCGCACGCGTGTCGTGTGTGCGGATGCCTCTAATGGACGTGAGGCACGTCCCATACAGGCAGTGCGCCATTTGCTGAACATGACGGCGGATGAGGCCGACGCGCTAATGTGGCCCGACTTCAAGTACATTACCAAATGCATCATATTGCAAAATTCGGTGCAGATCGATCGACGCGTCTCACAGATGCGCATCTGTTCGTGCTTGGACAGCTGCAGCAGCGATCTCTGCCAGTGCAATGGTGCCTCCTCGCAGAATTGGTATACGGCCGAGAGTCGGCTCAACTGTGACTTCAATTACGACGATCCGGCGGTCATATTTGAATGCAATGATGTCTGCGGGTGTAATCAGGTGAGAAAGCTAGCAAGCATAAGAAATGGAAAAGAAAATGATCGAAGATTCCTGTTCTTAATTTAAATTATGCATTAAGGAAATTTTTAATGCTTGTGCATATTTTTAATGAGCTCTCTTCATCTCTTCCACTTGCCAGTTATCCTGCAAAAATCGCGTGGTGCAAAATGGCACACGCACACCCTTGGAAATATTTGAGTGCCTGGAGCCCGAGAAGGGCTGGGGCGTGCGGGCATTGGCGAATGTGCCCAAGGGCACATTTGTGGCAAGCTATACGGGTGAGATACTTACCGCACCGGAGGCAGATCGACGCACCGATGATAGCTACTACTTTGATCTGGATAATGGGCATTGCATTGATGCCAATTATTATGGCAATGTCAGTCGCTTTTTCAATCACTCGTGCCAGCCAAATATATTGCCTGTGCGCGTTTTTTATGAGCATCAGGATTATCGTTTTCCCAAAATTGCATTTTTCGCCTGTCGTGACATCGATGCCGGCGATGAGATCTGGTTAGTTGCGCCACAAACTTGTTTTTGTTTCTTGAGATTAACGCTTATCTTTTTTGCCTTACAGCTATGACTATGGCGATAAATTCTGGAGCACCGAACAACGTTCCAGTCAAGGCGGTTGCCAGTGCCTCACACGCGACTGCAAATACGCATTGCATGCCAGCAGACCAACTACGGCGACGGCAACTGGAGGCGCAGCACAAGAGATTTCTATGGCGCCCATGCTGTAGACTTGTACTCGATACAATCCATATCCTAAATCAAAATCAACAACTAAATCTTAACCCTATCCAATCCAATCCAATCCAGTCAAGCATTGGGCAATAGAGACACAGACGAAGACTCTCTTGGCCAAGCCAAGCTGCCAAGCATCACATACATAAAATATCGCCATATAATATATAGTATAAGAATCAAGATAGCAACAAAAACAATGCCAACAGCAAACAACATTAGTATACAAACTGAAATATGTTTGTTTTGCTTGTTTGTTGTTCTTGGTATTTGACTGCCAAATGTTTCAAGTTCTTATTATTTAGTTATTGTTTTATATACTTATGTTCTTACACTTAAACATAATTCTTTTTGTTATTATTATGCATTTGTTTTTATGATATAATTATGTTTTCATATTATTTTTAAAACCGTACATTTAAAACTAAGCCTGCATGTTGTCTTGTGCAATATAAAGTGTTTTTTTAAATACTATGATATATATGAGATGTGTATATATATCTAGTTTATATAAATGTCAAATCTTTATGTATTTGATGCATGTGTGTTGATGTTATGCTTAAAGTAACATACTTGATATATCTAAATATATACATACATACTTATACTTATATATATTTAAATGTATATTGGTGGGTTCATTTTATATCAATCTTGAGCCTGCAATCAAAGCAGAATCTGAATCTAGTCATAGGAGACATATAATATATACCATAATTAAGTATGTATCTAAACGCGAATAGTTTGGATTTTGTCTAACGCGCTTTGCGGCTGAGGGTTACCAATAACATAGAAACAATTGCGATAACAGCGACACACAGATACACACAGACATGAAAACGCAAGCGTGAATTTAATAATAAATGCAACTTTAAAGCATTATTTGGATTATTGTAAAATTCATGAATTTTTTTTTTTTTTTTTTTGGCATGTCTAACAGAAAATTTATATTGTATAGGCAAAATTTAAATCAAATTAAATGTTATCAATTACAACCAATTAAAACAAAAACAAAATCATATTGATAATGTATGTTTGTGCTGGACAAAGTACTGATAGTCCTTAATAATAATGTAATGTATTTTAGTCATTTATAGATACTCACACATTCACACACACACACACACTCACATAAAGCTACAAACTGGTTTTGCAAGCCTATTGTGGAGTTAAGCTCGTCGCCAATTAAGATTTTTGCAAATTTTTGTTTGTATTTAAAGCAGCAAAGCAACTACTGTAAATGCAACAGTAACGTGTGCTTTTACTGTTACGGCTATGGTTACTGCTAATGTTATTGTTAACAATGATGATAATATTATTTTAACTATGACCTGTGACTATAATGGCCGCGTTTAGCTTTGCACTCGAAAGCCAAAAGTGCCTCAAAAGCTTTCAAAGAATCCCCCCAATGGGTCCCATTGAGGGGCCCATATGGCTAGACAAGGTACTTACTACAGGAATCCAATATTAATCAATACAATACAATACATTGACTGCAAATGCATTTTGAGATGTTAAAACACTTGAAGCAACATCATCTTATGTACTTTCTTTGTGTTCCAACCATATCCTTGCGTCTAACGAATCACATCATCGGCTAATTTAGTGGTAAATACTTTATTCTAACATTAATACATAGGTGCATGGCCTCCTAATATAATATGTATTGTGTAAATGTTTATATGTATTGTATGTACAATAGAAATACTTAGATATAAGTTATTTATGCTGAATTATAATGCATAAGCACACATTCATATAATCTGCATACACAGTATATACTATATGATAATATAGATATATATATTTTTGATTTGTATTACTTAAATGTGAGTATGATGAGAACGATGTAGCGTGAACATTAACGCATTGAGATTCTATGCAGTGTTCCTAGAGTTCACATATGGTTATATATACTATTATCGTAAATGTCTAGAGCCCCAAGATCATTTGCTTGCATAACGGGGCATTTATTGCGCTCCCACTCGCACTTGGCTTGGGGCAGCATTTCTTACTAGTTATACGTAATTTGTGTACCATTTAAGCGACATTTACATACATATACTTATATATTTAACGGTTTCGATGCACGTTATACATAAATACATCAATACGTATACCAATTTAATAGTCATACGATTTTTATTGTTATTGGTCTGCGATGATTTGTTTTGTTTATTTTTTTTTTTAATCTTTGTTTTTACGATCATGTATAGTTTTGTTTAAATAGTTTATCATACTAATTAGTTACAATTTAATACAAATAATGTTAAAATAAGTTGGCGATATTAAATCAAATAAATCGTAATATATACAACAGAATATTTATGTATTTGGCTGCTTTTAAAGATAAACAACCATTTCAAATATGCAAAGCTTTCAAATATAGGGCGCCAATATTTTTCAACGCAACACTGTCACCAGTGTTGTTTGTGTTTTATTATTATGATCAGCTGATATAACGATTTTGTCACAGAGCTGGTCACACAGTTCTGACAATTTGTATGTTTTGTAATTTTGAGGTTGGTTCTGATACATTTATCTTTTTTAAAATAAATTTGTTTTAATATATTTAAACTAACTGAAGCGTCATCTCACTGGCTAACTAACAAGGCAGCGCTCATTGGTGAATCGTCTAAGCAAACATAAAGCGTAAAAACAGCAGACGACAGCAGCATCAAAATCGCAACCCACATCAAAACAAACCACTGCCAGAATGAGTTTTCCGGATAAAGCGGAGCGTACCAAGTGCTGGTCCACACGTGACGAATACTGGAAGTGTCTCGATGAGAATGCTCCCAAGCATAGCTCAACAAGCGGTGAAAAGGTGCCGAACGCCTGCCAACTAATGCGCAAGACATTTGAGCAATCCTGCCCCGGTCAGTGGGTAAAACACTTTGATCGCAAGCGCACCTATGAACAGTTTAAAGAAAAAATAGCCACCGGATACGATCCACTGGAGGAACGCACCAAGGCCGAAAATCTAAACAAGTGAAAATGACGTGTGGAAGAAGGAGCAGCGACGTTCTATTTATTGCTACGCGATATACCTTTTTTTTTGTATTGTTCTAGTGTAGTGTAAATAAAACAAACAATTAGCATTATGACTACGCTAAATAATGATTATATTAATTGTAGTTTATAATAGATGCATACAAATACACATATTTATTCTGTTGAAACAAAATACAACTTGCGAAAGCTACTTGCGAATGCAATTTGAAATGGTAATGCCAGTGTGCATACACATATATTTTGGTGCACTTTATATTAAATAAAAGCGCTCAATCGCTTTGCTTCAAAACGGAGAGAGCAGTCATTAATTTTTTTAAATGCTTAACAGTATTGCAATACCGTAGTCGTAGTAATTGACTATCTGATCAACAACAGACTATTTTCGTATTTATTTTTCTGATAACTTGGAACTTTTGCTTGCTATGTTCAAATGTAAACACCAGTGTGTACACACAACAAAACTAAAATTGTGCTAAAAATCGCCTTGCTCTAAAACGGTCAAAGCAACCGGAAACTTTTTAGAGTGCTAAACGCTTTATTAAACAATTTAATTGAAAGTGGCAGGTGCTGCAAGCAACTCAGGCAATAATAAATGACGCCATGGAATCGATAACGTTTGGCGTTTTAACTAGTAAGCTGAAGACATTGCTGCTGCTGCAGTAGCTGTCAGTATTAACGGTATTTATTGCGCTTTTTAGTTAGTGACACCTGTTACCAGGAGCCGGCCAAAGATCGCAGTGGACCGCGTCTGGTGGAGCTAATACGCGAATCGTTTCACAATGCCGAGGTAATTGCCAGCGTGCTGCCCGATGAGCGTGATCTTATACAGCGTGAGCTACGCAAATGGATCGATCGGAGCGATGTGCAGGTCATACTGACCACTGGCGGCACGGGCTTTGCACCGCGTGATGTTACGCCGGAGGCTACTAAGCCGCTGCTGGACAAGGACTGCCTTCAACTGACCTTGGCCATTGCGCTTGCCTCGCTGCAGAAGACCAAATTTGCGGCATTGTCGCGCGGCGTTTGCGGCATTGCCGGCAATACGCTGGTGCTGAATTTTCCGGGCAGCGTCAAGGCCGTTTCGGAGTGTTTTGAGGCGGTGCAAGAACTGTTGCCGCACGCCTTACAACTCATTGGCAACGATGTGATGCTCGTTCAGCGCACTCATGCCGAACTGCAGGCCACGGCTGAACCATCATCTAAGGTGGAAGTAATGCCCAAACGGGATCATGTCTGTCCGCATAAGACGGGGGCTGGCGATGACACGGATCGCAATTCGCCGTATCCTATGTTGCCAGTGCATCAGGCTTTGGACATTACGCTCAAAGTTGTGCAACGCAATACAGGCACGGAGAAACTGTTGCGCGCGCTGGCTTCGCCGGTCAACATACCGCCTTTTCGAGCATCAATGAAGGATGGCTATGCCATGAAATCAACGGGCTTCTCGGGCACCAAGCGTGTACTGAATTGCATTGCCGCCGGTGACAAGGTAAGGTCTTAATTTATATCTTTGCTATTTGTTTAGTTCAACACTTAATGCTTTTCCAGGTAAGTCCACATCCGCTGCAGGAGGATGAGTGCTTTAAGATCAATACGGGTGCACCAATACCCGAGCATGCGGACTGTGTGGTGCAGGTGGAAGACACCAAGCTGCTGCAGCGCGACAAATACGGCGAGGAAAGTCTTGTTGAGATTCTAGTGGAGCCCAAAGCAGGCCAGGATGTGCGGTAAGACACACTCTGCTCCATACACAGCACATTTTTATATATTTGTATTTGTTGTGTCTTTTCGCAGACCCATTGGCTACGATCTGGCCAAGGGCGACAGAGTCTTTCCCGCTGTTGACAGCTCGTTTGTGATTATTAAATCCTTGCTCGCTTCGGTGGGCAGCCAACAGCCAGTGCGTAAGCCCAAAGTGGCCATAATCTCAACCGGCAGCGAGCTGCTGGCACCCAATCAGCCCTCCTCGGCTGGCAAAATCTATGATTCGAATGCCACCATGCTGGAAGAGCTGTTGCATTACTTTGGCTTCGAGTGCCTGCAGCAGCATGTCTTTCGCGATGAGTGAGATTTGCTTTAGCTTAGTTTTTAATCTTATTAACTAAAACATTACTTTTCTTTCGCATGACAGCTTGGATGCCATTACACAGGCGCTGACCGGCATCTTTGATGCTGTCGACTTTGTCATTTGCAGCGGCGGCGTCTCCATGGGCGACAAGGACTATATAAAGCCCGCACTGCAACACCTAGACTTTAAGTTGCACTACGGACGCGTGAACATGAAGCCCGGGTTAGATATCATACTAGTTATAAATTGGGAACTGAAAGAGAAATTCGAACTAAAACTCTGCTTTATATTTCTGTAGCAAACCAATGACATTTGCCAGCAGGGATAGCAAGTATTTCTTTGGCTTGCCCGGCAATCCCGTATCCGCCTTTGTCACATTCCATGTGTTTGTTCTGCCCGCGTTACGCTGGTATAATGGCTGGGAGCGAGCCAAGTGCCACCTGCCCGTTGTCAAAGTCTCGGTAAGTCGAAAGTTCTCAAAGTATATTGTGAAATACTATAACTTATCTTTGTTCTTGTTTATTCAAAACCTGGCCCCAATATGTCAGCACAGATAAGCTTTCACACTCAAAAAGTGACGGACTATTGACACTTACAGAACTGATCAATCAATATTTAGCTGCTTATCGCTCATATTTAGATCAATTCATTCGAAAAAACTTGTTTGTTTTTGTTGTTATTGCCTCTAATCAAATTGTTTTTTTTTTTTTTTTTTTTTTCATTTGTATGCCAGCAAAGTGTTATCTGTTTGAGACTCTTCCAAATGCGTTGCTCAACAGCGATAAGAAATGTACTTAAAAGCCTTTCTCGAAATAAACAAATATTTCAACATTTTTATACTCTGTTTTCCAAAATGGAAAAAAAGAGTATATTGGGTTTGTGAAATGTCCGTCTGTCCGTCTGTCTGTCCGTCTGTCTGTCCGTCTGTCTGTATGAACGCAGGTTTTTTCCACAATTTTGAAGCTAGAGCATCCAAACTTGGTATACATGTTGGTATATACCATAGGCAGACAAAGTGTCAAGATAAATGTTGATGAAAAAAAAGAAAGTAGCTTTTATGAAAATCGCGTAAAAGTATTCTTTATGACAATTTAGCTTTATATATAAGTATATTGTTTATAAAGTTATTCTTACATAAATATATATAATGTTCTAACTGCAGCAAGAAGTAAATATAGATTGAACTTTTCTCTGAGAGTAGAAAAAAAAAGTGGTTTTTGATTCAAAAAGCGCGTTACGTTTGTTAATATAAATGACGAAAAGCGGTAGACAAAAACCATGTTTAAAAGTGGCAGCATGATACATTTTCTAATTTAATATTTATTTAGCATTTGCTGTTTTTATGCTCTTCTTAATGTTTTTAAAACTAATGTTGAGTCATTTTGACTTTAGTAATCGCTTAATTACAGAATTTTAGCTGCTATTTGTAAAATAATTGGTAAAGCACGCTCTAATGATATATTATTTAAGTCACGTTCCCCTTTTTGAGACAAAAATGTAACAGAAATTTTAAAACGTTCCAAAACGCCAGTTCTGCCTCTAAAAATCTGAAAAGTTTGGCAATTTATGATTCAAATTGTAAAAACAGGAACTCATTTAAAATCAAAGCATTTCAAATTTGTAATGTGAATCAGAGAGCTCACAGAATTATTTTTTTTTTTCCATCCTGTGCTCTATTTTAATGTCAGCTCTTTGGTAGGGATAAGATTTCAATTCATTGACCTGAAAAATCTATTGCAACGTGCAGATCTAACTTAAAATTCTTAAGATTTGCAGCTGATGATCTCTTTGACGAAAATATTAAAGTTTTATTGGTTAAGAACCGTTTGACTTGACTTTGTTCAAAATTGTAAATCCAGTTTTTGGTTTTCTATTTATAATGTTCTAAATATCTTTACTCTATGTAACTAGGTTGAGTCCTCTAAAGGAGTGAGCGTTGCTTAAAGGTTTTTTGGCGCTTAGTTTTGCTAGGATACGTATTGGACTTTTGGATTCACATTTAATAGACCTAAGCAAAATTTCTTGATTAGTTTGGTCGTGATCTTGATGCAATCTTTTAGCAACTCTTACTATCATATCATATTCTTCATTTGATTTCAGTTGCTCAATTATATTGATTTGGATCCACGTCCCGAATATGTACGCGCCACAGTGATCAGTAAAAATGGACAGCTGCATGCTAGCGTCAATGGGGATCAGGTAAGCTGAACAAGTGCTGCAGCAAAAAAGACAACAACAAGAACTAAAACTCAAAAACATTTTGCAATTTTACAGATCAGCAGCCGGTTGCAGAGCATTGTTGGTGCCGATGTGCTTATCCATCTTCCAGCACGAACTGCTGCTAAACCGGAGGTGCGTGCTGGCGAAGTGTTTAGCGCCTCGGTGCTGCGCTATGATTTTATATCAGAATACGAATAGCTACTCTAGAAGCCAATCGAATTGAAATACTTACAGCACAGATATAAGTTTAACAAGAAAAATAACATGAACAAATAAAATAGGGACAACATATGTTTTGCAGATTAGCACAAGTTTTATATTTATATATAATATGTATCTTGATATGTTTGTATAAATCGTAACATTATGTATACGCAATTGTTGCGTCTGCTCCAGCAATATACCGAACCGAAGGGTCTACAAATGTCCACAAATAAAATTGCAGCATAGTGTAAACATGTCTTTATAAAAAAAAACGTATAAAAATATAATAATAATTATCAAAAACAAATTTTGATATAGAAATAGATATAGATTAAAAGAGTTAAACGTTAAAAAAGTTAAGAGAGTGTGCGGAATATGTATGTACAGGAAATATATGAAAAAAAGGGCACGCAATTAGCTCCAAACAATTGTGTGTGGATGGATTGCCATTCCCGGGCTGCTGCTGCTGTTGAAGAGGATGACAAAAACCATCCGTGTTCTTCCACTAGACGGACTGCGTGGCAGCCTCGTTGGGCCGATGGAGGCGCAGCGAGGAACGGCATGGCAACGTGAATTGATACTTGTTGTGGGATAGCAATGTATAGCGCTGCTGCGGCGCAAAGTCCCATAGCGCCCGCTCAATCACCTGCAGAGCGCTGGCACTAAGCACATCCGCCGTATACTGGGTAGGTGCACCGGGTACCTGTGACATGGCTAAAGACAAGAAAGTGAGAGTAAAGCATAAGTAATTTGGTTAAATTGAAATAAAATTAAAGGTAAAGTTAACAAAACATCGATGTCAAAATCGATTATATCAATAGTTTTCAATTCTTATCACTATCGATACTGACTTTTTTTAAATTGCATGGAGAAATATGGTTTTTAACTCATGTTTTTGAATTAGATATAATAACTGTTTTCTGCAAAAATAGTATCTTTTTTGTCGGAAATATCTTCAACTTTTTATTTTTTATAATATTCTGTATATTTAGCACAAGCCTGAATTTTTATACTTTTTTGTGAAATTTTTGGAAAACAATAGCTTTCAATAGCTCTACCGATTATATCGATGTTTCCGACTATCACTGTCGAAAATGATCGATTGACAGCACATAAATGACTTGCCAACTTTTAATTTAAGCTACTGATGATAATATCGATATGCTTTCTTTTTGAATAACTTTTAAGATTTTGTATTCAATTCTATTGAAATGGTATGAATAATAGAGCTGTCAAACTGTCGATAGTTTCGACTATACTAAAAACACGAAACTGTAAATGAAATACTATATATGTGATTCATAAAGATTCTATCGATACTTAAAGTTGATAGTTGAAGCTAAAATGATCGAAACAATCGATTGACAGCGCTATCGATAGTTTTGCAGTTGTAATATTTTTTTGCATGTGGCACTTACTCTGGGCAACAGGCGCTTTGTATAGCGACTCCACGGTCATGCCACAAGTGTCCAGGGCAACGATGCTAACGCCATACGGCTGCAGCTCTTTGCGCAGCTCCTCGGCGCACTTTTCGACGGCAACGCGGGAGGCATTGAAGGCAACAAGACCATCGCCGCCCATGCTGGCGCCGGCACTGCTGCCGCCCAAATATAGAAGACGTCCGCGTGTGGGACGCAGGAAGCCGACAAATGCTTTTGCGACGCGTAGCGTGCCCAAAATATTTGTCTTGAGCATATGCTCCCATTGTTGCACATCCTGGGATTCGACACGGCCGCGATACACGCTGCCGCTGGTATTGATAACAGCGGCAATGCCACGCTCATTGGCATTCAGATGGGCGCCCATTGCAATGGTTGCCTCACGCAGCACATCCTCGCGCGTAACATCAAGACGCATGGGTATGATGGTGCCGCTGATGGGCTCCTCGCTGTACTCGCGTATCTTCATCCAGCCGCAGAGCAGCTTGGCCGGCAGCGAATCCTTGGCCTCCTTCATGCCTGCAAAAACACGGCATCCCTTATTGGCCAAATACGTGCACAGTTGCAAGCCCAGCGCCGTATCCGCGCTCGTCACCAACACCACACGACTCGGTTGCACCTCGCCGTTGGTGGCCTGACTCTCCTCACGCACCTTGCATATCAGATAGATGAGCAGCGCGCCGGCGATTGAAAAAAGCGCCAGCAGCTGGAAGGCCAACACCAGCATGGTCATTGGCTCCATTATGGCATCTCTGGAAAGCAGAAGAAGAAGAAATTCTAAGCTTAATTTATAAAATACATATATAAGCATAAGTAAATATATTCAGGTCAGTTCCCATTTCCAAGAATTTCGATTAATTTTTTGATTTTCTTATGCTATTTTTAAAAGAGATTCAATTCATTCCCCTTAAAGTCAAATTTGGAAACTTTTCACTCAACTATCTCAAAAATAAAACTTTATCCAACTAATTTTCGATCGATATTCGGCAATCAGAGCAGTTGTTAATTTCGATTCACAATTTTTTGATCGGAGTCGAAAATGGGAAAAGGCTTGATAAAGTCAATTTATGGTTCATGAGCTGTTCTTTCCAAATCTTAAATCAACTTCATCTGTAAAATTAAGAACTTAATCTTATCTCTTTGACAATATTGAAACAAGATTTCTTCTCAAAGTTGAGTTTTTGAAATTTTCCTTAAGCTAAAACAATAGCTCGAATTGATGCTTCGAAATCTTTCTGCACAATTGTAAATAGAAATTGATGCAACTATAAATATAGCGTTATAAAAACTATTGATTTTTTTTTATATACAGAAATATATAGAGAAATGTTCAGGCCCACTAGAAAAGATTCGATTTTTGTGGTTTTGTATAATACAAAGCCATACAATTCTTTAGTTAACAGCAGTCAATAGCAATAAAAAAGAGAAGAATAAAATTTGAAGCAAGGCTGCTATAGTTAAATCTTTAAAAAGCCCAATTTTCAAACTGTAAGCTATCAAATTATGAATAGCTTAAATTCAGTAGCTTTCTTCAAACAAATGCAGAGAATTCTTAAGATCGTAGAACAATATGAATATTAGCATAAAATAAGCTATGGAAACTGTTTGTATATGAATGGTTACTTTTGAACTTTCGTTTGCTTAGCAAATAGTTAGCCTCGTCCTTTAACAGGGTTTCAAGTCGCATTAACAAGCAAAAAACAATCCTAAAATATATTTTAGAAAAATTATAGAGAAATAATATTAAAAAAAAGTCGGAAATGCATTGTTCTACATATTTTTTTATCTGTACATAATATTTTGCGAGCTAAAAATCCTGAAATATAATACTGATCTGTTCCTAATATTGTACGTTTTTAAAAAGTAAAGTCGAATGAATTCCGAAAGATATAGGAAGTACTGTTCTGAGTTCCACTCTACATAGTTTCGCTTATAATTTTTGAAGTTTTAATGTTTTAATGCCGCCAAAAGGAAGCAAAACTTTTAAAAACGTATAAGATTGACGATTTAAAGAATTTAGAAAAGCAATCAATTACGTTTCCGCAAATCTTGAGGCCATGTTAACATTTTTAGCAATCGAAATGTAAATAGTCTAGGAAAAAAGGAATAATTTTCGAACTAAAAAGAAGTAGTCGATATATGAGAATGGTTTTCTTCAACCAAAAAAGAAAAATGGTTTAATAGTTTTCTTTTGCGGAAGAGAGTGCGTTTATTTCTCGGTTCGTAGGGCAATATGCACACAATATATAAAAGTATTATAATTGTCGTTTAATTGCGCAAGACATAGGCATAGGCGGATGTATCGCTGGTATCAATGCTTTGGGGGAGCAACAAATATGGCAAACCCATTTCCGCATATCAACAACTTTATAGTCTTCATCGTCGTAGTCGTCGTCGTTGTTGTTATATGCTTCGATGCGTTGCACCCGCAGTGAAATTCATTGAAATACGCGAAGAGCCACCGGAACATGGTCGAAACATTGGCCAAAAAGACGAAGACGACGAAGCAGAAGAAGAAGAAGAAAGTTGTGGATGCAACTGCAACTTTGGCAACTCTGGACGCAGCATAGATCGTCTGATAGAGCCTAGCCCAATAGATCATGCTGCTGCTTGGGCTAAGGAGCTGGCTTAAAGTTGCCACAACTTTTACTTTAGAGCTCAAGTTGGAGTTGGAGCTGGATGTGCAGCGTCGTCTTCAGTTTTTAGTTTTCAGTCTTCAGCCTTTTGGCGCGTGCAGTGAAAACTTGAGAGGCACGTAGACTTATAATTTATTGCCAAATGCACGAAACTGGACACGCATCGCTGGCCACGTGCAGAGCCAGGCCCATAGACTATGTTTATAAATATATATATATATACATATATATAGTTGTACTTATGTACCCTAGCCTTATATAGCTTTGTAACATTGTCTGCTGCATAAAAGTGAAGTCTTTTTCGATTTCTGTGTGGCGGACGGACGCATGGGGCAGCTCTGACCAAACAGTCTGACAAGCAAATCTCTGACTGGCAACAGCTCGTAAATTGTTAAAAACAAAAAAAAAAAACAACAAAATTTGAAATAATTAAGCGAATCAAATGTGAAGGCAAAGCAACTGAAACTGAAACTTAAACTGAAACAGCAACTCAAACTGAAACTCAAAACTACAAAAAACTATAAAACACATTATAAAACAAACAAACGTCGTTTGTTTTAAATGTAACTCGATGCGTTGACTTGCACATAACACACACAACTTATTATTAGAGTGAAAATGCGCCAAAAAAAGAAGAAAAATATCATACAAAAAATACATATTTATATACATATTTATAATTATATCAGTTACAAGCTGTAGGAAATTATATGTAATGATATTATTGTTGTTACACAGTTGCACGCAAACTGCTGCACCATCAAATCCTACTTCAAACTGTTCAAATTTTAGAGAATTTCGGAAAACTTAAATTTTTTCTTCAAAAACGTTGACAATTAGGCACTTTCTTATGTGGAAAACCGGAATCAGCAAAAAAAAGTCTTAAAAATTAAGTTAGAATAGAAATCTAATCAAGCCTTTTTACATTTTCGAGAACTTTTCATTCCGCATCCTTAACGATTTTGTGTTCCCATTTTCGAACATTCCTTTTTCAAATATAAGCTCGAAAACTTTATGCTTCAGTGTCTCAAAAGCAAAACTTTTTATAACAAATTTTCCGTCGATATTCGGAATTCAGAACAGCTTATAATTGTGATTTCGATTAATTGTTCGGAATTGGAAATGGGTACAGACCTGAATGTTATCGGGTGTGAATCATTTTCAATTATGTGTATTCGTTTTCAAATACAGTTAAAACGTTTTCCAAAATTTAAAATAGCTCAAAACTTATGCTCAGAATGATTTTCATTGGAATTGGAAATCGGAACAGGCTTAAACAGAACGCACTCAGGACACCTATAGAAACTCTCCGACCAAAGTGCCCCATCTACATACTAGAGGAGATTTCAAAAGTTACTAAAATCAAACCAAACAGGCTTAATTTGAAACATTCAATAAAAAATCAAAAATATTTCAAATTCATCCAAATAGTAATTTTATATGTAGGTATTGTATGAGCGTAAGTTTTATATAATTTTATACTTTTTATATTTTATATATATAATATTTAAAGTCAAAAACAATCGGTTCGGATTACTATGAGTTTTTTAAATTGCGTGCTTTGTTTGACAAATATTTAAGATTAAGATTCATGTTTTGCATTTATTCGATTTCTAAACGATTTCAGTTCGGATTACTAAATCAATGAAACTTGTTTGCTGCGAGTTAAAGCGGTTTGCTATTTGTAGAAAAGCTGCCACAAGTGTAGTGAGGTCAGACGCGTAAAGTGCAACCAGTTTTGCGGCAGTTGCAACTTGCAACAACAGCAAAAACATCAACAACAGCAGCTAAAACTGACCCAGTTCCTGTACAATTAAAGCTGCAACTGGATAACCAATTCTAATACAAATACCAATACCAATACCAATACCAATACCAATACCAATAGCGGCTTTTAAGCCAATTGGTCATTAACATAAAGTGGCGCATTGCATAAGCCAACACAAAATTGGCGACACTGACGAATGCCGCAAGTTGTTGCATCAACAATTTCTTGTTAGTTGTCAGTTATGTCAGCTTGATTTGTTGTTCTAAGCTGCAGCAACGGTTAAGTTGCATTATGGTTGGCATCAAGTTGACCAGCTTGTTAATTGTATTGCCAATTAACAGCTGACATTTGTAAATTGATTGTCAATGCACTTTTATAATTCAATTCGATTCGATTCAATTCAACTTAATTCAATTCAATTATGTGTGTTGATTAAATTGTTCATTGAACTTGCGGTATTTGTGTGGCAAGTGAGTCAGCTGGCGACTGTGTCAGTAAAAAAAAAATAATAAATCATTAATGGCCATATTCATTATAATATAATTGCTTTTTGAACGCAGATCTCACCAACTTTATGAATGGCATGCCAACAATTCAATCAAGTTAAAAGCCAAAGAAAACGTGCTCGAACCAAGCTGATATTTTGTTTATATTACTTGATATCATTTACTACGTTTATACCTCATGGTATTTATAAATACAGTTCATTCTTTGCATTCTTATCAATGTCAGTTATGTTAAGTATACTTTGAAAGTGCATTGTTAAGTTGGCTGCGCTGCAGGCATGCCAGAAATTACGATGTTAAGTTGGCTGCATTGTTAAGTTGGCTGCGATGCAGCCATGCTAGAAATTTCGCTAGAAATTTCAATCAATTTGAATTCATGTTATTATTGTGCCACTTTTTTCATCAATTCTGTATTTACAAGTTCACAAAGTGGAAGTATCTCAAAATCTAAATAAATAAATAAATAAAGGTACAATTGTTGAGTCTTGAATTGTTCTTTTTTACTTGAATTCTGTTGCTTAGTTAAATATATTATTTGCTTGCAAATTGAAACGAACATAGCAAACATATTCATAAATAAATATGTCAAAATATGTATTTATATAACTCAAATTTTGTGAACAATTGCTGTAGTCTGTTTTTTATGCTAATCAACAGAGGGTTACACACAATCGATGCTAATTGAAATGTTTTTGGTTTGCAAAAACCTTTTTTTGGGTATAACAAAGTTAAGATTGGTTTAGGGACAGGTTCAGCCTTTGTCTGCGGCTGAAAAGGTAAGAGATAAAACAAGAGAGAGAGAGAGAGACAGAGAGAGTGAGAAAGAGAGAGACAGGCTTAAAGCTAATTGTGCCTGCGGCAAGGCAAGCGAAAGGCATAAATCAAACAAATTTAAATATAAACACAATATACAACTGCCAGCTCAGATACAGATACAGATACAGATACATTTACGCACATGTGTGTACTCACACACACACACACATATACATATATACTTAAATCTAACACAGCCATCAAGTCTGCTACTTTAAAATTAACAACTTTTGCATAGAACTCAAGCTAAACTTAAAAGATACATTTACAAATTTGCATACAGCTATAGATACAGATACATTTTGAGTCAAGTGTGAGCTAAAATTTGACTCTTTGCTGTGGCAGTTCAAGTAAAGCTTTTTAGTCATTTCAAGCCAAATAATTACTGCACATGCCAACACACACACACACGCACTCTAAGCGCGGCTCATTAAAAATATACAAATGTATCTGCGGACAGTGCGCAGCTGCATTTTAGCAGCAAGTGTTGAAGTACGCTACACCATATGAGCTTTAACTATATATTTATAATATAGATTTCTTAACTTTGGACTCCATTCCACAGGATATTGCCAAAAGCAACTTAAAGATATTTTTTTTGCTCTTTTTATACTCTTTTTAGAGCTTACATTTGTTGTAGTTCAATATTTTTTCAACTGTACGAACTAATCGATCCGTTCCTTTCAATCTTTTTTTAACACATTGATTAATAATGAATAATATAATGAATGCTGGTTATTGTACCCTGGACTATATGAATCACGATTTTGACTTTTAAACATTGACAATGAGACGTTGTTAATATACAACGATTTTCTTGACTGGGTATCGAACCTGAGGTTTTGTGTGTGGAGCCGAATGTCTTCTTACTAGGTTAACAATTCCTTAAATTCGTAGAATTTTTAAACTGGATTGTTAAGTTCGATCGTTTCTTTAACATAGATATTAAAGGTAATCGGCATGGTTAGAGCCAAGTTTCGATCCAAAACTTGTGTTCAGATATTTCTAAAACACGGTTTACGAATACAACTCAGAAGTGTGCTGTTGATTTGAACCATGAACCGAACTGTGAACCGAAATGGGAACCAAACTGTGAACTAAACTGGGAAGCAAACGGTGAACCAAACTGTGAACCGTACTGTGAACCAAACTGTGAACCAAACCGAACCGTGAACCGAACTATGAACTGAACTACTCAGCCAATATTTAAGTCATGTTTTGGTAAGAAGTTCGTTTGAACTTTTGCTGAACAATTTGAATCTAGTGCTCAACCGGAGGGAGAGCGGAAGAGGGGGAAGAAAGTGGGTGGGAGTTGGAAGTTAGAAGCTTGTAACTTTATGTATCTCTAATCACTTAAACAAACGCTTTCTGCTGGTTTCGTGCCATGTCAAAATCGTGTATTACTCACATACGACGAATATATATCTGGCAAAGTCGTGTTTTGTATATTGTTTTTTTTTTTGTTTTTTATTTTTATGGCTTCATGGCAGCCATGTTGTGCAGGGTGTGTAAGCTAAACACACACAAGCACACACACACACATATGCATACATACATATACATATATATAAAATATGTTAATTGCGACATTTGCCGATTTATTGTGGCTATCTCAGCCGCAGCACAATTGTTATTGTTGTTGTTGCTTTTGTTTTTGCTGTTTTAACATTCAACCCAAATATGTCAGCCTTGTCTCATAGCAGACAACTGGCAACCATAATTATACTATATCCACAGCCTTATCCACATCCATATGGATCCTCAATGTTAAGAGATGCTTATAAATATGCATACGTATATAAATAATAAATATACTTGTATTATTATTGCGTATACGCAGCGTTTTGCAGCTCACTGCGCTGTTGTTTTTGTTTTTTAATTTTTTCAGACAAGCGTTTAATTAACATTACTTACACTCTTTACACTTTAATCGATGATCCGCAGCTGATGATAGATTAAAGTCTCATTATGCAGCCAGTTGGAGTCTCAAGAAAGTTGATGCTTAAATGCTTTCAAGTGACTGCTAAGTGCATAATTTGGAATTTCAAATGATTTGACTATGATATACCCTGTAGGATATTGTATACTTTGGTGTACATCAACTTATTGACATTCGATTTCCAATTCATTCAATGGAATTATAACAAACAGTGCCTTTTTTAAATAACTTCATAGCTACAAGTATAAATAAGTAAGAATACTCTAGTCGAGTGTGCCCGACTACGAGACTCCCTGCTCCCAACTTGCATTTCAAGCAGTTCAGCGGCAACGCAAGCAAGCAGCGCACTTAACTTATCCAGTGCATGTCAAACTGTTGTTTCTGCCTAGTGAGATGGGGGTGATAGATTCTTCCATAACTTTGGTGCTATTTATCCGATCCTAATGAAATTTACTCAACTGATCAACTTTGATTAAACATATATGTGTATCAAAAATCAAAGCTTTTACTTTAAAATTGTGGCTTTGGGAGTTTTTTTTTGCGATTTGAGGGGGTGCGCGGTGTGGGGTGTTTCCGAAATTCGAAATAAACTTGATCTGCGTATGGTATACAGGAACCTGCATGCCAAGTTTGGTGTCTCTAGCTCTTATAGTCTTCAAAATATGTGTGTTCATACCGACAGACAGGCATGGCTAGTTCTTTTGGCTGTTGATGCCGATCAAGAATATAGTATATAGTTTATATAGTCGGAAATGCCTCCTTCTGCCTGTTACATACATTTGCAGTACTTTATAACTCTCTTTTTCTCATTTTCAATGGGAACAGGGAGTAACAATATAATGAACACAACAATATATACCTAAATATTTCGATTTCTTTCAACTTCAATTACTGAGCTCTAATTATTGGCGAATATCCATGAAAATTCCATTGAATTATGGGGTAAATAGCGAAAATTGTTCGTTAAGTGTGCAAAACAAATATGAAAAGTGAAATATCAACACTCACCGAACCGAACCGCATCGAATCGAACCGAATCGAACCGAAATGAACTGAACCGATCCAAAACAAGACTATACGTAAATTGCGAAAATCAATTGCTTTGGTATTCGGGTTTTTGAGCTCGGATTGCAACGTCTAATGTTTTGTTTTTGAGCATGGTATGGGGGCTAGTTGGCACGAAATTGGCTAATTGCCATAATTAAAGAATCGATCAAAAAAGCAAAGCAAAACAAAAAATTATAAAAAGCTAAACAAAAAAAAAAAGATATATCAAACGTATCAAACGAAATGAAATACGAAACTCAAGTAGCCTAATTAATTTGCAACTCGACTGTTTTTGAACGAAAAATAATAATAATAATAATAATTATAATTATAATAATAGTAGTAATGGCAACAGGTGCCACTGAAGCTCTTGAGCACTTGGCTCTTGTTCACTCAACTTGGCTTCAACTCATTTACATATATGCAAGAGCTTGTCTATAAGTAGTACAAGTACACACAAAAAAACAAAACAAATAAACAATAATAATATGAATGCGTCATCAGTTTTGGCTTTTTACTCCCTGTTCCCATTAAAAATGGGAAAAAGGGAGTTATAAAGTACTGCAAATGTGTGTAACAGGCAGAAGGAGGCATTTCCGACTATATAAACTATATACTATATTCTTGATCAGGATCAACAGCCGAGACGAACTAGCCATGTCCGTCTGTCTGTCTGTCTGTCCGTCTGTCCGTCTGTATGAACGCGTCGATCTCAGAGACTATAAGAGCTAGAGACACCAAACTTGGCATGCAGGTTCCTGTATACCATACGCAGATCAAGTTTATTTCAAATATCGGATGCACCCCCCCCGCACCCCCGCAAATCGCAAAAGACTCCCACAGCCACAATTTTAAAGATAAAGCTTTAATTTTTGGTACACATGTATGTTTAATTAATGTCTTTCGGATGTGTAAATTTCAACACGATCGGATAAATAGCACAAAAGTTATAGAAGAATCTATTACGCCCGTCTCAGTTGGCAGCAACAACAGTTTGACAAGCAGTTTACGAGTTAAGTGCACTGCTTGCTTGTGTTACACCCGTATCAGATGGCAGCAACAACAGTTTGACAAGCAGTTTACGAGTTTAGTGCACTGCTTGCTTGTGTTGTCGCTGAACTGCTTGAAATGCAAGTTGGGAGCAGGGAGTCTCGTAGTCGGGCACACTCGACTAGAGTATTCTTACTTGTTTTATGAAACGGTTTCTCAATGCTTCGTATAAGGTTTTCCCTTTGATAAAGTCCTGTTAAACAAACAATTGTTTACTTTTTTTTTCATCGTTTTCATTATGTTAGCTAACTAAAAGTCATCTGATTGTTAAATGCTTAACTCTGGGAAAATGCAAACAGCTAATTTGTACTTTTGCTAAAAGTTTGAAATAATTTGAAAAATAATATAGCATAAAAACTTCCTCCCTCAGTTGGAGGAAATATTACAAGCTATGTTTTTAATGCATTAAAGTAGACGTTTGCAAAAAAATTTGTATATTCGTGATCAGCATCAACAGCGGAGTCATGTCCGTCTGTTTATATGCGTTTTTCATGAATTTGTTCTAGAGCTATGTTGGTGAAACTTGGCACAGATGCTTGTTCTTATTGCAGGTAGTACCTATAGTTGAGTTGGCCAGATCGGACCACTTTACCATATAGCTGCCAAGGAACGATCGGTTGAAAAATTAGTTTTTGTATTAAACATTTTTTTGTTTTTCAAGATAACTCAACCAAACTCACAAAACCTAAGTTTAAAGACAGTTTATGCATGCTGAGAAAAATTGCAGCAAAATCGAATGACTATATCTTATAGCTGCCATAGGAATGATCGTTTGAAAATAAGTTTCTGTATGAAAAACTTTGTGTTTTTTGAAATATCTCGACCAAACTCATTATATCTAAATTAAAGCACGTTCTACACATGTTGACCAAATTTGATCAAAATTGGATCACTATATCTTATAGCTGCTATAGGAATGATCGGTTGAAAAATAAGTTTTCTTATGCAAATCTTTGCTGCAAGGGCACGCCGAAGATAACATTTCTTTCTTGTTGATCTTGTGTTGGAAAACGAGTTGAAATTTTTGCCATTCACAAGTTTTTATCAGCTTTTGCTTAAACTGAAACTTTAGATAACGAAACCAGTTTATCTTCAATTTATCGCTGATAAATATACATATATCGTTAGGGTTGTGAATTCGCACCTTAAATCAAAGTTGAGAAAACGAAAAAAACCTTAATATGTTTAAAAATTACAAATAGCTTCTTAAGCTCGTTATTATATTGTAAAATTTGATATTTTGAACAGCAAAAGCAAGTTATTAAAAATAACAATATCAAATTCAATAGAAATAATAACGCAGCTGATTATATCGATATTATAAGCTAAGCATAATTTCCCAAATTAAAATAACATTTATATTTTAATTTCAAACATTTACATATCACTTCATTTATCCTGTGGAATTGAAAGTGTTCGGCTGTTTTTTCTCAGTGCATCTTTCGTCGCATAACTCAGCGATTTGTTTATACTTTTTGTTGTTTTGTTGTTGTTGTTGTTTTGCTTTTTTTGGTATTTGATTTGGGCTTGTTTCATTCGTTCGTTCGTTTGTTTTTGGCTTTACTTGGCGATTTCTTTCTGTTTAACACATTTTAGACACGCATCGCAACATGGCGCTGTTTTTGTGACTTGAGAGCGCTAATTTCGCTGGTCTACCTGTCTGTAACTCCTACTACTCCCCCACCCCCTGCTTCACCAATACCCTAACATCAGTCATTCCTGGCCCACCTTAGTTTGGCAGCAACGCCAACAATTTATGTGCCCCAAATACGCGTATCGAAAGATGTTTCCAGGCAAACAACTCTTTTTTAAAGGTGAAAATATGCAGAAATCTTACTTTTTTTTTTGGATCTTGTTGCCTCTGTCTCTCTCTTTCTCAATCTCTCTCTTTCTGTGCTTGTGTAGGTGGCTTGTTGTTATGAATTTCAATATTCGTATTCGGTTACGGTCTTTGTTTTTTATGTTTTTTTTTTTTTTTTATCGGTTGCATCGTTGGCACGTCTCACCTCTCACGTTTCACGTCTCAGGGTTCCAGTTCCTACGATCGTCCATGACGATCATCAACAAAACTGTAACAACTTGACGAGCTCAACGTATAGTTTTCTGGAAATTTAATTAAGTTTTCACGGAAAATATAAACACTCTTTAAAACTTAATCAATATATGGAAACGTTGAAAAACCTTGCAAAATTAGATCTTTATAAAGAAGGTATCTTCATCATAGAATGCATAGAAATACTTAAAATGAAACTTGAGATATTTGCAATGATCGCTAAATTTTATTACGGAATTAGAATATAATTTTGTTTTCTCGCCTTTTTATAAACCTGATAAAAAATCTGATATCAATAATCGAATTAAAGTTGAGAAATACAAGATGAAATACTGATAATTATATTGTATTATCTAAGAAATTCCAATTCTTTTTTTCTGATTAGCTAAAATATCATATAATAATGAAATACTTTGATAAAACAAATAAAAAATAAGAAATTTTTTCTTATAGGTGAAATGCAATTGTTAAGCATAAGACATTAACTTGAAATGCGCATTTCAAGGTGACAATGTTGATGATAATGATAATGCTAATGATAATAATGATGACAATGTTGTTTGTCGTCTACGCTGCTTTCAGTCTTCAGACTGAACAACAATAGCAACAACTAACTATAACTCAACTGCAAAAGAAACATCAACATCAACAACATCAACAACAACAACAACATCATCATCATCATCACCATCATCATCATTAACATTAACAGCAATAAACACTCAGCAATTTTCTCCAAGTTCGCTGAACTCTTGAATCGGTTACCCACAACATCAACTTGGTAGTTTTTTTTTCTTTTTTTTTTTTTCAAATTTTCGTTGTCTTTTGCATTGTCTGCGGATTCAAGTTGATGGTGAGCAGATTGAAAGATTGTAATAACACCTCTCTGCACCCACATTCCCCAAAAGCTGTCCTTGCCCCTTTCTTCTTCCCTTTGCCAGCTTTAACTGCTCAGGCATTTTCAAGTTCAACTGCTCTTAAATATGCATATAAAACAAAAGTAAAAACATTTTCAGCGCTTTCCTCAGTCAACAACAATCGCGAGCAAGTCTTGAGATTAGATCATCGCTATGGTGAGCTAAGCGCGGGCGTTGACAAAGCCGATGACGCCACAATTCAATGGATGACACATGAAAGATTACAGATGACACTTGATAGTTGATATACTATGAGGCAAAAGCTCGTTGAAGTGGGAGTGTAAACTACTTGAGTCTGAGCTGACATTGGCTTAATCAAATCTCTCAAGAGATCTAAATAGAACAACAGCGCAGTTGTATGGCAATGATTTGATGAGATGATTTGCTCAATTGTGAATGAAGGTGAAACATAATATTGAAAATAAGCTTGACAAATAACGGATTAAAGTCCTAAATTAGAGTCTTAAGTTAGATAGTGATAAAAACTTCCAAAATCTATTGTATATAATCTTTTTAGAATGGTTTTTTGGTTTCCTAGAGTAGCGAATCCCGAGGCACCCGAAAAATGTTGCGGGACGGAAAAGATTTTGAAAATTGCGGAACAGGCTGGAAGTTTGAATGATCCCCAAATTCCTGCGGATACCGAAATGACTCCCGGATCCCAAATTACAATTTTTCGTTAAAATCTATATTTATGACATAATTATTCATATTATAAACATGAATTAAATTGTTAAAAATTTCGGGTGGAACCTGGACAAATTTTAAAATTTTCGGGATGGGTATGAGTTCGAATTTCCTTTTCCGTTCCCATCTTTAGTTTATCATCTTTGAAAAGTATCTGCTTTTAGAACTTTCAAAGAGAAAAGAAAATGTCCTTTCTAGACTTACAAATCTCAGCACTTTTTTCGAATATAAACGATTTCAAGAATGGTTTGAATTGTGCCAAATTGGCCGACAAAAAAGTTATTAATAAATCTCTGATTTTAACCAAATTTGTGGGGCTTAAAAAGGTACCTAAAAAATAACGAGATTCAAAGCTTCAGCTTGTTAATTGCATTTTAATGAAATTTACAGCATTGATAAGAAAAATGCATTAATTTTTCATTTAACTCAAAAACGAATTGGGATGAATTTAAAATAAAAGTGGCACGACTTCGACTCAAGAAAATGTTCGTTTTGGGGAAATTTTTCAAAATGTTCAAAATGTATCTCCAAAGGTAAAAAAGCGGCATTCATTGCAAAATGTTTGCACATTTCCTTTCGAAGGAGTCATTTTAATTAGTGAATATATAATTACCAAATCATCAATCAGCATTTTCATTATTTCAAATCGTTTCAATTTTATAACACTCTTCCCAGTTGAAGTAATGGATATATGATTGCTTTGCTCCCAAAGAGCTCATGCCATGAAATTTCATATGTACAATAGTTGTTGCAATCAGATTTTGTCATCAAATCGCATGTCTCGCATAGGTCACAGCGAATCGCATTATCATTATCGCATATACTAAAACTCTATGGTATTTTGATGAGGTAATATTTAGGCACATTTTCCGGTGCATTTTCACACGCTCCTCACATCACATCGTATCGCATCGCATTTCTTTTGTCGCTTGACACTTGAAATAAAGTTGTTTTTTCGAGTAACTTTAGTATTTGATTTAGGGCCGTGTATTGGATAACTTGGCTGCTGTTTATATCTTCTTCTTTTCATTGTTGTTGTTGTTGTTATTATTATCTTAAGTGTTGTTGTGTTGAATTTGTTAAATTTGATTGGCTATTACTCGCTATTACCTCATTTTAAGCGCCTCTGGTATCTTTCTCATGTAAATGAACAGCCCTCGTTCGGCGTTTTGTTTAATGATCTCTCTTCGATTAATTATGCAAAACTATCGATAAACAAGCTGTGTGGGTATACACACACACACACATGCAAACACATGCTTGTTAGACTTATTCAAAATTATTTTATATACTTAGCTATTACTTTTCATGCAGCTGTTAAATATTTATACAAGTTTTTAATTCTTAAATTCTCTTAACAATTGATCTTCTAAAATTTTCAAATACTATAACTGTATATAGCTCTTTCCAAGTTTTTTAAAATTTGCATTAATTAGAGTATTAATTCTGAAATTCTTAACATTCTCTTTTCAAAATGATCTTAATATATGTGTAGATATAAATCTTAACAACTCTGTCAAAAATTGGTAAAATTTTGTAATTCTTAAATTCTTGAAATTATCTTTGCAATAATTCTTAAATTCTTTAAACTCTCTTGGCAATAATTCTTAAATTCTTTGAAATTCTCTTAGTAGACACACTTTAGTTTACAATTTTTCGGTCAAATTTGATTGCGATTACACACTCTTACACATGCATAATTCTTTTTGTGCTACTTCTCATTTTGTAATTGCAAAAAAAAAAAACAACTAAAAATAAACCGTCAAATTGAAGTGTGTACCAATTTTAATTGTAGTTTGTATTTGTTTTTTTCTTTTTTTTTTGTTGTGTTAATTTTCTTATTCTTTTGCTTATTTGTTTGTTGTTTCTAGAAAATGCATTGCAAATGCAGTTGAAAAACTTAACGCTCCATTCAGCTTTAAAATTGCTTTGTGCCACTTTCAAGTAGATTTTGTTGTTGTTGTTTTTGTTTTTGTTTTGTAGTTTTTGTTTTTATTTATTACCTTCTTTTTTTCAACTTCTTCTTGTTAGACTGTGCCATTGTTTTGTATTGTTTTTTTGTGGCTTTCAACTTCTTTTATTTGTTTGTTGCATTTGTATTTCTAAATCGTCAATTGCATTTAACAATGAGTTTAAATAAGCTGCCAAGTTGCATTGGGAACAGGTGCCCAGCTCAAGATCTTTCGAGGGTTTTGCTTGCCTTATATGGAATTGATATATGTATGCCTAATTATATACATACTAACTGGTAATCCCGGCATTGCCCGGGCCACCATTTTCCGCCCGTGGGCAAAGACTTTCCTCAGATGCAAAAATAAAAATAAATAAAAAATATTCTTGATCAGCATCAACAGCCAAGTCGATCTAGCCATGTCCGTCCGTATGAGCACACAGATCTCGAAGACTATAAGTGCTAGAGACACCAAACTTGGCATGCAGGTTCCTGTATAGTATACAGTTTGCACATTTAAAATCATACAGCAGTAGGAATTTCTTAGAATGTCATGAAAGTCACATTTTCCAAATGTGTATAACTTACTGTTTTATACTCTTCTCGTCTGACTCTCTGTCTGTATGTCCGTCAGTCCGTCCGTCCGTATTAACGCAATTTTTCTCATAGTTTTGAAGCTAGTGCAACAAAAACTTGGTATACATGTTGATATAGGCATAGTGCCAGATTGAATTACTATATCATAAAGCTGTCATAGGAGCAATCTAACGAAAATATAGTTTTAGTATTGTTTATTTTTACTATAGTCTCTAAATCAGAAGCTTTTGAATGTTAATATGCGAAGAAATTTAAGATAGTTAAAATTGTTTCACGCAAAACTTTGTATGTTCATTTTAAATTTTAAATTGTATTTAAAAGCTAAATAATAAATTTAAAAAAAATTTAAAAATTGGTTTTTTTTTGCTGTGGCTGAGTTTCATCAGGTGGATTTATCATTTAAGCAATGTTGCAAGCAACCCCCTCCGCCCCCCCTCAAATTGCCATTGTCTAAAAATTGTGCATACGTGCAAAAATCAAATTAAAAAACAATAATCAAAAACACTTTCAAAAGCATTGCAAATATGTATTTACAATCAAATTTTTTTCTTGTATTTGTTGCAAAGCTTTTGTTATTGTTATTGCTATTGTTATTGTTTTTTCTTTGCTTTATTTAAGCGGCGCTTGAATCGCAATTTTTGTTGTTAGCTGCCAAAGTGGAAACATGCGCCGTATGCCTCAGGAATTTTAATCACTGTTTGTTAATGTGTATTTTTTTGGTTTCTTATATATTGATTAACTATTTGTTGCTTCTTGTTGTTGTTTTTGGAATTTTGATTTCCATTTCAGTTTTGATAAACAAGACAAGAAAATGATTTGCTGTGCGTTTCATTTATGGATCGCAACTATTTATAAATATATTTTGCGAATCCAATTCCAATTTCAATTCCAATTCCAATTCCGGGCCTGTAGCTGGAGCTTGGGGGCATCCAACCAAGCGTCCTACTTGGTGTTGCTCTTGTTGCTGTTATTGTTGTTGCTTTCCGTCAATTATGGACATGGTCAACGACGCGTCGTTGTTCGATTTGAAATTTCACTTTTTTCTTTTTTACTTGTTGCTGCGTCTGAACTTTTCTGTTTTTTTTTTTTTTTTTTTTTCTGCGCAGATACTCATTTGGACTTGGTCGCTTCTCATTTGGAGCGTACTATGCTGCAGTTGAGCAAGTGCATGGGAATAGGATGATTTGCAATATCAGACTAATAGCCAGATCCGCTCCAGCAGCGGCAGAGTTGGCAACAAGTGCGCCAGTCAAGCAGACAAGAGTTATAATTAAAGCTTCACTTTCACCTCTTCCAATTGTCGAACATTTAGCAGTACTTATTGTTTACTTTTCGTGGCCCAACACTGGTTTTGCTTATAGATCAAACGCAGTTTAAGCACTCCAAAGTTGGCTGCAATGTTGCATCCAAATTGTAGACATTTATTTTCGTGTGTTGTTTAGCTCAAACAAAAATCTAAAACAATCTCCTTTCCTCGCCAATTTTTAATAAGTTGCACCTCAAGCAACAACAAATCACATCACAAACACTTGCCATAAGGCCGTATAGATCTATTTCGGAAGTGGCCACACTTTGTCAATAGCGACCAACTCCACTGTCAAGCATCTACTTACCCCTTGCTATGTTAAAACCAGTTGAGAATTCTAAGCGCATCAAGCGAAAAAAGTGCTTTAGAGTTGTGTTGTGTGTGATTTGATGCCATGCCATGGTATCCAGCTACCTAGAGTGCTATGTTAGCACCTTTTCAACTACATAGTGGTCCATAGTTGGCTTTTTGTTGTCCCAATGGCTTTCTCCAACACAGGGTACCGCGTCAAGGGCAAATTGTTGTGTGTTTAGCTACACACTTATTTCCTCGTACGGTTGTGTCTGCGTTTATTGCACTATTTTTTTTATTTTCTTCTAAAAGTAAACAATCAGGCCAGTTTCCATTTCCAAGAATTATTTAGTTTGTATCGTTTTTGATTTTGTATTGTTTTCTGATAAAATATCATTCGTATTTTCTTATTATATATATCTTTGAATACTTCTCAATTTACTGTCGCAATTCAGAGCGTCTAAAATTTCCAATTCTGAATTTGCACATGCAACAAAAATAAAAAGTCAATAAACATCTTTCACAACTTATTCTCAGATCTAACGCTTGCAATTATCGTACCTATCCAAAAAAAATCTTAACAACACATTTCTTATTCTGTGCAAATATGGCAAGAAGTATTTAAATTGCGTAATTTGACAGATTGCCATCAATTTTCTAAAAATATCGACTGTTACTCAAAAATAGTATCGTTAATAGTCAAAGTAAGGCTCGAATTGCGTCGTTTAACAATCCCTGTGAGGTCTTAGTAGACCTGTGTGGTCTGGTCTGGTTTGGTTTGGTCTGGTCTGGTCTGCCTCCGCTGCACGCTTCCCCCTGCAATAAGCTAGATGTACTTAACTGCCACTCATTTTTATAGACAAAACCTGTCGTTTTGGCCAGAATCAAGCTGAGACATGAATGTAAATTTTATGTAGTTAAAGCTTAAACGCAAAGATACAGATTCACACCAAAGATACAGCTACAGATACAAATACAGAGATACAGACACACAGGTAGAGTCAAGTATGTGACAAGCCCAAGTCTCACATAGTTGTACTTAAGATTGTCTATTTGTAGAGCCATCTCGCATGTTTGAGCAATGACCTCAACTGTTTGTTTATTGTTTTTGTTTTTGTGTCGTTTGGTTCGTGCGTGGAATTTCTTAGATGCCCACTTAAGAAATTCTTAAAACAATGCTTAACTGTTATTTTTGAAAAAAGTTTAAAGTTCGTCTGGTCAGCTTAAGATCAACTTGAATTCCATATATCGTATTCAATAGTAATCGAGTGTCCACACAGCAAAAACAATGTCAGACTTACCTGAGCTGAGACGTCTATTCATAAAGCAGGAGTCGCAAAATATTGGTCAAGTGTATTGTTGCTGACCTTTTAAAAACACATCTGTACATACCCTGTTGCAAGAACATAACGGGTATGACTGTGTAGTTGCACAGTTAGTACTTTTGAGCACTTTTTTGTTTTGTTTTTCCAAATTAATTATAAACATTGGATGAAACATTAAGCTAGGCATTTAAAAATCTTTAGACTGCTTTGTTCGCTTTGTAACTGTATATTTTTTTTGGTATTTTTGAATCTATTTTCAATTTTTTTTAAAAAATGTTCAAACTTAATCGTTTTGTTTCATTTAAAGCAGCTGACAATTTCGATTTCACTTTTCCATATTGAGCATTTCAAATCTTCAAATTCCAATTATTTAAAAAAAAATATTTAAGAATTAAAGTTAAAGTGCAACAAATTTGTTGTTCAGATGATGATATTAAGATGATTTCAAGTAGGGTTGAAAATAATCATGATGTAAATAATCAAGCTCGATTATCGATGTTGTTTCAATTAATCGAATAAAATAAATACTCGATGTTTCTAAAACAAAATCTATTCATTTTGTGTTCACAAAAATGTTTAAAATAACAAAAAAATATAAATTTTAGAAAATTATTAAATATTTATGGTTTTCTGTCGACTTTATTTTTGACAACTCAATGAATTTATTTTGTTCAATGTTTTTGCGTGAAAATTTGCTTTTCGATTTTGATATTGTGTTCTTGTTTTCGAAAGAAGTACCAATTGCCTTGTCTTTTTAAAGATAAGCTTGAATACTTCATATTACACTGCCTCAAAAGCGAAACTTATCAAAACTGACTATTCATCGCATGTTTTGATTGAAATCGGGAGCGAGAACAGCCCTGAATATTTTCCAATCATATCTAATTGGTGTGACGTCATATTGGGCTATTTTTGACGACATTTCAGGTAGATTTTTGGTTTACTGTGCAGAACCATTTACAGGGTATCTGCTAATCTGGAAATTTCCACATAATATTGTTGCTTTTGCTTGTTGACGTTGCTTTTTGTTAAACAAGAATTGTCGAACAGAGTGCTTTTATAGCATATTCATTTGCATACTGGTATTATTGTGATTGTTGTTGCTTGTTGTTGTTGTTTTTTTGTTGTTGCTTGTTGCTTGCTGTTGTTGCTTGTTTAACTTAAGATTGATGATTTTAAGCGATTTGGCACGAGCGAGACACACGATTTTTGAGGCCTGCTCATTCCACATCATTGGTGTGTGCCCCTTCCGCCCAAAACAAAATGGCCAGCACCACATTCTTTTGCATATGAATGCGTAAGGCAGGGGGGGAGATTTCCTCCCCGCCCATTCATATTTTTTGTTATCTCATGCGACACTTTGTTGGTTATCTCATACGGAATCAAGACAAAAGTGATTCGAGGCGCATTTCGAAATGCAGTTATGCATTTTGCGTTGAGAGTGGAGAGTTGAGGGTGGACAGTTGAGAGTGCAGAGTTGCGAGTGGAGAGTTGAGAGTGGAAAATAAAGAGTGAAGAGTTAAGAGTTGAGAGTGGAGAGCTTGGCCACACAGCAGGCTGCCTAAGGCATAATGAGGTATAATGATACGCTTAGCTAAAAATATGATTTAAAAATAAGAAAATTGACGTTAGGGTTAACTTGCCTTATTATCAGAAAGTATTTTTTATAAAATCACGCTTTAATGACTATAACATATTGTAGGGTGTATAGTAGTCGAACCCACTCAACTAAAGCATTCTTACTTGTTTTAAATTGTAAAAGTGACTCCTTTAATTTTTTGAACATTTTCTTTTTTTAGAAAAAACTAAAAGAAGTGACAAAGTCTTTAAAATTTTTTGGACGTGTTTCACCAATTTGACCTGAATTTTAGAAAGTTAATTAATTAAAAATAGGGCTTACATTTTAACTTTTCAGAAAAGCATTTTATGAGAATAGAGTATATTTAAAAAAAAATAGAAGCAAGTGAAGAATATAATGTTTTTGGGTTGCGTTTAGTTAGAAAATGCAGTTCTATAAAGTATAAATAAATAATCATAAAATAATCGATTAGTTTGCTTATCGAGTCAACAAAATAAAAATCGATGGTGGTATAGAATAAATCAAAAGCCGATGTTTCACAGACAAAAACGGTATTCTTCTTATAAGCACAAATACTTTAAGTAACGATAGATTTAATATAAAAAAAAAATAAAATAATTGGTTTATATAAAATTTTATGAAAAACAAAAAGACAACATGATTTTTTGTGCACATTTCGTTTTCTCATTTTGTTTGCAGACTTTTGCAATTTTTCATAATCAATGCAACTTGTTCGATGTTTTGTGAAAAATATCGAAGATCAATAAACGTAGCAATTCAAAAAATTACAATTACTAATTAATCGATTGTTTTTTAAAACCTTAGGCTGTACTTTTAAGAAATTTCTTAAATGAAACGATTATTTAAAAAAAAAACACATACAGTTTTTCTTGAAACTGTGTGCTTTTTTTCTGAGTGTAGGTATATCGATAAGATACGATTTGCTTGGCTGCGCAAGCGTCGTTCTTCGTTTATCGATTGATTGAACGATTGTTCATTGAGGGTCTTTGAAAGTCAGCTAGCTCCCCATTGACATTGACTTGAACTGAGCCCCGACTTGGCTTACTGCTCCGTTTCAGTATAAATGTAGAAATGTATGTATGTTTGCGTGCTTTTTTATACTTTGTTTTCCAAAATGGAAAAAAAAGAGTATATTGGGTTTGTGAAATGTCCGTCTGTCCGTCTGTCCGTCTGTCTGTATGAACGCAGGTTTTTTCCACAATTTTGAAGCTAGAGCATCCAAACTTGGTATACATGTTGGTATATACCATAGGCAGACAAAGTGTCAAGATCTCCCCCCCACCCCCACCCCTTCCCCACAAACCGCAAAAACCTATATCTTCCACAGTTTTACAGCTAGAGTAACCAAATTTGACATAAAGACTAGTGACCACACCCTTGACCGACCTGCCAAAAAAAAAATATGCCACGCCCACTACCACCCCCGCAAATGAGCTAAACCTGTATCTCCTACACCCTTATAGCTAGAAACCCCAAATTTTGCAGTATGACTCCATTTGAACTCTTCAACAGATTGGAGAAAAAAATTTTTACGTACAGAAAACAGAGTATATCGCAGTCGGGTGAGCTCGACTGCAACGTTCTTACTTGTTTATTAACTAAATAAATGTACATATATGGAGATACATTAATATTTTGAAGTATGTTTGGTATTTTAGAGGCTTACCCTTGATAGATTCGCGTGCAGCAAAGAAGAAGATCAAGTTTAATTCCTTGATGTTGGTTTCGCTCCGTTTAACACAACTCAATGTTATTATTTAAATTGCAACAATTTTTGACCAACTTTATAATGTAAACAATAAAAACGTGAAGTGATTTTTATAGCTGCGTCTTCCAAATGTGCAGATGAAACCATAAAAACCAAATAAATCTTTAATACAAATATATATAACAACAAAAAATTAATTGGTTATTAAAAAAAAAATATTTAAACTATCAAAAGCAAACTTTGTTTGCATTTGTAAAACACGCGACGCTTATGAAAACAATAACAAATAAGAAAACAAAAAAAAAAAAAAACAAAATAATAAAAATCACGTTTTGAGTTTCGTCGTTTTGTGGAATGTGCCCGCATGGATCGTATCGGTATGGTTCGGTTTTCTGTTTCAGTTTCGGTTTCTGTTTTCTGTTTTCTGTTCACCAATTTCACGCACACTTGGCTTCGGCTTACACTTCGTGTTTCGGCTCTGCTGAGCTTGACTTACGATTCACAAAATCGCGAATTGCGTCTTTTTCTCCGACTTCAAACGTTGACTTGGCGCGTTCAGTTCAAACCGAAGACTGTCCGCAAGCTCACCAAAAACAAAGCTTAGCTGCTGCTGCTCTTGTTCGCTGCTGGCTGCTTCGTGCTCAGAGCCGAAGGCAGCTTCGTGTGGGCCACTGCTCCTACGATCAGTGTTGTCAACTGTCGTTAGCCAAAAGTAGCTAAATTGACCATAGAAACTAGCTGCAAATGGCTAAACTTATCTAGAAATAACCAATTCAAATGGCTGTTACATTTTAAAAGCAAATTTAACGCTGTTCTTTGAGATTAATAGAAATTTGATGTATATTAACTACATAACTTTATTAATATATATATAAATACAATTTTTGTTAATTAATGTAAAAAATTTGGTTGGCATGTTTTGAGCTTAAAGTTCTTATATCCATTTTATTCCCTAACTATTTTTATTGACCTGTCTGAATACTATTTCTATCTTTGCATTTGACCATAGCAATGATAAAATAGTGGTGACCAGCGAGGGTATATCCAGAATCTTTTTACTTATTGGCGAAACTTTTAACATCATTTTATATTATCCTTTAAATAAATAATTAAGTTAATGCCGTGTTTTAAAAAATTAGTTTCGAAGAAGATAAAAGCACTTTTCCTCAGAAATTATATTTACGTTTTCAAAAATCTTTAAAATTATATGTCTGTCTTAAAACGACAAAGTATAAATAGCATAAATATTATAAAAAATTACTTAGTCAGAAATGTTTGTATTTATATAATGCAAAAAAGCTGCGTTCATACAGACGGACAAACGAACATTACAACGCAAATATACTCTTTTTTCTTTTCATTTTCTCAAAAAAATGAAAAAATAGAGTATAAAAAGCCAGATTTACAGGCACCTGCTAGATTCAGGTATTACCTGTTTTTTGACCTTTCAAAATAGCTAGATCTGACTTGAAAATGGCTAAATTGACAACACTGGCTACGATTGCGTTTTAGCTTTTGCTGCACACATTCGACATTCCGCTAAAGGCGACAAAATGTCAAATCAACGCCATCGCCATTCATGTGATCCTCCAGCTTCGTTTCGGTTTTCGTGTTCGCCTTGTTTCTTTCTCTTCGTTTTATTTTTGTTGCTTTTAGCTTTTTCACCAACTGGTTTTACAGTTGGCTTTTTGCAGTAATTGCTTCCTTTCTTTCCTTGTCTCGCAACGTTCCAGTTAAACCACAATTGCAACTTATTTGCGTATTCCTGTGCATGATATTTTGATATTTTGCATTTTGCATTTTGCATTTCATATTGTTGTTTTCCTTATTTTTGTTAAAGCTCCCCAAAAATTTTTAGGCAAATCGTTAAACCAAATGATTTTTGTTATTAAAAAAATTACATTTGTAAATTTACATTTAACATGCGATTTATAAAGTCCAACATAATGACGACAATTAAAAATTAAAACTGCATTATCCCCGTTATTACAGCGATTATCGCCCCAATATCTTATCTTATTTTTAGTTAGTGGACTTAAAACAAAGCAAAAAAGTTGCGTAAAAAGGTCGTTTAAAATCAAAATTGAATACAATTTTGCATCTCCTGGACCAATATTCTGGGAATTCGGATAGAAAATTTACATCTGACTCTTACACTGATCCCGTCGGGATATTTTATATGATTTTTATCAACCTATTCGGCTGGACCAGAAAAGAATTTCGAACTGCTCGAGATAGTTTTCTACAGATATAAATTTGCCAAAATCTCAGACATCCCAAGCAATTTTGTTTTTGGAACTGGTGGGATTCCCGTCCTGATTTGTTGTTTTTATAAATAGTAAGTGCTAGTGCTATCCGGCTTTGCCCGAGTGAGAGAATGTGTAGATCTGTAAAGGGCATGGAAAGATAAAAAAGATAGAAATTTGAAAACTTGTGAAAAGTGACATCGAGTCTACTATGGCATCTTAGCATCAATTGAAAGATGAAGCTGCTCACAAATTTGAAGATAGTATAATACGATTTGGACTTGGATAGTTGAGTTGTTAGCCTGTCAGCTTTGTCAGCTTGATGGCTTGGAGCATTGCTTGTTCCATATTAGAAACTGTTTGCTCCAATTGCAGATAGGGGCAACGACACGCCCATTTAAGCGGATTGCCCGGCTGAGGAGCTAAGAAATGACTTAGCAGCGCATTTCTAAGCCAAAGTGGGCCACAGAACCAACCTGGCACTTGGAATGCACCTGATGATGACAAGCAATTTAAGTGAAGCCAGGCCGGAACGGTACGCAGATTGTGTGTGAAAGAGATGGCATTGGCGACTGTGCAAAAGAGATGGCAATAGAGCAACGACAGTTTGCCGCTTGTCATCCGCATATTTCTGACCGCAACTTGGCCACTTGGCTGCACTTCAATGAGCCCCAGGCCCAGCCAGAAAACAAAAACAACAGCAACAAAAACAAAACAAAACAGCAAACAACAAACAGAAAACTTTCTGCTTGCAGCCGTTGAAATTGGCCAGGCCAAGACAAGCTAAGCCAGGCCAGAGTAGAGCCGAAAAACCTGTTATCGATTTGAGGAAAATCTCATGTGACTGCAGCTGTATAGACGTGTGTATGTGTGAGTACTTGTGCATGTGTGAGTGCTGGAAATTTGAAAAACTTTCAATAATGACCGTGCCAAGCGATTGGAAAACGTGAGAAGCGACTCAAATTGGTTTTGCTATTGGCTTTGATCATCAGCAACAACATCAACCACAACAAAACAAGTTTTTCCACTGCGAATGTCAATCTGCAAAAATTCGCTAACGAATCTTTAAGGATTGCAGATGCACAGTGACACTTACAAAGACCAATACGATAAACAAGATACTTAAATTTCAATTGAGTTTTTTTTTTTTGCGAAACGGGCAGCAATCTTTGTCATAATACTTCAAACACACAAGAACAACAATCAAACAAATTGAATATATACAAAACAGAACGATCATCATTAATTGCAAACCTGACCTCCAATCTCATGCAAATCATTTGATTTCTTTCATTGTACCGAGAGTACGAGTACAATTCACAATTAGATTTGTATCTTTGTTCCGTTTGCAATTATCTTACTTACATATTATCAGAGATAAATAACACTCTTTAAAATTGAGAAGATACCATACAAAAGGTTATGTTATTTAGAATCAATTTGTGTAACCCAGAAGTTTCTCAATTAAGAAGCAAATTCTTTTGAAGTCCTGTAGAATACATGAAATTTGATTATGAATAAATATAATAAGGTCTGTTCCCCTTTTTGATAACTTTCCATACCGAAACGTTCTTATACTCGGTTTTCCAAAATGGAAAAAAAGAGTATATGTATAATGTGCGTCTGTCCGTCCGTCTGTATGAACGCAGTTTTTTTTTCCATAGTTTTGAAACTAGAGTAACCAAACTAGGCAGAAAAAGTGTCAAGATCGTCCAGATCGGACTACTATAACATAAAGCTGCCATAGGAACAATCGGTTGAAAATTAGGTTTTTGTATGAAAAACTTTTTGTTTTTCAAGACAACTTAACCAAACTCACATTACCTAAGTTTACGTACAGTTTAAAAGTATATAAGTAGTTTTTACAAAAATTTAATTTCTTAAACGTACAGAAAACAGAGTATATCGCAGTCGGGAGAACTGCAACGTTCTTACTTGTTGATTTTGTGTTTCTGTTTTCGAGTTTTCTTTTTAAAGATAAGTTCATATACTTTTCAATTCAGTGTCTCAAAATCAAAACTTTTTAATCCGAATATTCCATCAATGTTCGTAATTCAGAACAGATAATAATCTCAGTTCGGAATGTTTTGATCAGAATCAAAAATGGGAACAGGCCTGAATCTATTATACGAATTTCACTTTTTGAAAAGTTGAGAACCTCAAGCTTTTTTAACATTTCGCCGATTCTGGAAAAAGTCAATAGTTCTACTCGTTTTGGCATAATATTTTCGCCGATGAATGAGCTACTTTTTTGATGTACGTAATCGACGAAGTAACAACTAGAGAATTTAATTTTATCAAATTTATTTAGATATATAAATTGAAATGCAAAAAAAGACCTTAATGACAAATCATGAACAAAAAGATCGTTGCGCTTGGATATCGGTTCAGTTTTTACAAAGTTATAGTAGCTAACCATTTTGGATAAAACACTCGTCTATGAATTTAAAAATATCAAGATAAGACAATAATTAAATAAATATTTAGAAAAAAAGTGCCGGAAACTTGACTATTATAGAACGACAACTGTTTATACATACATACATATATAGAAGTATGTAAATCAGCATATTGAATGTGAAATCAATTGGAACCAAATAAATAAACAAAATAAAGGTGACGGGTAAGCAATTTGCGGCGACACCCGCTGTGGCATAAGCAAAACCAATTGAAGCTTATGACACACAATAATGATCCAGTTTAAGTGGAAGTGTCAGCCTCAAAGATCATCAAGCGTGATGGTGCCAATCTAATCGCCTGTAACTAAATTGAAATGCATGCTATGGATAAGCCGACTGCGTTTCATTTCCAGCACCCTCAGCACCAACCCCATCCCTGCTCCCGCTCCCGCTTTTGCTTCCACACCCGCAGCTTAGTCAATTGTCTTTGACCAGTTGTTCGGCAGTTGACAATGTTGCTCGACATTGTGGTGCTTAGTATTAAAACTGTTGCCGTAACGCTTGAATGGAATTTGAATAAGCTGCAGCTGCTCAGCGTATTTAGCATAACAAAACAACTAAAAAAAAGAATAATACATTAAAGAAATCATCAACTTTGAACCGTATTTGCATCGATCCCATCTCAGCAGAAGCAAAATGAGCTCAAGTTCTGGAAACGTAAGTAGACAAGATGCTGCACCGTTTCTGGCAAGCAGCACGGCTGGTTCTTCCGACTAATCCAAATTGCTATAGAGTGGGTAACTATATAAATCCTAAAAAACTAATTCCACTTTAAATTTGTTTTGATCTCGTTTTGGAACAGCAGCCGAAATACATTAAGCAAATGAGCGCGTTGGAACGTCAAAACTTTTTCGATTCCTTTGATGTCGTTTTCTGTGATTGCGATGGTTTGTTCAAACACTACGTATGCCTTTAGTACTGTTCCAGTTTTCATAATTTTGAAATTGCCTCAACAGTTTGTAAACTGAAAAGTATCCAAAAAAAAGCATGTTTTGAATTGTAAAATCATACAAATTTGTAGAGCTTATTTTGATACAACAGAGCTTAAAATTTTCGTTGTTAACCTGTTCCGGTTTTCACATTCAGAAAATTATTATTTAAAAGATTTGCATTATTCCTGATGAGCTAGTGAATCGAATACTATCGGATTGCATTTGCATTGGCAAGTTACCATGGAGATATGATTCAATTCACTAGATTAACAATATGGAAATTTGGAATCTTTAAAGAAACTTCAGTTTCATAAAATGTTGCCGAAAGTGATAACCGGCACAGCACACATATTTTGATACCCTCTTGATTTTTAAATTGATAGAATTTAATAGTTGGGATTGTGAAATTTGGAGCTGCGTGTTCTAGAAAAAAAAAGAGACAGAGAGAGTGAGTGGATAACCAACTATTCCATACTCCTCTGCAGGTGTCGTGTGGTACACGCTGCGTGATTTTATACCCGGCTCGGCGCAGGCCATTGCAGAGCTGCAGGATCGGGGCAAGCAGCTAACCTTTGTGACCAACAACAGTATTAACTCTGTGGATCAGCATTTGCAAAAGTTTGGCAGCCAGGCGCGGCTAAAAATAGATAAGGTAAATATCGTAAGAAGGATAATAGTTTTTCATGCATTTTCACATTGGATTGTCTAAACACGAGTTTTCTCAATCTTTTTTGCCCTTTTTTCTCAAACAGCAACAGATTGTGCATCCGGCGCAGACCATCTGTGATCATCTCAAGTCCATTGGGTTTAAAGGACTTATCTACTGTCTGGCCAACAATTCCTTCAAGCAGCTGCTGCTTGATGCGGGTTTTTGTCTGTGCCAGGAGGTAAGTTACAAATGATTTTCAACACAATTGACTCAAATGATATAATTACGTCTGCCAGCGGGAGGGTTTAATTATTGAAAACCTGGCCAATCTGCACGAGGCTATCTATGGCTCGGAAAGCGCACAAGCCGTCATCATCGATGTGGACTTTAATCTGACAGCTGTCAAGCTGATGCGTGCCCATGTCCTGCTTAAAAATCCCAACTGCTTGTTTTTGGCCGGCGCTGCGGATGCGCTGATACCCTTTGGCAAAGGCAACATAATAGGTGTGTCCTGAATTTGCTTATAAAATTTCTAATCTTAATCTTATTTGACTTAACTAGGTCCTGGTGCCTTCATCGATGTTGTTGCCCAGTCATCTGGACGTCAGCCCACGGTGCTGGGCAAACCGGGTGAGGCACTACGTCAACTTTTGCACCAGCGCCACATTAACATCCCCGCCAGCCGAGTACTCTTCGTGGGTGACAGCCTGGCCAGCGACATTGGCTTTGCCCGCTCCAGCGGCTATCAAACGCTGCTGGTCCTCACTGGCGGCAGCAGCGCCGCAGATGTGCAAAGCCTGTCTCCTGACCACGCCCACTTGCCCGACTATATAAGCGATTGTCTGGGCGATCTGTGTGACAAGTTTGCGGGTGCAGCGAAGTAATCCTATTTGGGTTAACAGTTCACCGAGGAACGCGTAATCCATTTGGGTTAAAAGTTTTTCGAAAAAGGCGAAATACTTGCTCTACTTCTTTATAACCGATTCGATTGCGAGCGGTAACAATTTTTCGTTTCAGATATATAAAAATAAACTTTTTAAAGCTTTTCAAGCAAGTTTTCATAATTTCAATAGTTCTTTCCGATTTTAGAGATTTTTATTATGCTGAAATACAAAAATTAATATACAGATTATCGAATATAGCAATCAAGTTTATTAGTAAATTATATTTATGTTATCCTTTCAAAAACCATTGTGAACACCAATTCAAAAGAAAAATCATTTGAAAATCAAAGCAACTCAATAAAAATTTGAAAATCCTAGCCGAAAGTAAAAAATAAGTAAGCTAGAAATAAACAATATAGATATGCAGTTAACCTCATGCAATAAATAAATCAAGTTTACTTGAATTTACATCTTTAATACCCTTTCTAAAACCAGAGCAATCCGTAGCTCAACAGGAAAACAAACAAAAAAAATTATTGATAGACTAACAGCCTTGTTATGTTCTGATAATATATTCTACAACAGTTTTTTGAGTATCGTGAAGTGAAATGGAGAACAGTAGTATAATGAAAGTTAAATTAAACGTGGAATGTTATGTTGCAAGTAAAAAGTTTTGAATAAATAAAAGCTATCAGCGAATTTCATAACAAAAAGTAATTTTTAGCGTATAACAAGTTGTTTCCAAACCAAATCCGCATTCTTATATCTAATATTTATAAATATATAGTATCGTATATAGTAATATATATGCATATAGTACATATAGTATCGTATATAGCAACCGCTAGACATGTGCCTTGGGCTTCAGTTCAGCAAATAATTTAATAAAATCGGCCACACTATCAGCATAGTAATCGGGCAGCAGATCAGGAGAGGTCTCTGCCTGGAGCTGTGCCAGAGTGCAGCCACCGGTAAGGACGAGCAACGTTTGAAAGCCGCAGAGTCGACCAAAGTGCACATCCTGGGCAAGCATGTCGCCGATCATGAGCACACGACTGGGTATGCTGACATTATGCTGCTGTATAAGCATATCACCCAGTTGACGTCCTGGCTTGCCTAGAACTGTAGGCTGCTTGCCGCTGGCATCTTCCAGGATGGACGCAAATGCGCCAGGTCCAATAATTGTGTTATCCTTGCCCATGGCCAATGCACGATCTGTGGCACCAATAAGCAGCTGGCAATCAGGTTGACGCAAATAGATTTGGGCACGTAACATCTTGACATAGTTTATATTAAAGTCCATATCGATAATGACGGCGCGCACCGGCTGCGTGTCATAAGCTTTGCGGGACAGACCCTGCACATTTTCCTCAACGATCTCATTGGGCTGTTAGGAATTAGGCATCGATTAGGAATGATTACTTGAAAGAGTTTTAAACTTACGCCATCGATAAGCTGATAGCCTGCCTCACGCAGCAGCGTTTTAAAGGATGGTGCAGCTATAATATAAATAAGTCCTTCAAATTGTATGCTACGCAGATAATGTATAGTCGTCTGCGCAGGATGCCACACCTGCTCCTCCGTTATATTTATACCAATTTTGGCAAAACTCTGAACAGTGCCATTCGCAGTGCGTATGCTATTGTTGGTAACAAAGGTTAGCTGCTTGCCAGCCTGCTCCAGGCTGCCATAGCCATCGACCACATTGGGCATTTTATGATCCGAGTTCCAGACGACGCCATCTATGTCGCTGTAGACACGATCAAAGGAGTCGATAAAGCGGCGTCGCTCGTCATTATTTAAGTGCAAAATATGCTTTGGTCTTGCTTGAAGCTACACATATCAAATTCAGATTAGATTATGGATTAATCATGCTAAGTATATATTTACTTACTTCGCTCTTTGCCATTTTCTTTGCTGCTACTTTTGCTGCTTAACGACGCTTTCGATGGCACGGTCAATAGTCAACTAATATGATGAGCTTGACTCGACGCATTGTAGAACCACAAAATAAAAAAACATAAAAACTAAGCTACAACAAAATTATCACTATCCGGTGGCTCTTGGAAAGACGCTGCGGCGACGATGGTGAAATATAAATAGAAGCAAATAACAAAACAAAACACCAAATAATGAGAACATTGCTCATGATGACTCTGCTTGTTGTTGTTGTCTTACTATTGCTAACGCTTCGCTCTTACTCTTCCCTCTCTCTGACGCATTCTCTCTCCGTGCCTCTCTTCTATTCAGCGGCATATTTGCACAGTTCATGACGTAGCAATATATGTAGGTGTTATCATGCGTGTAGTTCGATACAGGTACATAAGAATAACTCGGGCTAGCACCGTGTTGGTAAGCGATGGAAAATATGGCTAAGTCATAATGACGTCTATTAATTCATTTATTTATTAAAAATATGCGCATAGTTTCTTTTATATACTTTTATTATTTTTCAATATGTTAAATTTTCAAGGTTTGAAGGCGATATCTCTTTTAAAAAGGACCATTTAAATATAATAAAATACTATTTATAATTTAACACAATATTTATAAAACTAAATAAAAGCTCAAATTTTAAATGAAAAATAAATCGAACATTTTTACCAAAAGTGTCAGAAATCAAAATTTGAGATTTTCGAGTTATTATATTATAGTTATTCGTTATATCATGACTTATATTCAATAAAAATATTATGTTTATATCCTGTAAAGTGTAAACTCTTCACTTCAGAAGAAAATAGATGGTATGAATTAGAGATGGGATCGGGGTGCAAGTCCCTCGGGATTCCGTGGGTCCTGAAACATACTTCGGGACCGGAACAAATTTTACAAAGTCGTCCGGACTCTTTACACTTCGCTATCCAAAACATCTTGCTGGTCCCGTGAATTTAATGTCGCTTTACATTAAAGTGGCTGTGACAGTATACGTTAAAAGATAATGCTATTTTTAATTTTAATAAATTTTCATTAAAAAACTTCAATCGTGTTTTTTGCGAAATCGCAAATTTTGAGTTGACACAATTGTTAAATATGTGCGAAATCTTAATTTGAACAAGAAAGAAGACATACACATGTGCTTCAATTAAAGTTTTTAATACAAAAAATCTATTTTCGTTGACTTGTTCCATTGGATATAGTCTGTACTGATTAAAAACAAAAGAGTTATTCCTACAACATCTCAATCTTCAACAGATATAAGATATAACGGTTCGATTTTTATGAAATTATCAAGATGTTTTATGTACAAGAACCCCGTGTTCAAGGTGATTTGACTAACTTATATAGCTTTATCTGAAGAAACAATGACAGCGGTAGTTTGTAATAAGCATTTGATAAGATTTCTAGGCATGATTCAGTGAGTTTAGCAAGATGAAACTTCAGCTTTTTTAAGTTCTTTTAAAATTTCTATCATTCCAAGCAAATTATAATTCTTTTATTTGTAAGTATCAATTAAATTAAACAAAATAAACTTCAATTTTTTTTAAATGTTAAAATAAGTATGTTTTTTTAGTTCCCACAACTGCTTATAAAATAGCCTGCATGACAAAGTGGTTATGAAAGATTAAAAATACATTTAACTCTGGGTCTATATACAGGGTTAACTGTTATTTATTTATAGGCATGTATATTTTGTATTAACAACTACAATACAACTAATGTTTGTAAATACTTAACAACTATTCTGACCTATTTCAACTGCGATCAAAAAAAGATGAGAAAAAAAAGAAAAAAAAACTAGGCCAATACATTTGCCAATGTGAGTGCTTTTTGTAATACTTAGTAGACATAGTATTTATATTAATTATAATTATACATGAGAAAAAAATAAATATCGAGCATGTGTGTATGCTTAAGGTAATTATGTTAATAATATTTAAAAAAAAAAAAATTTCAAGAACAATTTTACATCACAAGGCATAAATAAGTGTAGCTGTGGTAAGTAGAAGGTTCATTGGTTAAACAAAGGTTAAAATTATAATTAATAATATCCATGTTTTGTGTGTGAGTTTTGCTTTGTTTTACGGTTTGTTTGGAATTGAATATTGTGTAAGTAAACACGTTAAACTGATAAATAATATGATTACGAATACTTTCAAAAGCAAAATAAAGGACAACAAGTTCTGGCTGGACAGGTCCACATGGTCGTAGGCACAAAAAAATAACAATTGGCGCTAATCTTTCTCTTGCTGCTGCAGCAGTGCCGAAATTTCTTGAAATTTATGACGAAAATCGACGCTGCTCTCGCTGATCACGGAGAGAGTCGACGAAGGATCCTGCAACAATACAAAAAGGATTATGATATTACAATGTCAACTACTAAACATTTCACCAACTAACCAGTATATCGCGCGTCGCATCAAAGTCATCTAGATGGCCCAACAGGCTGGTCAGCGAAAAGTCGTTAATGTTATCCTCCAGCCAACGTGCATTGGACGTGGAGTCGCGCAACAAATGCATTGGACTGACGCTGCCATTGAAAAAGTTGTGTGCTGTGCAGGAAGAAAATGAAAAAGGATTAGTGATTATAATATGTATTTGATACAGTTAAGTTGTAGCATAGTTTGCTTAGCTTCATTCAATTATATACATTGTAAAGCTTATACAAATAAAAGCAAATTATACTACTTATATGGTGCTCACTGGTGCTCTCATCTTGTGCGCCCTCGGGCAATGTGGTGCCTGTTGCGGGCAGTGCAGTCGCTTCCACTGTAAAATCTAAATTTGGCATGTCCAGGCAACCGAGGCCCATACTGCTGCTGCTGTTGCTGTAGCTATGCTCGCTCTCGGCTGACGGCAGGCTACTGTTGCTGCTGTTGTTGCTGTTATTGTTATTATTATTGGAGGTAGTTTTGGAAGATACAGGTATGTTTAGTGCTGAGTTGCTTGTGTGGCTGTTACTGCTGCTGACACGTTCAATGGGCTCAAAGAGGCCGCTTTGCAAATTGCGCAAACCAAGCAGATCATATGGCTGGAATACTTCAGATGCTGTTGGCAGTATGCAACGCTGCACTAGCACTTGGCGCGACATCTTTTGACGCGTTAGCTGCAAAATAAAACAATTTAAAATTTAATTTTTAATATCTATTTGCATCACTTTAAGCGGTTATGGATTAAATGACTAATTGCATCAATCAATTAATTGCAAATAATTATTATAAGGGTGCTGACTAATAGTAGTCGGGCTAAAAGAAGAAAACACTTTCAGAAAATTACCCCAATCCAAGGTGGAACACCATATGCCGAGGGATTAATGGCCGAGGGGGTGCTCGGTCTCTAGCATGCGGACTCTGGATACCTGTCAACCTTCAGTTTTATTCTTGACTTCCCGCGGTAGACGGGCTGTACAGCGGGTGACCTCCTTTCCCGTTCACTCGTGGGATCAAATATGAATCAAAATCTTACAAAAAAAAAGAGTCTGCACGGTCGTCCCTAATTCCTGCCGGCTCCCCACGCCCCCTTAATGGTAATGTTGGTCACCAGGTTAAGGAGGCTCTTAGGTTGCCCGTCGATCTTTAGACCCTGAGCTCGCCTTTGTTAAAATGACGAACCGTGAGAAGAAGGATTTTAAGGCCGCACTCGCCAAAGGCTTTCCCAGAGCAGTTGCTGCGAAAGCGCCTCCCGCTAACACCAAGGTGAAAAGGGGTCGCTCAGACAACAAGTCTCCGGGGGCCGATTCGTCAAAGAAGCCAAAGCAAACTCATTCAGAGTCGACAGCGACAGTGTGAAGTCACTTCCAGAAGCAGCTAGATTGCAAAAAGGTATTGGCCAAAGGGTCATCTAATGGAGTGGGGCTCCTCAAAAGAACATATGGTTCTTACACACAGGATCGACAGGAGGTGCACTTTCCCGATTCTGTAATTGACCCAGGCAATCCGAGTGTAGGCGAGTATGCTATACCACCATCTAGACGTGGTCATCGTCTGTCGGGTGTCATCTTTGATCCTGACAAGGTCAGGTGGACCATTAAATCTTTGTCTCCCTTTAAAGCCCCAGGGGGTGACCAGATTTTCCCGGCCTTACTGCAACACAGCCTAGATGAGATCATATCTCCACTAATTAGTCTACTTAGAGCAAGTTTCACTTGGGGGTACATTCTAGTACCCTGGAGGCAGGTAAATGTGGTTTTTATTCAAAAGCAATGGAACCGTCACCTTGACCTGGCTAAGTCTTACAGGCCAATCAACATCAAATCCTTTCTGCTTAAAACCGCAGATCGGTTGTTGGACTTGCACATCCGGTGCAGACTGCAAGATTTCAAACCACTTCACCACACACAGTTTGCCTACATGAAAGGTAGATCGACAGAGGTCGCTCTTCACCACGTAGTCAGTAAAATTGAGAAGGTGTTTGAGGCGAAGGAAATTGCTTTACGCTCCTTTCTCGATGTCGAAGGTGCCTTTGACAATACTGTATTCAATGCATAACCAGGGCTTTAGAGTCCAGGGGCATTGACAATGCCTCTATCACTTGGAAAGAGAAAATGCTAATGCTCCGAGACATTAAATCTACACTTATTGCCACTAATGTCTGCATTGAAGCGGTCAAAGGGTGTCCACAGGACAGGGTTTTGTCTCCCTTTTTATGGTGCTTAGTGATAGATGAACTGTTAGAGAAACTATCAAGCTGAGGCATAGATATTATAGGGTATGCTGATGACATTATAGTCTCTGGGAAGTTCAGCCTTACCATCACAGAAGTGGTCCTTGGATTGTGTACAGAAGTGGGTCTAAATATAAGCCCTCAAAAGGCGATTATTATTCCCTTCACAAAACGGTACTTCGTTGACGTCGGCCAGCACTACATCGGCGATGCACCCGTGGAGCTTTCCAACGAGGTCAAATATCTAGGTGTGAGCCTGGATAAGCGACTAAGCTGGAACTCCCATCTAGACAGAACGTTGACTTAATGAACCCATGCCATGTGGGCATGTCGTAGGCTCTTTGGTTAGACGTGGGGCTTAGAGTCCAAAACCATTAGATGGCTGTACTGCATGATAGTCAGGCCTGTTGTAACTTACGCTGCCCTTGTTTGTAGACTCTAGGTCATGCTAGTCTCATTAAAACAATTCCTAGCTTAACGATCTGCAACAGAACGGATTTTAAGACCACAGAACTCTTCTTCGGGCGAGATTTAGGACCCTAGTTCCAGACCGTAGGGAATGGGATGATGGCAACCCTTGTAGTGATCGTGTGAGCCTGCAGTGGTTCACTGACAGATCAAAAACAGACCACGGATAGGTAATCAGCCAAAGAGCTGGTGAGCCCACACATAGATAGCTAAACAAAGTTGCTATCAAGGGCAGATTTGCGGCATCTGGTAGCTTATCTCACAAGTCATCACACAGTCAAATATCACCTCACAAGATGCGCCTATTCCCCTATACCAACATTAAATTATTTATAGAGCTATACAGGGCGGTTCCCATTTCCGAAACCGATCAAAACATTAGGATTTCTATCAATTAGCTGTTCTGAATTCTAAATATCGATAATCGGCAAAAACAGTTCCTTTTTTGAGGCAGTGGATTGAGAAGTATTCAAATTTACCTTTATAAGGATAGAAAATACAAAATCTAAAACGATTCGGTATGAAAAGTTTCCGATAAGGGGAACAAACCTAACTGAATACTCTGTTCTATTTTGTGTAAAAGCGAGTTGCTCTTAAATGTACTTTTGACAAGATTTTGCGAATTGAATTCACTTGCATTTGGGCTGGAATTGAACTAGCTCAAATGACCGGATCATTGAATTTAACTATATCTTCGATTCATTGAACACTTAAGTTGAAAAATATTAAAAGTTTTGACATTTTAAATATGGTACCAATTCGCAAACGTATATAAATAACCGAACTTAAGGAACTTAAAACGATTAATTTTTCTTTTCCCGAAAGGAAGTAAAGGAACGGTTAATTCGTTTATCCGGAAGGTCACTAAAGGAACGATTAGTTCTTTTTATCTGAAAAGGAACTAAAGAAACGATTAACTCTTTTATCCGAAAAGGAACTAAATGAACGATGAATTCCTTTATTTCGAAAGGAACTAAAATAACTTAAATATAGATTAGTTCTCTATAGAAAAAGGAACTATATCCTCAAAAGGAACTAGAATGATTTCTATAAAAATTTTGAAATTTTATTGCTTTACTTTACGATTATTTTGAATATTCTCGATTAATTTGTCAATTAATCTAAGTTAAGTTTTCGATTCCAATGAAAACATTCGGAATCGGTAGTATTAGCTGTTCTAAATTCAGAAAATTTTGATTAAGAAGTTTTGCTTTTGAGACAGTTGAATAAGTATTTGAACTTATCTTTAAAAATATAGAAATATTAGCTACTAGTTTATTCGAAAACTGTAGTACAAAATCTAAATCGATTCGGAATGAAAAGTTCACGGAAATGAGAACAGACCTGATTATTAGATTTGATGGTTAATTGTTCCAAGAAGACTTTACTCACCTTTGATAATTGTCGCACCGGATCAATAATATTGGCCATAGGTCGGCGTATTGGAAGCATTGGTGTGCGAAAGATGGTCTCGTGACCATCTGTTGATGTTGTAGGAGCAGCTGCAGTTCCAGCTGCACCATTTGCCAGACTGCTGAGCCACTGCGCCTTGGTGATTAGATCACGCTTACGATCACAACTGTGACCACAGTTGCATTGACGCTTACGAACACGCTCGCTCAGATTGGCGATCAGCAGCAGATGCTTGAGCTTATTGCTAACTGTTGCTGTTGTGATTGACTTAACGCGCTCCACGCTATCACAGTCGTTGGGGTTGTAGGGCAGCGCTGTTGAGGAGGAGGAGGATGTGGAGGAAGACGAGGAGGATGTTGTAGCAACGGTGGTGGTGGTGTTGGTGCTGCTGACGGCTGTTGAGCTGCTCGGCGTACTCTGCTCGACATCGTACCAATAATACTCGAGCTCCAGCTTGGAGTCCTGTCCCAGCACCACATACAGATCACCAATGGTGATGTCAGCGGAATTGGTTGCCGTCCAGCCTCGCCGTATGCGCTTGATGACCTCATCGCTCAGCAGCGGCTTAAAATTGCGCGCAGCGGCAGCGGCGGCATTTGCCTTGGCACTTTTCCCACCGCCAGCGCCAAAGGCATCGCCACGTTTGGCACGTGTTGTTGCTGGCGGCGCTGGCGGTGGTGCTGGCGTCGGTGGCGCTGCTGCTGCTGCGGCTTGTGACAGCGCTGCTGCTGTTGCAGCTTGTGTTGTTGCAGCTGCTGCAACTGTTGTTATATTGCTGCTGGCGCTGCTTGTGCTTGCTGTCGGTTCAGATGCATCGCCCGACGTCGCCAGACTGAGCAGCTCATTGATCTCCTCACTTAGCTCATCGCCGCTACTGTTCTCCAGCTTGACTTGATTGCTGACCTGCTCAGTCTGCTCATCTGGCGACTTCTCGTGTGCCGGACTGCACATGGATTTCAGTTTTTTGGTCTCGGGCGAGCGTTTCTCCGAGCCGCTATCGTTGCGTGCTCGCTTTGCGCTGGCTGCCGCCGCCGCTGCCGTACTCTCCAGCGTCTCGCTGCGCACCTTGACGCCCAAACGCTCTTCGTAGGCAGTTAGGCATATGTTGACGCTGCTCAAATACGCTGTGATGCTTAAGAGCGGCCGATGTATGGCCACGCCAGGCTTGGGCAGAAAGCAAAGTGCCGGTTCTGGCGTTGGTTCCGGCGGCGTTGGTTCAACGTTGCTGCCACTGGCACCGCTTGGCATCAGCTGTTCTTCCGCCAGGCGTGCGTCAGCGCTGCGCCATTTGTACTGAAATGTTTTAATAAAGCTGATGAGCTTCTTATGCAGCGGCACAATGGCACGTCCGCGTGGATTCTGTGCCAATGTTTGTACTCGTCCAAATGCCTCCATATTGGCGGGTCCCACAACCACTTCAATTTTACTGGGCAGCCTTATGTCCTCCAGTGTATCTGTGCATATGCATGATTATTATTTTATTTATGCAGAAAACAAGCAAAAAAAGTTATCTTCGGCGTGCCGAATATACATATATACGCTTGCAGACAAGTTACGCATATAAAAAACTTAATTTTCCACTGATTTTTCCTACGGCAGCTAGTAGATATAGTCAATCGATTTTGATCAAACTTAGTTTACATGTGCGAAAGATATTGAAATTGAGTACTAGTTGTCTGATTTCGATACAAATTTGGTCATTTTGTCAAGAACATACTTAAACACAGTATAGGTGAGATTGGTTTATATTACTGAAGAAACAAAAAAGTTTTTCAAACAAAAACAAAAACTCAACATGTGCAAATCAACGCAGCGACCGCAAATAAAGGTCTTTGACCTTAAAAAAAATAAATTACGCAAAAATATTTAAATTTTTATTTAAAAAGTGTGAAATAAATCTTATTTTCGAATTGTAAATTCAAAATTGAAAAATAATTTTTACTATCAAGTTTTATACAAAAATAGAAATTGAAATGTTATTTCGCAATTAATTTTTTTAGATCAAAGAATTAAAGTTACTTGTCCAATCTAATGAAAAAAAATCGGAAAAGAAATCCTATCTAAATATTTGTAATATAAAAATTAATATCAATTTAATATTAAATTTATATTAAAAACTATAATCGTTACGATCTCTGGTAAAACATGTTTAATTTTAAATAAATTGAGTTTGGTTGAGTTTTATTAAAAAACAAAAAAGTTTTTCATGCAAAATCGTAATTTGTAACGAACGTTCCTATGGCAGCTATATGTTATAGTGGTCCAATCCGGCCGATTTCGACATATGTACTGCTTGCCATAAAAAGAAGCATCTGGGCCATGTTTCATCAATAAAGCTTTTAAACTGAGAGATTGTTCGCATATAAACAGACGAACATGACTACCCTAACTCGATTACTGTTCAAGAATATATATATTTAATGAGGCCAAAGACGACTCCTCGCCGTTACACAATTCATGACAAAATGATAATGCACTTTCTGCAAGAGTATAACGTGTAAAAATGATAATTGAAACTCACCATCGAGCTGATTAAGACGACGCAATGCCTTGCAGGAAGGCGTCTTGATGCGTATATTTTTGCCCTTGCAGCGTACAATAATATGGCCCTGATAGATAAGCTGTTTCAATTTCATGAAATGCTTTTCCGTCAGAAACTGCAGCTTGCGACGCATTTCGCCATAGTTGATCAGCGTATAGAGCTCCTGGGCAGGTTTCCTTAGCTCTATATATTTATATATAGAAAAGAAAAGGGATAAAATAATGTTTTTGGCAATGTTTGTTTGCATGTGCGAAACTTACCATCCGAATATCGCACATATTTGCCAATCTTGTGATATGTTTGATAATAATGCTGTCGCACCTGATCCTTGCTCTTAAAGCTGTAATCGATGCTTGTATTGCGTCGCTTCAGTTTTGTATTGATGCAATTAGCCACCGCCTCAAAATCCTTGCCAAACTCATTAAGCGCATCAAAGAAACAATTGCGTTCCAAGTTTGTCCAGGTCGTTTTGTTTGCAGCGCGCATTTGTTGTGGCGTCTTCTGTGCCGCCTTCTCCTCCTTCTTGTTCAGCTCACGTTCTGCCGGCGGTGGCGTCATTGGACGTGTCAAATCTAATTTCATTTTTTGTATAACGCGTGCGCTGGCTCGCGTGCCTGGACAATTCTGTGTTGTCACCGAGCCCAGCAGCTCCTCTGGCTCAGCAGCGGCGGCGGCGACAGCGGCGAGCTTAAATTGCACACCTTTGCCATTGTTTGCGGATGTGGATACAGATGCGGATGTGGATGCGGATGCCTCGGCTGTGGCAACAACATTAACATTTTTACACATGCTGCTGTTGTCTTCCATTTTATGCCACTGGCAACTGGCTACCACCCCGCGGCAACAACCAACAAGCTGCAATAAAATATATACTAATTTATATAACCTTCGTTATAATTTGGGTTACACAAAAACACTTAGATAAATTCCCATTAAATAGCAAAAACTTTGCGCGACGCCAGCAAAAAAATGGCGCTCGCGAGTACCTTAAAATTTTGATTGTGTATTTTTTTGTGGATATTGTTGCAATGTTATTTATTTAGCTTGCAACGGGTTACATTGCACTGCAATTGTAGTTGGTACTTACCCAAAGTGAACTAATTAAATTAAATTGCGTATGTTTTGTTGTCGTTTTTGGTTTCTATTTATCTTCATTGTTTTGCATTTTTAGCAGCGTATTATGTTATGTTAAGACGCCGTTATGCTAATTGCGTCTGTTAATTTTGTAATAACATAGTCATGTTATTTCGCGCTTTACGTTGCTGATATTGCGCTTACGTTGCTCATTTGGCGCTTACGTTGCTGATTTTGCGCTTACGTTTCTGAGATTGCTTTACGTTGCTGCTGCTTGCGCTGACGTTGCCACTGTTTACGTTAAATGGCACTGATTTTTCGCTTACGTTGCTGATATGGCGCCCAACTTTGTGTTACGTTTCAAATATTCTTAACATACCATGTTAGCTTAACATTACGTTTGTTTACTGGTTTGTTGCCCCAACAACTGCGTAATGTGTTTGTTTACCCATGCATGATATTGTATCGCATGAAATTTTATATACTTTGCCGCCTATATTTTATTTATCATGTATAAAACGGCTTATATATGTATATTCTTTGTAACAGTTAAGATGCACTTAATACATTCTTATGTTATTGCAGCTTATCAGAAAATAAAGCAGTAATTTACAGCCTATTTAATTTCACATACTTGAAGCAAGTGTATATTTATTTAAAGCATTTTAACATTAACATAATCCATTCAAAAAACAACTGGCATTATTTGTAAACAAATATACAGCTGATGTATTGTCCACATTAGATCCACAGCATTGCGCCGATTAACCAAATCAAATACAACTCTGCGCAACCGCGAATTAAGGCTGTGGTGAGTTTGACTTTTGAATACTCCAGCTCAAATTGAAACGATTTTGTCTAACAAATTATATTTTATTTGAAACTTAAAAGTATTAAAAAAATAAATGTTTTTTTTTTTTTTGTGAAAGTGGTCATCACAAATAAATAGCGATTAATACTAGAACTAAGAGTACGGCGACGAGTATACAAATGATCATTATCTTTTTCTGTAAAGACAAATAAGATTTGGATTATTTGAAAAGTAAATAGATTTCTAATAACAATTAGGGTATGTTTATAAAGTATTTGTAAGATATGTATTTGGAACTATAATTATATTAAAGATATTGAAAAATCCAATCTAAGCAATTTATAAAAAATCTACCTGCTTTTTTACCCTTAGATTAAATTTAGCTGGATTTGATTTTTCTTCGTCACGTATTTGATCATAAGTCTGTTAATATTCAACCTTTTTTAATAAAATGAGCAGTATTGTTTCAAAAATGTATTGTAGTTTAAGCCAAAATTATTTAAAAAATTGTTGCAGAATAAATTTGTTGACTGACCGGCGATAAAAGTTAAAAAAATGAAATTGAATTAAAAAAGCTACAATAACGGGCTTGTTACTTAACCGTTAGTGGGTATGCAGTTATTTATAAAACAACATGTGAAATTCTGTCTATTACCGTTTCATAATTTGAATAACTAAGTTTAAAGTGTTGGCTCGATTTTTGACTTTATCTCTAGATTTCGGGGGTCAATCGAAGATTTCAAAAAGCAGAGATAACTTTTCTTTCTTGTTTATTACATACTCGCACACACCATGTATACAAATGTATCTCATCTTACCTTACGCGCCTTATCCTTAAGGGTCTTGGCTTGTTCCATCTCATTGGCACCCTTATCCGTGTAGAGCGTTGCCTGATTCGCATGGAACTCGACCCGCTGTATCGTCTCACTCTGTTCCATGACGAGGGTTTGAATACGCATAAATAGAGCATGAACATCTTCAATGGATTTCTCAAGTTTGCGCAGCTCGTTGAAACGATCCATTAGATCGCGGAGCGTTTGTCTTTCTTTTTCCGTCTCTTGCAGTATCTAAATGAACTTGGTAGAACTCAATTTAGATAAAACATAATGCGACATATGCAAAACAACTACTCACATTGTCCACGAAAAGTTTTGTTGTTTTGTTTTCGATCAGCAGTTCAATTTCTTGTTCGCTGGCCTCCGAGTTGACTATGGGTATATTTAATTAATTAAAATTTCTTAACTTCAGCTTATGTATAACTTACTGATCTTGGAATGCATGCGCAGATTTTTCTTCACTTTCATTTCATAGTTTTGCAAAAATAGCTCGTTCTTTTGCCACAGATTTATATAGGTCTGATAGAGGCCATAAAACAAAGTACGCTTCATTCTCGCCTCCAGACTATAATCGGTCTCTGGCGGCAGATTTGCCTTGAACTCCTTAAAGCGATTCATTAGCTGATTGCCCAGTCGCAGGTTTTTAGTGTGTAGCTCATCCATTTCATTCTCTGTACAAAAATGGATTTGAGTAGGATTAGCTTTAAATGCAAATAAATACTATACAGACTTTCTACATACCACAAAATGTGCGCAGATTGATTGTTTGAGCCATGCGACTCATGGCCTCCAAATTGGTAGCGATTTGCGTCAATTGATATCGAATTTCCGAATACTGTAATTGATGTTGAAAAAACAAAACACGTTATAATATGTGTTAAAATATCAGCATAAAAAATTAAACTAGAAGACTAGACTAGAAGACACCCTAAGCCCTACTCTGGAAAACCCAACAACATCATTGTACTCAATTACACATACAAGTGCATTAAACAAGCAGTGCATTATTTGAACTTCAAGCAGCTCAGTTTAGTTCAGTGCAAGCAAGCAGTGTACTAAAATAGCTGCCGAAGTGAGTCGGGGGAAAATTGATTCTTTAATAACTTTGGTGTTTATTAGCCGATGAAAGCAAAATTTCACAGTTTAATAAAAACGAGGTAAAGATGGGAGTCTTGTGGGATCGGAAGAAATTTTGGAAAACCTAGGCGGCCCCAGTTAACTTGGCTATTCCAAACATTTCGCTGGTTCCGAAATTTCTCAGCTTGTTTCGAAATTTCATTTGGGTCACGAAATTTCTCTCGGGTCCTGTAAAAGTTTCTTAACTGTTTATCTAAATTAATAGGTACATATATAGCATTTATGCATTTTAAATGGAATCCTTAGTTAGTTTGGTTAAACTTTAAAAGGACATGTCAATATTAATGGTAGCTATATAATAACTTTACTTTTTATTTGTTCGTGTTAAAAGGATTTTAGGCAGGATTCGGGATCCTCGGGATATTTTTTAAAATTCCAGGGATCGAGAAGGAAAACATTTTTTCGGGACAGGTGGTTTCGGGAACGAAATTCCGTCTCTAGTACTCTTCGAAGAAATGGTATACTTTTTTTTTTTTTTTTTAATTTAATACTCAATTTTACTTGTTAAAAAACAGGGAGTAAAAAACAGGATGTTGTATCGTGTCAAAGTCAATTGCAAACTTGCAAAATGTTTTAACTTAAGAGTCATATATCAGAAATGATTTTAAATGTGAGTTTAAAGTAATTTGAAACAGTTCATACTCAAAAAGAAGTCAAATTGGCTTATGCATACCACAAAGCTTGTTAAATAATTTGATTTAAGCTGTTGTAAACAAAGGGACTTTGTAAAACCACCAAACCAAAACCAAAATCAATATGGTTTTTATAAATAATTGAAATCGCATTTATAAGGCATTTTACGCTTCGCCTGTATTTTAAATTGCATCAAATAATTAACATATTTTTGTGATTGCTTATTTAATCATAGTTCACTACAGTTGTTAATTTTAATAATAAAAGAACTTATGAAACCTGGCAAAATCATGTTTGATGGTATCGTTGGTGATTATTTTCACGACCGATAGTTTTGAAATAATGAGTAAGGATAAAAAAGAGTGAAGTTTGAGAAATTGTAAATCACAACTGAAACTAGATTAACAGGCCTGTTTTGAACTTGCGAAACATATTTATAATATCATCTAATTTAGAAACGAATTAACTTCTTAAAATATTTACTTTCTAAAATCAACCAATTTATATCATAATATCAAACGGTGTGATTTTTTTTTTTAATAATCAGGTCCGTTCTTTCTATTGCTATAATGTTGAAAAAGTTCAATATGGTTCGGAATTAAAAGTTCTTCAAATTGGAAACAGGATTACCTATGAATAATAAAATTACATTCCTAAACAAACTTTGTTTCGAGAGAAATCTAGTAAAACGTTTGGAATTCGTTCGTTTTTAATTTACAAAAATTTCCGGAATGGAATGCGTATTTTTTTTTTTTTTTTTAAGAAAATCAACCTATTGCTGATTAAAATATAGGAATGTACAACTTAAACTTTACTTCTAGATTTGGTATTAACGCACGTTAAGTTAATCAAAAATCTTTCCATTTCTTAATCTATATCTTAAATCATTCTTAATAGAGGCGTTAAAACATCGATTTGAATTCAATCGAATGTTTTTGATAGTGAGCCGAAACTATTGAAACTGTTAATAGTACTATTGAAAAATTAGTTATATTCAAAGAAGTAGATCAATAAAAATAGAGTTAAACGAACTGAAAAGGTATTATTATATAATATATCGACATTCATATTTTTATTACAAAAAGTTTTTAAAAAATCAGTTATTTCAATGAATTTCCGATAAAAATGCCAAAAATGTCACAATTGATATATCGAACAAAACATCGATAGTGAAGACAATAGAAAACTATCAATATAGTCGATGTTGAAATCAATGTTTTGCTACCTCTAATACGTAATTGATAAGGTTAGCTGGTTTTCAAAATGGTTACAAAAGGGATGAAATTTTTCATTTTTAGAAAGTCTTTGAAAGGGTTATTCATTCCAAATCAAGAAATGGGAACCGTATCGATTGCATTACACAAAAAAACTATCGATAGTTTGCCAGCTCTAATATGTACGTACCGTTGTACTTTTATGTATTTTATTTGTTAGAGCTATAAGTTTTGCTTATCACGGGTTCGCGGCAGAACGGCGCGACGCGACGCTTCGATTGAGTAATGCGCTGCTGCCGCTGTCGACGTCAACGCCAATGCCGGCTGATTCATGCGGTTGCCCAAAAAACATGGACGAACAACGGTTAAGCACACACACACAGACTTACCGGATTCAGAATGGCATCCACATTGGTGCCCTGTTGAGCCATTTTGTTGCTGCCGCTGCTGCTGTTGTTATTGTTGTTGCTGTTGTTGCTGCTGGTGTTGTTGTTGTTGCCGCCAAGGGTTTCTGTTGTCGCGTTGTAAACGCTGAGCAGCAACGAACCGTTCGAGGATGACGTTGTTGAGTTGGCGCTTAACGAGCGCTGCAAACAACAACAAAAACCAAAAAAAAAAAAAAAGGATTGAGAATAAACGTTTACAATTCGACTTAGTTCTAAGGCAACGCTGCTGCAGCGACGCCGACGCAGCACAACTAAAACTTCAGGCGCGCACCTTTCGAATGGATGCGATCTACTCTGCTCTTTTACATGCTGGGCGCCCAGAGACGGCTCGGGGTGCGAAATGCGAAATGCGCAATCTGGCAATGTGCAATGAACAATGAACAATAAGAGCGAACAACAAATGAAAAAACTCAGCAATAGCTTCAACTGTTTGAATTGTGGGGCATGGGATAGCCCCGTTTGGCTGTTTACTTTTATCGCTCTTATCTATGCGGAATCTAGGTGGTTTCTGATAAGCACCCACACCCAACATCAGCACCGCCTTAAGTTTTTGCCACTCTCTCATTTCAAGCAACAAGTTTTTGTTGATGAAACTTGGCAAAGACGCTTTTTTTCATACATTAAATATAGTCGTATATTACATAGTACTGTCACAGCCGATTTGATGGGATTACCAACAGGCCTGTTCCAAATTCAGTACGTTTTTGAAAAGTAAAAACGTTTTCGTTTCTTTTTTACAGCCAGTTCATAAACTTATAATAAAACAAGTAAGAACATTGCAGGAATTCCCGACTGCGTTATACTCTCTTTTCTGTACGTTTGATAAATTAAATGTTTGTTAAGACTACTTATATATTTATAAACTGTCTTTAAACTTAGGTAAAGTGAGTTTAGTTGAATCATCTTGAAAAACAAAAAGGTTTTTCATACAAAAACTTATTTTTCAACCGATCGTTCATATATCAGCTATATTGTATCTTAACCGATCTTAACACTTTGTCTGAACATGGTATATACCAACATGTAAATAAAGTTTGGTTTCTGTAGCTTCAAAACTGTGGAAAAAACCTGCGTCCATACAGACTGACGGACGGACGGACAAACATTTCACAAACCCAATATACTCTTTTTTCATTTTGGTAAACAGAGTATAAAAATTAACTAATTATTTTCCGTATAAATTGAAGAACATCAGAAAATTGAGTTTAAGAATTTGTTTTTTAAAATCTTATGTAGTCTGGCAATTACTTTTTATACCGCAGGCAAAAGAGTACAACTTTTAAAACCGTAAACGTTTGACATCTTGAGTAATTCAGAACAACAATCAATTCCATTTCCTCAATTTTTGAACGGAGTCGGAATTCGGAACAAGCCTGTTTATTTATACAATAGTCTCTCATTTAGAATCTTTGCAAATTACAATTTTCCAAAAATTGCAATTAACGTTTTCGATGATTCGAACGCTCCCAAATTTGAATCGAAAAGTCTTATTTGCTACCTTTTTAAATTTTTCTTCCTATTTTGTTTTGTGATAAATCTACAAAAATTAATTTAATTTAGAAGGAATCTGAACAAGCACATCTCACAACGCTTGAAATTAGCAAAAGAATCTAAATCGTTTTGATAAACTATGAGCTATCAATTTCAATTTTGATATAATTATCCAAATAGGTCATCAATAAATGTACAATTTATTAATATTAAATTAGCAGATTCAAGCTCTTTTTTTTTTTTTTTAGCAGGCTTGACGTCTCAAAGTTAAGGCATAACTAAAAAATATAATGAAATTAAATTTAATAAAAACGATCAACTGCCTTGGAACCGAAGCTTTCTAATTTAGCGAGAGACCACTGTATATGGTTGCATTTACATACGTACTGTCTGCAACAAAATATGGCTTTAACTGATGCTGATCAAGAAAATATATTTACTTAATGTGATCGAAGTCGGCTGCTTCTATGCGTTACACATTTATATAGATAAAATCAAGCGTATAAAAGAAAAAAAAAGTATCTGTGTTTTGTTGAAACTCCAAATAACGCTTTGCGCAACAAGCTTTCCCAGCTTTTCTGGAAAGCGTTTGCAAATTTCAGTTTTAAAGTTAACCAATTAAAATTGGATCGTTCACAGTTAATTGTTTGACAGTTGTCTTTTAAGTGCTTTGCAGTGGCAAAAAATGCTTGTTTGTTTTTCAGCAGCAGTGCTGCAAATGGTCAATGGAAAAAATCATAAGCCAATTTAGTTGAATCGAAGAGCGGTGAAAACTACAAATTAAACAAGAACTATGCCGATTGCCTCTGATTGAGTAAATTATAAAGGAAACTTGTTAGCAAACGCTGTATTCGATTGAATTTTGATTAAACACACATGAAAACTTAGTATGGCTGTAGTTGTAACGTTTAACTTAAAACTAATCGGCTGTAGATGTATTCTATGTATTATAGAAGCGCTTAGTAGGTCAAAATTAAGACCTTTATATGTTTTGGTTTCCAAAAGGTGGAAAAAGGAGCAAACTTTGCCGCAGAGAATTGTCTGTTTGTCCACAGTTTTCAAAATAGAGCAACCAAATTTGGCATTACAAAATTTAAGACACCAAAATTTTACATTTGATTTATGTACCTATTTGGATAATTACATCAAAATTGAAATTGCAAGCTCATAGTTTAACAAAACGATTAAGATTCTTTTACTAAATTTAAGCGTTGCGAGAGTTGCTTGTTCAGATTCCTTCAAAATGTTTGTATACTTTTGCTGCTCGAAGTGACCGGCTATTTGGCAGGTTACTGATCGCCGCTTGTTCGTGCCAAGAACAGAAAGTGGCTGCTAAACAAAAAAAGAAATTCGCTTTGTTATTTATTCTTTTTCCAGTGTGGTTATTATTTTTGAATGTGAAACGAAAAAAGCGATAAAGATGCGGTTAAATAATGTTGCCAGAATAATGTTGTGTAATGTTGTAATGTTTTTTTTTTAGTTAGAATATTTAAGTATGGTTGTTGAATTTTAGTTTTTTTTCGTGCATTAAAATAACTGAAATTTTCTTTATTTTTGATTTAAGTTTTATTGATTTGCTTGATTTCTCATTAAGTAAAGTTTGTTCTGTTTATAGATATTACAAATTTTGAGCACGCCCAGCGGTGGAAGTAAGAAGGCCTGACTAAATCAGCGGCGAGTTCATACCTGAATTCACGGAATTGCATTGAAAACTTTTAGGTCTGAGGAATCTCTGAATAAAGAAGCAAAACCGGAAGCGATACGGGAAGATGGCCCACACGTTAGAAGCGAGAATGTAATGCCTACGAGAGTCAACGAACTTTTGCAAAAATTTTCGATTGGTAATTTAAAAATAAAAGGGAAATTGTTTCTTTTGATTTGATATAATCGTTAGCTCAGTGTGTAACACTGACTGTTGTTGGCACGGGTCAGGAGGCCAAGCGTTCCCAGTTGCCACCGGATTGCTTTTTTAATTATTTTTATTTAGGCAAGAGAATGGACCTTACAAAAGAAGGCCTTCTGTAAGTAGGACATCCCATACAAAAAGGAAAGCAATCAGTATTGTATACGCTCAGGCCTGAGCATTACCTTTCAGGCCTGGAACAATGTATTGATTCAGGCCTGAACTAACCACTGGGCGTATACGTTATATACAAATAAGCATATCAAATTTGGTTGGTCTAGCCTTAAAAGCGTTTAAATGGATATTGCACAAACGCAAGCAACTCTGTTTTGCATTGAGAGCAGAGTATAAAAACGCTTAAACACACTTCTTTTGTTCGTTGTGTATTTTTGTGACGTCACAAGTTGTGCAATGTTGCACGCAAATATTAGTTGCTAGACCGAACGTGCCGTGTGGCATAAAACACAGTTAGCACAACCACAATCATACTCGAAATATTTTTGAACTACATATTTTGAAAAAGTTCGTTGAAGTTGTTGTTGTTGTTATTGTTGCTAATGACTGAGAAAAAAAAAACACTTAACACTCGCAAACTTACCTGTAAAAGCTCGGGTAGCCTATCTCTGGCCATAATGTGTGTGTGTGTGTGTGTGTGTGTGTGTTTGTTTGTATCTGTGTGTGTTTTTGTAACTGTGAGCGTTGTTTTAACTGTTGTTTTTTTTAGTTAAGCGCTGATTTTATTTATTTATTTAATTATGTATATTGTTTTGCAGCCATTTAAAAATGCACATGTTACAATTGTTTCAATTGTTTAATGGCATAAAGAAATGCGACAGTTGTTGTTGTTGTTGTTGTTGTTACTATTGTTGTTGCTGTCTCTTTGCATAATCAACGCCGCCTGAGTGCAAGCTACGCTTTGAGCTTTGACGTTGCTGCTGCTGCGCTGCTGGCGTTTCTTCTTCTTGAGTTTGGACTGCGGCAACAGCTGTGCTTCAACTGTGCTCCGGATTCTTTGCTGCCAGCGGCCGGTGACGCGTGCGAGTGAGTAAGCGTGTGTGTGTGAGAGAGAGAGAGAGTGAGAGAGAGAGAGAGAGAGAGAGCGCACAAGTTTTGGCGTTATCAATACTGATAAGCAGCCTTATCGTTTTCAATATTGGCGGTATTTTGGTGTATAGGTGTGCGATTATTTGCTTGTATTTGTGTCTATATGCCGTATCGCGCTGTGTTTGTATTTGTTTATATACATATAATTTTTGTATTTATATTTTTGCAGTGGCCTTTAGTGCACGCTCTTTGTTATTGTAACGTTAAGAAAACGCAAAACAAAAAAATATATATACATATAGAATGTCAGAGTGCAATTGCTTAATAGTCAATATTATTATTTATTATTTTTGATTTTATTTTTTTTTTGATATTTTATACATATTGAGATCTCTGCGCGCCGCACGTCGCCTTAGTACTAAAAACGCTGCTCACAAAATAAATTCCATTTAGCTTGCGGCTCCTCATCAGAAGCTGCCACTGAGATTTCTTTCAATTTAAAGATTAGCACAAGCAAAAGCACACACACATACACTCATATACATACATATTTATATAAACAACACACAATCATATATACTTATATAGATAAAATAAAATTATGTATAAGTTAGTTTGTCTGTCTGTGGCTCTCTGCACTTTTCGGAGGGCTGTTCTAGAAATTGAACCGGTTGCGACGCTCTATGAAAATATGTGTTAATTGTCACATTTTTACAAGTAAAACTATTCCACAACAGCAACAACAACAACAAGAACAACAACGACAGCAACACCGACGACGCGTCGCGACGTCAACAACGCCGTTCAATTAAAGGTAGCTGCGTTAGCTGCGACGTTGACAGCGACGTCGACATCGACGCTGACAATGGCAACGGTTCCAAAAGTCACTTGCGCTAATTAGTTGAACTTTTTTCTATTGCTTTTTGCTGCTGCTGCTGCTATTGTTGCTGTTGTTGCTGTTGTTGCTGTTGTTGCTGTTGTTGTTGTTCTTGCGGTTGCAATACACTTAAAAGCCTGACGTCGACGTCAACGTTGACTTCGACTTCGTCGTTGCAAATTTTCATTTTGCCATTTCATTTCTCATTCTCGTTCTCAAATTACCAGCAGCAATAAACAAACGACGCACAGTGGGTATTGTTTACTATATTTGTTGCAAAAATACAAGTTTTTTTTTAACTGTCGCCAGTTAACAATTTTCAGAACAATCAGCAATGTGATTTTTTGAATCCCGAAATTCTCTCAATTATTTTTGGAGCATTTTTCGTTACTGCGGAATGCTTTGCTCATATATTCTAAGTTATGCGTCTCATTTTCTTACTGTTCTTTTCAAATATTTAAAGAAGAAGCGTTAATTGGGTTTGTATAATGTTCGTCTTTCTATCCGTCCATTTTTTTCCCTCAGTTTCGAAGCTAAAGCAACTTAAAACTTGGTATACATTTTGGGATGCATTGCAAAAAGAGTGTTCAGATAACCGTCTGACACTTTTCGAGTGCAGTAGGGCTACATTAGAGGTCCGTAATCACGAAAATAATTGAGATATCTTAAAAAACAAAAAAGTTTTTCGTACAAAAACTACAATTTCCCAACCAATTGAATTGGCGCGTCAATTGGAAAATCGGAAAAAAATTAAAAAAATGTTGAATTGCTCAAATGGCTATAGATTGGAAGTTCTGCAATAGATTTTGACGAGTGATGACTTTTTCAAAACCTTATGAATCAATCTCTACGTTAAATGAAAATTGAAGCCTACTGCATTTGTTTTGTCGACTTTTCCTCGAATTTTCAAATTGAGTTCCAACTAATAATTTTTGCAAAAATAAAATACTTTCGTAGTTTTATTTAATATTTAAGTCTCTATAACTTAACAGTTTTTTGTTTCAATTCCAAAACTTTTGGACTCAATATCTCCAAAACTATTAAATATATATCTAAGCCGTAAGAGACTTATTTGTAGGCCTATATATTGACTTTCATTTGGAGTATCGTTTTTTAAAGTCGGTAATGCTATACGCAAGTTATAGTGAAATATTTGAATCACTTAAAAAAAAAAAGAAAAACTTTGAAAATTTAAAAAAAACAAGTAAGAATACTCTAGTCGAGTGTCCCCGACTACGAGACTCCCTGCTCCCAACTTGCATTTCAAGCAGTTCAGCGGCAACACAAGCAAGCAGTGCACTTAACTCGTAAACTGCTTGTCAAACTGTTGTTGCTGCCAGCTGAGACGGGCGCAATAGATTCTTCCATAACTTTGGTGCTAATTATCCGATCGTGTTGAAATTTACACATCCGAAAGACATTGATTAAACATACAGGTGTACCAAAAATTAAAGCTTTATCTTTAAAATTGTGGCTGTAGGAGTCTTTTGCGATTTGCGGGGGTGCGGGGGGGTACATCTGAAATTTGAAATAAACTTGATCTGCGTATGGTATACAGGAACCTGCATGCCAAGTTTGGTGTCTCTAGCTCTTATAGTCTCTGAGATCGACGCGTTCATACAGACGGACAGACGGACAGACGTACAGACAGACGGACATGGCTAGTTCGTCTCGGCTGTTGATCCTGATCAATAATATATATAGTTTATATAGTCGGAAATGCCTCCTTCTGCCTGTTACACACATTTGCAGTACTTTATAACTCCCTTTTTCCCATTTTTAATGGGAACAGGGAGTAAAAACTGCCATCGACAAAAATAATTTTCGTGATTAAGCATTTTAAGTTTTACTGCATTTTGAGTGTTACATAGTGTTATTAGCTTTAAACAATTTTGTATCTACTTAATAATCATTTTGCCTAAATAAACACCGTTGCGTTTCCACTGTGCGACATGGGTCACCATTCACATTTCAATGCATTCCAATTTTGACAATGCAATAGTGTGAGGCATAAATTGATATCGGGTGATAATACTATGTATGTCCATAAGATGTACATATATACATATGTATGTTTGTGTAATGCATAGAATACGTATGTAAATATATCATTGAATGTATGTTTAAGCTGTAAAGCGTGCTTTATTGAAATTGATTGTTACTTGCAACTCATGAAATACGTAAGTGTATGTGTTTATAAACAAGTTTTGAAAATGGCAAATTGAAACTAAGTAATAAAGTTAAGTATATAGTTTCTAACATTTGAACTCGCTTGTAACTCTACAAAAAGCAATTGATACTATCGATCAGATCCTCTGCTAAAGCTCCGATTTGATGAGTTTGTTGAAATTAAACTGATATACAAAAAATTTCGACCGATCAGTTCCACTTATTTTAGTTGTCGGACACGGTCTGTTCCGATATATGTATGTACAACCTACATGAAAAATAAATATCAGTGCCAATTTTCATTACGATATGCATTATATTAGTAGAACATCGCAAGATATTTGGGAAATAATATGAAAAATGTAAAAATTGTAGTCTATTTACATCTAAAAAAGTTTATTGGCTGTCTATGTTTTGATATGACTAAACGAGTGTAGCATTTTCGGCCAAAGTTTAATTATAATAATATTGAGCATGGCATTACAACTTGCATTCATCAGTTGAATGAACTCAACTCTAAGGGTTAATCATTTGTTCCATTGTTTTTTCGAATAGCCCAAAGGCAGCAAAATGGCTTCGAATATCACAAAATGACACCGTTAAATAATTTGCATGGGCAAGTTGCACATTAATAACAAAGTAAATACCTACAAAATTATAAAATTTATGAAACTTGAAAAAAAACAGAACTTTTAACTTTAAACTAAAAACACTTGAATTATAGCTGTTATATATGTATCAGCTAACTTTATACTAAGCCACAAAGCTTTCCATATAAAATAAGTATGCCACAAATAAAAATCAGAATAATCGTCATCGATTTAAGTATAAGCTTTACATAATATCTGATTCATGATACGGGAATACTCGTAAAAAGCAATCGCATTATGACTCAGGCAGTATATAAAAATAAAATTCCCAAAAATACTTGTTAAGCTAATGTCGATTTAAAAGTTGAAAGTTGCTTTTCAAGAGAGAGAAAGAAATGAAAAAGAGAAAAAAGAGATAATAATCAGATGTTTTCAAAAAGGTAAAACGAATGAGTTTGGAATATCTTACGAATTATAAAAACAATCACGTTTGCTTTTTCGTTTTCAACTTAGTTTATGATGTTGGTTTTTTTTAGACATTTTTTTTATTAATTTGAAAGAGTAATTTATCTAATTAGCTACTAAATAAGAGAAAGAATATACGAAAATTATTTTCACTTTCTTGTGTAATCTGGCAACTACTTTTGATTCCACCCACTAAAAATCAAAGCATTTTTAACGTGTTTTTGACTCGTCAACTGTTATTGTCAGCTCAGTTTAAAATTCTTCACATATCAATTTAATTGATTTAATTGCTCGCAATAGATTTAAATTGCGTAATAAGAGTAGACTGAGAATACATATACTATATTGTCAAAATACAAACATTCTTTGCTACATATTTACATACAGTAGTCGATCGAAAATTAGACATTTCGCAAACTAAAATTTTGTTTACATTAATTAGAATTGCCGTTTTCAATGCATTGGACGCTTTCAAAATAGAATCGAAAATTCTAATTGGTGAGCTTTTCAAATACTAAATATATTGTATTAAATATATTTTCCTTTACTATTTTATGATAAATCTATCAAAAATAAAACATTAAAATAAACCATTAAGTCACTCAAGTTACATTTTTTTTTATATATTAACCAGGATTTCGTCAAATAAAATTTAATAAAAAAAAAAACAAAACTGAATAAGTATTCAAAAACGTAATTTTTAAAGAACATTCATGTCTATTTATTAAGACCTGACGATGAAATTGGCTCATTAAATAATTTGTTTTAAGATATTTTTAATAAAATATTTAGATTTCATTTGAAAATATCGTTTGGAAACGGAAATATCATTTGTTTTAAAATATTTTTAGTAAAATTATTTATTTTTCCTCCCTGTTCCCATTAAAAAAGGGAAAAAGGGAGTTATAAAGTACTGCAAATGTGTCTAACAGGCAGCAGGAGGCATTTCCGACTATATAAACTAAATATATTCTTGATCAGCATCAACAGCCGAGACGATATAGCCATGTCCGTCTGACCGTCTGTCCGCAAGAACACACAGATCTCGGACACTAGAAGAGCTAGAGACACCAAACTTTGCATGCAGGTTTCTGTACACCATACGCAGGTCAAGCTTATTTCATATTTCGGGTACACCCCCCAGCACCCCCGCAAATCGCAAAAAACTCCCACAGCCACAATTTTAAAGTAAAAGCTTTGGTTTTTGGTACACATATATGCTTAATCAGATGGGCAAATTTCGTTGCGATCGGAAAATAAACACCAAAGTTATTAACGAATCTTTTTCTCCCCGTCTCAGCAGGCAGAAATAACACTTTTACATGCACTGGACAAGTGAAGTGCGCTGCTTGTGTTGCCGCCGAACTGCTTGAAATGCAAGTTGGGAGCAGGAGGTCTCGTAGTCGGGCACACTCGACTAGAGCATTCTTACTTGTACTTTTTAAAAAATCGTTTGGAAACTAGAATTTTTCGAAACTTCGAAATCAAAATAGATCTGATCTGAAACCGAAGCGTTCCAATTAGCGAGTGACCACTGTATCATATAACATTAAAATACATTTTAAATGGGCAGTAGTTATTATCGGATTAAAGTACGAGAATTCTTTGTATTTCGTTTTAATCTGATGTTGCTTGAGGCAATGCCAACTAATGAAAAGTTGACTAACCCTGGCTTATTGAGTGAATGATGAAGCTATATACATACATATGTATATATATATATATACATATGTACATATAAATGTACCTGCAGCTTTAATATCAATTTTTTTGCATCAAATTTAGCTGCAGCAGCTTTCATCGGCTTTTGTGCGAACGGCGACGTTTCCAAAAATATTTTCAAGCGCCGTGTGGGGCTGCTCTTTGTTTTTATGTTTGTTATTCATGGTGCTGTTGTTATTATTATTGTTGTTGTTGTTTTTGTTGTTGTTGTCGGCTCATGCTTTAGCGCAGCTTTGTTTACAATTTATTTTGTCATGTGTCGAAAATTGCAAATTTATGAGTTTTTGATGAGTCTTTTTGTGCTCGCATCGCTCGCAACGCTCGCAGTTATTTGCTGGTGTTTGCTTTTATATGGGTCAGCACACACACGCACACACACGCACACACACACACATACGCACACACACACTGATAGGCACACGCACCGTGCACGTCCTGGCGTATCCTGTCCGCGCATCGTGTGCTTTTGACTTTTGATTAAATTCGCACGCTCAAAACTATAAATGGCACAAGAAAACAAAAATAAACACCAAATATATACACACATACATATACATACATACATATATCGCGTATGTAAAGGTGCTACAAAAATATATCTCTAGTTTTTTCTACGTGCAGCGCCAAAAATTTATACAAATTGCTTTTAAAGCCTTTAAGGCATCTGCTTGTGCTTGTGAGAGAGAGGGCTGGATGTCCTTATTGGCCTTGCAGTTTTACGGATATAACTGTCGCGCCAATTTGAACACGCACCCAAAACTATGCAACACTTTTTTGTTTGCGCCTTTTAAGCAATTTGCATAAAAGTCACAAGCAGCGTCGGCATCGGCATCGCCACCGAAGTCAGCGTCGGCAGCGACGTGAACAGCAACGTTGACTTTAAGAAAATTGCAAAAACATACTCTGACTTTCTCTTTCTGTTGCAATCTCCCTCTCCCTCTCCCTCTCACACACAAACACAAACACACACACACACACACATCAAGTATTGGTGTTGTGGGCATCGTGTCAACGTGATTATGATGTGAATTATTCATTGTTTATGCTTCAGTTGTTGTTTTAATTAAACTATAAAGATGTCAAAGAAAGCAACAAAGCATGCGACAATAGTCCTTTTCAGAGAGTGGTTAGAGTAATGTTAGAGTTGGGCATATGTATATCAGATTAGGCAAAACCTGTCTTATCGTCCTGACAAGTGACAAGTCTAATTCCGCATAAATACTTAAACGTTTTTATTTTGGTTTGGTTCGGAAAGAAATGCTTTCCAAATTACGAATCGATGGTCTCGATGTGGAATCACGCATTGAAGCGACGAAAGCAAAGCAGATGTCTTTTGATATTTTATTGCTATATTAGCTCTGACCCTTTAATGAAAGAAGCTGTATATATCCTTGATTCCTATGCATAGGAATGTATCTAGACCAAAATTAACATTTCTATAAAATTGCATTCAGATTGAACCACTATGCCTTATAGCTGTCAAATGAACAATCGCAAAAGCAGTTGTGTGAACAACTTTTTGATTTCTCTTTTTTGGTTTTCAAGATAGCTCAACCAAACTCATTAAACCTAAGTCTAAAGACAATTTATACATGATGACAAAATTTCATCGAAATCGGACTTCTATATTTTATAGCTGGCATAGGAACGATCGGTTGAAAATGAGTTTCTATATGAACAACTTTTGTGTTTTTCAAAATATCTCGACGAAACTCACCATATCTAAATTAAAGCACCCTCTACATAGGTTGACCAAACTGCCATTCGGCACGCCGAAGCTAACATTTCTTACTTATTTTTGTTTTTATTCCACATTTATCAGTTTTTCTTTCTTTCTTTCTTAATTTTAGCCCGTTTTATGCATGTTGATAACGTTTTTTTTCTTAATTTGTCTGCTATATTTTATTGCTGTCATATTAACAATCGGTTATAATATTAGTTTTTGTATGAAATTTTTTTTTGTTATTCAGGCTACCATGGGCAAAGAAAGATCTATTTATTTTTCTTTCAATATTTTTGTACAGATATTCAATGATATTCTTATCATACTAAAATGGAAAAGATGGAATAGAGAACAGGCAATTTGCAGAGCTTAAAGTGCTTAATAATAGATTCCCTCACCATCCATGCTAATCTAGAGTCTTTGGTATCACTTTGAAGAGTACTCAAACTGAGAATTGTAAGAACAACAAAAATAGCTGTGTGCAATATAAATACGAATACTTCTGATTTGATTTTGTGAACATGGCAAATGAGATGGCAAATGGTAAAGGTACTTCATGTGGAATCCGCGATGCATAAGCTGATAAGCAAGTTGGCATATCCGTGGGGCACACCTTTAAAGTGCATTCGGATGCGATGCGGCATGCGGCTTAAAGCGTTCCACGATGTCAGCCATCCGAAAGGCATAAAAAACAGAGGATGCTGCAGCGGCAGCAGCAGCAGCAGCGGCAGCGGCAGCGTCGGCAACGCCAATTGCCAAGCCGCATTATTTATCGCATTCGCGTTATTTGGACCACAGGGGGATGAGATGGCAGCAAAACAAAATGGCGCTACTGCTGCCATAATGGCGGTCGTCGCGTCGTCGCGTCGTTGGCGTCCTTGTCGTCCTGGTGCAGCGGATGCTTGGCATTTATTGCAAGCGACAATATTTTGCTGGCTGCATCAGCAATGGAGCGCAGGCAGGCAGGATGGCAGGCAGGCAGGCAGGCCGTGTCCTGCGGGTGGCGGCGTCCTGTGCGCATCCGTTGGTTGGCGCATAGATGCGCCTGCTGCTTGGCATAATGGCTAGCATGTCATTGTCAGAGAACGAGAACAAGGAGGCAGCTGGCAACGCGGCGCTGCGTTGCATCTCTCCTATTTGTTTATAATAAAGCAAGCGAAATTTTTCACAACACATCGCGACAATAGTTTCCAACGACAGGAGCTGCCTCCGCCTGGCTCAGGCGGAATGTGGCGCGTTGTCCGGGATGCAAAGTCCACAGATATCCAAGGATGTGGCTGCCATTGATGTGGCTGCTGGCGGCATCTACTCAATTCAATTGAAAGGCAGCCAGCCAGCCCAGCCCAGCCAGCCAGTCAGACCCATTTCTGGCTGTAGGATCTACTTATTTATTTATGCAAGCACATAATTCGTTATTTCGTTATTTCGTTTGAGCGCCTGGCAATCAGTGAGCGATGATGTCCTTCCTGTCTTTAGCCGTCTCCAGTATTTCCTATCCTCGCCTCTCCTCTGCTCTGCACTCCTCTCTTCTTCTAACATACGAGCTGATTGTATAAAGCAAACTAAGCACGCTGCTCGCTCTCGCTAAACGGCTTAGTTTGTAATCAAGCTGCCATGGCCAGCCAAGGACACGCATGGCCAGGAACATAGACATAGTCAGTTGAGAGTTGAGCTGAAAAAAAAATAAAAAATAAATAAAAAAGAGCACGGAAAGTGTTGTCAGCTGTCGTATACCTTAAACAGCATTACATATCCGCTTACTCATTTCCCCGCATTCGCATCCTGCCTTGTGTTGCATACACCTTAAACAGACATAACTAAGTTAGTATTCATTCTTCTTGGCCATGTGAGGCAAATGCAATTGCACAAATCGCTCAAGTCTTGCAACAAATCGCTTTCCTCTGCTTTTCTTTTTGTTGTACTTTTAAATATGTAGTTAGTTTAATATTACACGTCTGTGTACAATTTATCATTAACTTTAACTTGAGCACAGCTTTTCACATCTTGCTTAACACAGTTGTTGCTTTTTATTTTTTTTTTTTATAGGGCAAGCAAATACAAGGTTCTGTTTGCTTGCCCAATGCAAATTTGCAGCTCCTTAAAATGCATCGTAATAGCAAAAATGGCAGAGTACAAAAAAGAGTTATATTTGTATTTAATACCTAACTTGAGCATAGCTAAGATCTAACATTTTAAAAAATATGTTTTTGTTTTTATTACTACAGATTAATTGTACAACTGAATGTGATACTAACTTTCAAAACTAGTTATCCAACTTCCTATAGTTCCTTATAAAAACATTTCAACAGCCGAGACGAACTAGCCATGTCCATCTGTCTGTCCGTCTGTCTGTCTGTATGAACGCGTCGATCTCAGAGACTACAAGAGCTAGAGACACCAAACTTGGCATGTAGATTCCTGTATACCATACGCAGATCAAGTTTATTTCAAATTTCGGATGCATCCCCCCGCACCCCCGAAAATCGCAAAAACCTCCCACAGCCACAATTTTAAAGATATAGCTTTCATTTTTGGTACACATATTTATTTAATCATGTTTATCAGTTGCGTAAATTTCGTTGCGATCGGGTAAGAAACATCAAAGTTATTGACGAATCTATTTCTCCTCATTTCAGAAGGCAGTTTGACGGGCACTGTACAAGTTAAGTGTTGGGAGCAGGGAGCCTCGTAGTCGGGCACACCCGACTAGAGCATTCTTACTTGTTTTATATATGAAGTTTGCCAGGAATTTTGAATATCCATGGTGCCACCCGGCTTTAAGCTAAAATTTAATTTAATATTAAAATCAGATGATTTCAAGTTGACTACCATAACGATCAATAACAAAGACTTGATTACAGGACTTTAACAAAGGTAAATCCTTTGCTGAAGCAATGATAAACCGGCCCATACTACTTTAGATGAAAATATACACTTAACGAAATAGAAAAGAAATGCGTCGGGAAAGAAATTTCATTATCGGCGGGATGTATGTAGGTGATAGTCGGAAACTGGAATTGGGATCGCATGTTTGAAGTCGACTTTTCTTTTAGGGCTGATCGCAATCAATCGAGTCGCCCAGTACCTTCTTATTACGTATACTTAATATGAACATACCCCTACATATTCTCTGTTGCTCGCCAGTATAAAAAACTGTCTATTGCATTTATTTATTTATTATTTTAAGCCGCTATTAGCATTTACTCGCACCCCGTTTAAACGGACCAAACACACAAGTCAATAAAAATCGGATTAAATTACGAGTATAACGAGTTCCTGTTGCTCCTACTTTATAGATATAGTATATTTCATTTTATAGCATACTCGCCTTCCTTTTTTTTTTGGGGGGGGGGGGGGGGAGGGGGGTTAGCTGCGTGTGCTAAATCGCTTTCAACTGGCAACAATGGTTAATGACTGCGAAATGACTTAATAACCAATACACTTTGTTTTATTTATGTGTAAATAAAATGTTAATCAGCATAATAAGTGACTGAAGGAAAGGTGGTGGGAATAGGAATGGGGATGGGGATGGAGGATGACGGGATGATGGCAATTGGGGCACTTTGGGGTGCTATGCTGGCGATTAATGCCCCGGCGACTACTTAGCAGTAATTGAAGTTTTTGAATAGTAAATAACAAAACTGCGTAACTCTCTACGCGCCAGGGATATGTGTATCGTTAACTACGCCCCCCTTTCGCAACTACCAACCCCCCACTTCCCCTTTTATTGTTGGCCAAAGCATGTAATATATCAGACGCTGGCTCAGGGTTTAGCTCCGTTCTCTGCTCTGCCATACAATAACAGAAATAGAAATAAAAATTTGTGCACAAAACAAACGGCAAGCAGGGTGGACCAGGAACAGAAACAGGACCATGACGAGGACGAGGACGGGGACGAGGATGAGGACGAGGATCTGCCGCTGGCGCTGATTGTGTGCGGCTCACGTACTCGAACCCCAATAAATATTGATGAGCACACAAACACAACATTAAAACGCTGTGCGTAAAACAGGACTTTTAGCTAGCAGCGCTGCAGCAGCAGCAGGACACTGTTCCAATACGCCTCCTCCTGCCCTTCTGTCCATAGACGCTCACTAATTTGTCTTGCCAGCAACAGTTATAGGCAGTAAAATTTAATAACAATAATAACATAGCTTGACTAGAACAAGACCAGCTTTATTTTTATACGTGTGTGTGTGTGTGTGTCTGTTGGAGGGGCGTGGCTGGAGCCTAAGGCTTATGAAAATGCCCCGGCGAATGCATTAAATATTTACAGCCAAAATATATGCCTTAAATTATGGGGTCCAGATACTGGCAACGAGGGGCAGCCAAAGAGTTTATGTTATGTATATACACTCAGAAAAAAAAAAATGACCGTGCTAGTTCTAGAATTATCAGACTTGAACTCATTACGTCCTTATAAATTCTTAAATTCAGTACGAGTAGGTTTTCAATTCAAAAACGAACGTTTATTCACATAAAATGAGAAAATAGTTTCGAATTTTTCAAAAACTTTCCTAACAATAAGAATTTTGTACTCAAATGAAGTTATTTTCGACATCTTTTGCACCTTTTGTACTTGATTTGATTACAAGACTCTTTATGTTTTTAGTGTACAAAGCAGTTCCGATTTGAGCCCCTCAGAACCGCTTCGGTTCGGGTTTTTGGGGTCCACTCAAGCAGACCCTGAGCCGAAGCTTGCAACATTTTGTGCCCCTGAACCCGAACTCGAACTGGATCAATTTTCGGCTCAATCAGATATATTTTAAACAAACACAGAATTTTGTATGGCATCTGTGTATTTTGTTTGCCGAACAAAGCGGAGATTTGTTGCATTGACGCATAAATAAATTAAAAATTTTAAATCAAATAATTAAAACTTTATATTTAAATAATTTTAATTTTAATTTTAAAGACTGAGATGAAAAAAGTTTATGAAATTCATTAAGTGCAACGAACAACATTTAAACATAAAAATAAGTAATTAACAATATAGATACTTCAAAGTTTTTTAAAAAAAGTTGTTTTAGTAGAACGTGAATTTTCAAACATCTTGATTTTTTTTTTCCATATTTTAACTTAGTTCAAGCATAAAATGATTTTAGTATTGTAGTACATATTTATAAAAAAAATAAAATAAATCAAAACACATCTCAAAATGATGATTGAATCTAGGTATGGCAAACTGTTCGTGCAGCCCTCGTACACGGTCAACGGGCAGCTTTAGTAATTGAATTGACCTGCGGATTGGCCTTTTCGGCCAGGTTAGTGGGTTTCGGTTCATTTCGTTGGTAATTTCTCTAATAGGTTTACACTCAATCTGCGCCTCTTTCCACAAACAACAGCAAATAAAAGTTGGCAATGCCATTTTTCTTCTGCCTGTGTGTGTATGGGTGTGTGTGTATGGGTGTGTGCGTTTAGTACATATTTTCACATTTTCACACTTTGGGCTTACTGCATTATTGACCATACCTTATAAGTTTTTTTAATATTTACACATATTTCGTGGCTCAAATCAATTAGACAAATGTCTTCAAGGCAAGCAGTGAGTATCGAGTTACGCGCGGAGGGCGGGTTTGTGGCAAGAAGGGGGCTATGCAATTGGACATGATAATTGCTAAGTGTGCATGGCAAATCAGTGTGACGTTGACAGCGACGCCGGCAGCGAATCACATATAATTTTAGTAATTGGCCGTGTGGACGTACGTACATACACACACACATGCAGCCAAAGAGGCCGTGATGCAACAATGCAACAGGATAAGCCTAATTATGTTGCTGTTACGGCTGGAATGTGAAGTAGGGGCAGGTAGAGAAAGCAAGGGAGAAAGTACGGTGGTAGCCGCAGTTGTTCAATGCAATTCTAGATGAGTATGTGACGATGCAGTTGCCGTTGCTTGAATTGAGACGCGAACGGGTGGTAACGGGTTGGGATTGCAAGGTAAGTGCTTTTGGGTTAACGGTTTCGAGTGTGGCTCATCATTAATGCCACAATGCGACTGACATTGCTGAAATGAACAGTTATTTGAGCTAAATAATGAGAAACCGTTTGTATATTATATACAAGTGCGAAAGAATACAGAAATGTAGGTCAGCTACTAAATTGGCTAAATAATTAGGTACAAACCATATAGCAAATAGCAGCAAAAATATAATTAGAAAAGTTTGGCCGTTGAGTTTCCGGCGTACAAATATATTTGTTTAAATATATATAGTACATATTTGTCTATAGTTCACTTGAAAATAAAATTATGTAATTTAATTGTAAATAAAACAAGTAAGAACGCTGCAGCCGCATGATCCCGACTGCAATATACTTTCTTTCTGCCCACTTCGGGAGACGGAAGTGGACGTGGTAACAATATTTGTATACCCTTGAAGAGGATCTTATAATTTTGATACGACATGTGTAACGCATTGAAGGAGACGTCTCAGAAAAAAAATTGTATATTCGTAATCAGCATCAAAAGCCGAGTCATGTCCGTCAGGTCTGTCCGTCTCTGTCCGTGTGTTTATAGGCATTTTTCAAGATTTTGTTCTAGAGCTATCTTGATGAAACAGATGCTTCTTCTTATTGCAGGTAGTACCTATAGTTGAATTGGCCAGATCGGACCACTATAACATATAGCTACCGTAGGAACGATCGGTTGAAAAATAAGTTTTTGTATGAAAAACTTTTTTGTTTTTCTAGATAACTCAACCAAACTCACTTAACCTAAGATTAAGAACAGTTTATACATGATGACCAAATTTGGTTGAAATCGGATCACTATATCTTATAGCTGCCATAGGAACAATCAGTTGAAAAATAAATTTTCTTATGAAAATCTTTTCTGCAAGGGCATATAACTTCGGCACGCCGAAAATAACATTTCCTTCTTGTTCGATAGTACTATCGATTTATGGCTATCAAAATCTATCGATCGTACGTCTATGTTTTGCCACCTCTAGTATATATACAAATATGTAAGCCAAGGTTAGTTAATCTAATTCCAAAGCTGTGGAAAAAAATTGCGTTCATACAGACGGACATTTCACAAACCCAATATACATACACTTTTTTGTCATTTCTTAAATAAAGAGTATAATAATTTTTACTTAGCTTAAAAATCTATTTTGAGTTTTTTTTTTTGCTATATCCGTTTGTTTTTAGGGCTTTTAGATTTTACTTTTGGCCTTTCGTTACATTTACTCGTTACTCTTGATTCATTACTTTTGTATAACCGTAAAGTGAGCCCGTTACTTTCTTTTTGCTAATAGTACGCTGAAAGGGGACTTTATTGCTAAACTGTTGCTGCTGCACATTCTTAACGCTTTCTGTTAACTGCTTTTGGTAAGGCCTATGGCCTATGGCAATATGCGACACATCATCAGCAATATCGTTTCGATCAGTTGCAACTTGTTGGCAAATTGGACACAAATGTTGCGCATTAAATGCAAATTGGCATTGTCGCACCTGAGGTGACCTGGGAGACAGAGCCAGCGATGTGGCGGGTCAGTGGCTCTTTGGGGCATGGGGAATGTGGGATGCTAATTAAACGCAAATCGCAACAGTTCACAGCATGTTAGGCACTTGTGTATGCCTGAGCAAATTGATTTGGACAGAGTTGTTGAGGCAGTGAAGCAGCGTTGTTGCAGTTGCACATAACAGCTAATTAATTCATTTAGTAGGCAAAGTGTTGGGGCAACTTGTTGGCCAAAGTGGCTGAGCGTAGCGTTAGCTAATTAAAAGTGTTGCACATTTTGGCCACGAAATGTCTTCATTAAGCCGATGTCCTTCTGATGTGCTCGTAATGTCCTTCTGGCCATGCTCGTAATTCAATAAACAGGCGGCAATGCAATTTGTCAAAAGAGTTGGCCGCTTTGTTCATTTGCAGCCACTGGCCATAAATCGCAAACGCAACGCGGCGTATGAGTTATGCACCTCACATACACACACACACACACACACACACACACACACACACACACACACATACACACATATATATATATACGCACCTGTTCGTACTTAGGCTGCTTGGCAGCGCAGTCTTTTTGCAACTTGCAAGTGGCATTGCCACTGAGCGTCTGATGAGCGGCCGTGTCGGCTATTTTTCATGCATTTAACAATAGAGGCGACGATGCTGGCGACATTGCCTTCCTTGTCCTCCTGGCCATCCATTCATTCAGTCAGTCAGCCATGCATCCATTCATCTCCATCTTGTTAGCAACGCACGTTAGAAACTCGGCTCTTTTCACATTGTCAACTAGTTTGCAAACACATTTCATACGCAGCTTTATCAAGCTTTACCTGGTTTTGAAAATGCGGAAAGGCTAAAAATCATTTTCTTTTCCCCTAATCACGAAAATACTTTTTTTTTTTTCTTTTCTATAAGGCCTGTATCCAGCACTATGGAAAATTCCTGCAAGGAGTTTGCTATTTATTTCTTGTGTGTGCAAAGCAACTAAAACAGTGTGACCATGCACCTAAAACTCTGATAAATCAGCTGTGTTTTCACAGTCCATACACGCAATCGGTAGGCCAACTATCGATATGAATCTGCTTATTTCGTTCAAGTTGCTGGATACACAAGCCAGGAAAACGTAAAATAAAAATTTCACAGTTTTTTTTTATATGACTTTTTACTTTCCGCGGTGCTGGATACCCAGCTTATTGCAAAATTTTTTGTTCCTTAAAGGTTGCAAAGTTTTTTTCAATTGGCTTGGCTAACAGCGCAAATGAGCTGAGGCTATTCCTTGATGCTAATGCAGTCGATGCAAAGCTAATACCAGAGGTGCACTCAAAACAAAATATACTTGCCGGGATATGTTATATATCATGCCCTCCTATCCAGTATTGCACAGTCACTTAATGTATCCATTTCACGCGTCGAAGTGCAAATGGCAAGTATGTATCTGCAAATTAACGGTGGAAATGTCACAATTGCCACAATATACCTGCCTCCAAATGAGGCAAGGACAAAGGATGGCGTTGTAAACCTTATTAACTTCCTGTGCTTCCAGATTCAAAGCCGGCGGCGACTACAACGCTAAGCAACATGGGGCAGCATGGTTCTAGAATGTGTTGCATACATTTAGGTGTAGCATTTTAATGTGTCACTAGAATTCTCAACTGGTTCTAGCATCTAACCAAAGGAGTCGCGTTTCTTGTAATTTGGCACTGTAATTCTCAACTAGCTCTAGTATTCTACAAAAGCAGTAGCATAAGCATTAAGTAAAAAGAGTTTGGTTTTCGTGAAGTGAAGTTCCGTGACGTGACGTGACGTGAAGTTACTTGAAATTACTTGAAACTACGTGAAGTTCTAATCGAAGGCGAAGTACAAATTATCTGGAGACGATTTGTGAGTATGTAAACAGTTTTTTAAATAATTTTTGTTTTTTTACTCCCTGTTCCCATTAAAAATGGGAAAAAGGGAGCTATAAAGTAATGCAAATGTGTGTAACAGACAGAAGGAGGCATTTCCGACTATATAAACTATATATATTCTTGATCAGGATCAACAGCCGAGACGAACTAGCCATGTCCGTCTGTCTGTCCGTCTGTCTGTCTGTCCGTCTGTCCGTATGAAACTATAAGAGTTAGATACACCAAACTTGGCATGCAGGTTCCTATATACCATACGCAGATTAAGTTTATTTCAAATTTCGGATGCACCCCCCCGCACCCCCGCAAATCGCAAAAGACTCCCACAGCCACAATTTTAAAGATAAAGCTTTAATTTTTGGTACACATGTATGTTTAATCAATGTCTTTCGGATGCGTAATTCGGATAAATAGCACCAAAGTTATGGAAGACTCTATTTCCCCCGTCTCAGCAGGTAGCAACAACAGTTGGACAAGCAGTTTTCGAGTTAAGTGCACTGCTTGCTTGTGTTGCCGCTGAACTGCTTGAAATGCAAGTTGGGAGCAGGGAGTCTCGTAGTCGGGCACACTCGACTAGAGTATTCTTACCTGTTTTTGGTGTGCTTTTTTTTTAAGTTGTTTTTTTTTTTTTTTTTTTTATGTGCTCCTTTTTTCTGGCGTTTTTTTTTATGTGGTGTGCTCCTTTTTTAAAGTGAAATTACCAGCTCAAAGGCAACATTCGGATCAGCTAACATATTTGGATTCCAACTAATTCAACCAGATTCGAAAAGGTGCACAGTGAGTTTTACCAACCTTAGTTCAGAGTATCAGCTAGTCGGAACAATCTTGATTTTTTAGTTCTTAGTTGGTTTTTTTTATTTTTTTTTTTATTGTACTTTGGCTTTTTGCAATTTGCAATTCCAATGGTGGCTGCTTTGGCATTTGCCTGTTGTTATTTATGCGTTGCCTTGAACGGGAACGCACAGTAAAATGGAACATAGGCAAAACTGTCCAAGAAGAAGAAAAAGTGGAGCAAAGAAAAAAAGATACAGTTATAGCTTAATTTAGTTTGCAGCACTAATTGAAACTTGACTCAGGGCCCTTGATAAAGCACTCGCATCCGCACCGCAACGACCCGAGCTGTGCCGATGCAGGGCAGGATGACGACAGGGTTGGAGAAATAATAGGGCAGGGTAGCGCATTGTGTCTTCACACATGTGACCTTTGTCTGCTGTCGGTATTGTTTTTGTTTTGTTCATTTGACTTTCTTTTTTTTCTTGTAATATTGCTACGTATATTTTTCTTAGCTGCACTGCAACTGGGACTTTGTAGCGTGTATAGTTTGTTTTCTTTTTTTTTTTTTTGTATTTTGTATTTTGCGGATCTCTCTTTTGCTGTCATGACGTATACGGCTGTCCTTTGCTGTCTCTGGCTTTTTGATTTCAACAAATGCTTTTCTAATCTTAACTGGCGCTAGGAATGTTTTCATTCCCTGCCGCTGCCCCGTTTGCAATACCGCCTGCATATTTCTCTTTTCGTTTTGTCGCCTATTTGTCATTGCATTGCCCATTGGCCACAGGCAACTTCTACGCACACATGTCAACAACAGTGGCAAACAGCAGCAGCAGCGGCAGCAACAGAGGCAGCTTCATGGCCGCATCTCATATGGCAGAGCAGAGCTTGTAGCTCTGGAAGCTGGCTAAAGAGTAAAGGGATGTTGGTGAATGGTTTAAGCCGAATGCTTGCAGGCATCTTCAAGGATTTTACGTTTTGTTGCAGCTAAAACGCATTTAATGGCTTGTCCATGGCCAGATTTCAATGCACATACACTGCACAGATACAGATACAACTAAAAATACAAATACAGATGCTTCGTTTTTGAGCATTAAGTGTTGCCCAGTTATGTGGGCAGCATATGGCTCAACACACAACAACAATAACACAACAATTTCAACTTGCCGAAAGGCAGCTAAGTGTTGCCTACTTAGCAGGGCAGCACACAATTTTCTAACGCAATTGTTAACATGGCTTATACAATTGTAGTTGCTGGAGTTTGGTTTGCTAAAAAAAAATACATACTCTCGTATGTTGTATGTTCTTTTGTATTGTGCTTAGCATGTCCACTTATATTTCGGATTAAAATATATACATGCGAGTCTATTGTGTGTAGTTTGGTCCTTTATATTCATTATTATGAACTAACGCCAACTTTAACTGTGCTTCAAACCTGGTTCGAGTTTGGATTCATAGCATCCCATAGCATTTAGTTTTTGTTAAAAAATTGGTATAGTTACCAACTTTAATGATTGTTCTTCTTTTTTTCGTGTGCGCTTAAAAACTGCTTAAGAATTATTTAGGAATTGTTTATTTTTAAATCCTGTTAATGATCTTAATTTACTACTATCCTAAGTAGCCTTTATTTTATTTTAAAAAACATTAACTAGCTTGTTTCAACAAGTAGAATGACAACTACTTTCGAAGCATATGTTAATTTTCATAATCCTTAACTTAGTTTTTCAGCAAAATTATAAGAAATATTTAAACTCTTATTGTTAATTTAAAATTTGTAACTTATTTATATGAGTATAAAAAAAACATGTGCTTTTTAATTTGTAAACAAAAAAAAATTAGAAAGCTGCAAATTAAATCTGATTTCGGCATTCAAATCAAATCAAACTAAAATGTAGCCACAAAAATATTTAAATACTAAAATTTTCTTTTATTAAACCTAATAAAGTTATAAAAACAATTTGTTTATAAATTTAGTATGCCTGTTCTTGATTTGACATTAAATTGCGTTTTAGAAAATTCAAAAATCGGAAGTGAATGTTTCGTGTTACTCAAACTGAATACTGAATTAATTCGGTAGCTATTCAAATTGAGATACAAGTATATTGCGAAATTATGTATCAATTATATACTCAATGTTCAAAACTGCGACTTATTGAGGTATATTTGAATTGGTACAGCTCGACAATGTTCACAATATTTAAAATATTTTTAAATTTTACAAATATTTTGCATTAGATGTTGTAACAAAAGAACAACTAAAAGCTGTAAGCAGTTCAAAACTAATAAATTTACAGGCATGTTTCGGTCTCCACTTTAGACGAAATTTTGCTGAATTGAAAAGGTTGAAAATTTGCTTATAGATGTTAAATTTGTGATGAATCTGATATCATTGGCAAACCAGTTCAATTGATCATATATAAAGTGAATTCCATCAGCAAAATCTTAACAAAAGTAAAAAATATAAAACCGAAACAGTTGAATGCCTTTTAATATAATCTTAAGTTTCAGCTGTCCAAATTATGAAACGCTTGTTTTTCGAATTGGCTAACAAAGATCGAAATAATTTAAAAAGTAGAGAAAATCAATTTTCAGCAAAGCAATTTATTTAGCAAACAAATTTAAACAAGTGAAAATCCTTTTCTTAGTACTTTATAATATTTATGTATGTATAATATATATTGCAAAATTTTGTAAGCATATTTTCAATTATGTATAAATATAGGAATAATTATATATTTGAATTTCAATTATCTCTTTTACGAGTATGGAAGCTTTATAATATGATTTTTCATTTATTGATTGATTTGCAAATGAGCATTTAAAAATGTATAAAAAGTTTATACCTTATCCGACAGCCGCAGTAAAAATCAATGTTTGATGTCTGCTTTGCCATTTTGCACTTAATTTAAAGCGCTTTAAGACGCCGATATCCACTTCCACATCGACATCAGTTGGCAGTTGGAATGTTGTCTATCGGAGTTTAACAAAGCCGAAGGCGGTTTCGTCCAGACTGTCAACAAGGACAGACAATGGGCTAGGATCAGCAAATGGCAGGGGAACGAGGTTTACACTTGACTCGCATTTGCTGCTATATAATTTTTTTTGCAATTTTTTTTTGTTTTTTATTTTCTACGTATTCTATTTGCTTCAGTATAGTAAATTTTAGCTTGCTTCACCTTCAGCACACCTCCCTCTGTGTGGGGTGCATTGCATTTTAGTCACGTACAAACACGAAAGTTATCGAAGATTTAAGCGCACGTACATGTTGTTGCTTCCTGGCAAGAAAATGGCCAAACACAGACACACTCACACATATACAGGCAGACACACAGAAAGATAGAGACAGACCACAGTTCCGCATAGACTTGTAGAGAGATATAGAGGGGGGGAAATACCAAAAGTCGTCATCAAATGCCGTGAGTTATTGTAAAATTCCAGTTACGTTTTGGTTTTTCGTGTTTGGGTCGCACGTTGCTTGCAACTCACACACACACACATACACACACACACACACATATGTATACGACAACGACAACACTGCCAAGTGCTTGTCAAGTTGAAATTAAAAGCCAAAATGCTTCAAGTCGAGTTCAAGCGGTTTAGGCCCGGGCCCCAAATCGTCGACACATCCTTTTTATAAAATCAATAAAACCAAATAAAATACGAGTATGTTGCCCTTCGATGTGGCACGTAGCCGTACATAACTTTTGTTCTGATTCGCGCAACGAACAACACCAAACACCACCAACAGCAGTGACCAGTGACCAGCAAAACCACCAAACCACTGACCAGTAACCAATAACCAGTAGTACCTTCCTGTCGCTTTTTGGGTCTGGGAGTTTGTCTGGCAATATTTTGCGGCTGTCTGTGCGCTCGTGTGACCTTTTGCAGCAGTAACAACAACAACAGTAGCAGCAACATCTACAGCAGCAACATCTACACCAACAGCAGCCGCAGATCGAATGGAGACTCGCAACTTTCACTAAGCGTCTACAGCTGCTACATGGAGTTAAGCATATAGCCAAGTTGTTGGGTCATGTTCATGACCCAACTCCACCCTCACATACTCTCCCTGCTGTATGCGTCGTCTTGCGGCACCAGTTAGCCAGTTTGCCAAGCAACAACACTAAAAATTGTCCCTTTTTTTGTAAACCTCGCTCAGCTCATTTGGGTGACACTTTTTATTTCATTTTATTGGGCTTGGTTTGGTTAGAGGAGTCGGGGAGAGGGGGGGCTTGGGAAATGGTCAGACAAGCAGCAGGAAGTAACATTGTATCCACTTAGCTCAGCTTAGCTTCGGGCAACTTGCACTTACTAACAAGAGTGGTTTTTGAAAGCAAACTAGTTTTGGGTTCTATTCAAGCTATAGTTAGTTTGTTATTTGGAATAGAAAAAAAAAATAAACTTTTAAGTGAACATGCAAGCCAAATAAATGTTGTAATTAGCAAGTCAGTTGCACAACTAGATTTTAATTAAAAACTTTGTTCAAGTTATGATAAATATGCAAATTGCCGAGTTATAAAAAACAAAAAAATTGCTGATTAACATTTAACTGACTGTTTTTATACCCTTGCAGAGAATATTATAATTTTTTCATGAAATGTGTAACGCATTGAAGAAGACGTCTCAGAAAATAAATTTGTATATTCGTGATCAGCATCAACAGCCAAGTCATGTCTGTCCGTCTGTCTGTTTATATGCGTTTTTCAAGACTTTGTTCAAGAGCTATCTCGATGAAACTTGGCACAGATGCTTCTTCTTATTGCAGGCAGTTCCTATAGTTGAATTGGCCAGATCGGACCACTATAACATATAGCTGCCATAGGAACGATCGGTTGAAAAATTAGTTTTTGTATGAAAAACTTTTTTGATTCTCTAGATAACTCAACCAAACTCACTTAACCCAAGTTAAAAGACAGTTTATACATAATGACAACATTTCAACGAAATCGGACTTCTATATCCTATAGCTGCCATAGAAACGATCGGTTGAAAATACGTTTTTATATGAAAAACTTGTGTTTTTCAAAATAATTCAACCAAACTCACTATATCTAAATTAAAGCACGTTTTACACATGTTGTCCAAATTTTATCAAAATCGGATCAATATTTCTTAAAGCTGCCATAGAAAACATCCATTGAAATATATTGAGCTAGAGAATCCATATTTTGCTCAGGAGCAACACAAAAAAAAACATTTACAAACAAAAAAAAATTGTGCCGGCTTACTAATGCCAACAAATGGTGCAAATAGTTATCAAAATGCTGTTTTTAATCTGATTTATTTGTTAAAATTTCAGCTTATTTGCAAATTAGCTGTTGTCTTCTCTTTTGTTTCATCTTACACTTATAAAAAACAAGTAAGAACGTTGCAGTCGGATGCACCCGACTGCGATATACTCTTTTTTTCGCCTCTTTGCAGAGTCAGAAGTGGGCGTGGCAATTGTATTTTTGCTCAAATCTTTCAAGTTTTGCCATCAATTTAAGTTTGGTTGGGTCCGTACTACAGAAACAAACATTGCTCGATTGCAAGGGCGGGGGTAGGCGTGGCAAAATTATTTTTATCCAATCTATTTAATAGGCCAACAGAATTCACCATTCAAAATTTGGGGACTCTAGGTAAAGGGGTTGTTTCTTTCTGGGGGCGGGGGTGGGCGTGGGCAAATTTTTTTTATTCAGATCAATCAAGGATGTGATAAGTAGCCCTTGTGCTAAATTTGGTTACTTAAGCTATAAAACTGTGGGAGATATAGGTTTTTGCGGTTTGTGGGGAAAGGGGTGGGGGGGAGATCTTGACACTTGTCTGCCTATGGTATATACCAACATGTTTACCAAGTTTGTTTGCTCTAGCTTCAAAACTGTTGAAAAAAACTGCGTTCATACGGACGGACGGACGGACGGACGGACGGACATTTCACAAACCCAATATACTCTTATTTCTTTTTTTTTCAAAAAAATTAAAAAAAGAGTATAATAAAAGTGATCCAGATAACGTTTATTTATAAAACTTTGTCTTCCAAAATTCTGTTTTTGCATGTCTGAAAAATTAAAATAAATAATTTTAATTACAGAAAATGGAAAATACTAAACTGCCTTTTTTGGCCCATTTTGATGAGGATGGCACTCCAGTTTTTCCGGCCACTAGAGCAGAATACAAATCGTAAGTTTTAAAGAAACAATTGTTTAAACCCTCATTTTCCGTCTCCGACATATGGCAATTTAAAAGGTTTTAAAAGTAAGAATATCGAATCATTTAATTGGCCGCACTACATATACTTTTCCAGCTTAAGATGAACTTTACATTATTGTTAACTGCATTGTATTTACAGCGATTTGAAGCCTATGTTTAAAGACATTGCCGACATTTTTGGCAAGGTGGATGTGGGAAGTTATAAAAATAAAGTGCGTTGCCACAAGGAATGCACAAAGCCGTGTGGTCAGGAGGCAGCCAAGAGGGAGAACGAATTGGTTACGGTGGGGCATCAGAACGAGAGGACATCGTTAGAGCCGATAGTGCAAATGATCCAAAATCGCGAAGCTACCGACACTCAAGTACTTGTCGAAGATTCTGTGTTGTTCTGCAACGGATTAGTACTGAGTACTTACTCAAAATATATACAAAGTTTGGCCAGTTGCTCGATTATAGACTTGCGCAACAAGCCCGTTCCGAAGAACATCTTTATTGAAATTTACAAGTGGATGATAGCATCGAAAGAGAAACCGGAGTCAGTGGATATAGTGGAGCTTGTGCGTGCGGTATTTCATTTGGAAGTGACTAAACTTATCGAAGTTTGTCTTAAGCAAATGGACGGCGACACATTCCAGGAGCTGTCGGCATTTGACATTATGCTTCGGTGTCAAAACCATCCTGAGATGGCATTCATTTCCATGGCGATGTTATCACGGATCTCCACATCGCTACTCATCATTATGTCCACTCCACAATTCCTTACCCTCAATAAAATGGAGCTGTGTGCCCTTATCAGCTTAAATTCAATCGCTGTAAATTCTGAAACTGAGGTATTTAGTATGGCTGAAAAACAATGGAAAGCACTATCGACATTATTCTATAATCGTATTCAATCGATTAGTCGAAACACCATCGATTAAACTGTTTAAAAACGGATTTTTACAATACTCTTGTCTGTTCTCTTTCATTTATTTTTCAATTTCAATAGCTCTTTTTTGGGGTGCTGCGTTGGCTAGATGTGGATTGGCCCAAACGTTCCAACTGTGTGTCAGCTGTGCTTCGAATGATACGGTTCGGATTTCTGCCAATCCCAGTACTAACCACATTGACTGGACAAACTCAGATGTATCTCGGACCGTTTGATCACATAATAGAGGAGTTCTGCACATCGCCGGTCAATAAGCGGCTTCTAAGGGATGGCATTTGCAACAGCACTCTGGTCATACTCTCGAACACCCATCCTAAGGAGATGGAGAAGGTGACAGGTAATAAGGAACTGATGATACCACGTCGCTGGATAAAGGACTCACGTTGCATATACCATCGTCCTGTGACTAAACTGTGCCCCAATATGACCTTTCTCAACTACGATGCTTTTGTTGCATATTCCGAAATATTGCAGAAGAGTGAAATTAATTATGAACACTATATTACCTATGCAAAAAGGGACGACGAAGACGATGAATGGAATATGTCAGAGCACAAAGTGCATCTATCAACCAGTATGGAGACACACATTCAAGATTTTATTAAACAGTCGGTGAATTTAGAAAACTTGACATTGGACAACCTTTCGCTATCGTCTACATCCAGCTATCAGACCCTTTTTGATACCATCTCGCCCAGCTCCTTGGATAACTATCTGAGCTCTTCAGATACCCTCTCGATCAGGACACTAACTGCAGAGCAAGACGAGTCAGATGAGCAGGGAGCGTCCAACTGGCATTCCTTTGTGGAAAACTGTACGCCCTCCAAAATTTGGCAAGAATGGGAGCGAACGGTGCTGCGTGGCCCCCCTAAAAACTCACCGGATAAATAAAAGAAACTTTAATCATTTTTAACAAATCTTCAATATTAGAACACCTCTGTAATGTGATATGTTCAATTAAAAGCGAAATCATGTTACAAGAGATATTTTATTTATTATTTTTATAATTTTGTCAAGAAATGTAGCGCATTATACCAAACCTCTCCGACATCAAAAAGTATAAATATTCTTGATTAGCATTAGCCAAGTGGAATTAAACATGTTCGTCTGTCCATCTGTCTGTCCGTATGTTTGCATGCAAACTAGTCTCTCAGTTTTAGAGCTTGATGAAACTTTTGACATAGAAACTTTTTCTTTTTGCAGATAGTTTATATGTTGGAACCGGGCTGATCAGATCACTTAAATATATTTGAACATTGATAATTATCATTGTCTAACTTGTATGATAAATTTATTTATAATTTTTATACTTATATATATAGTTCATTATTTCTGTGCTATTTTCAGCTAGTGTCATTTGATATCAACTTGATAATTACATTACTGCCACTTTACGTTAATGCTGCAACGAGTTTTCTAAAATGGCCGAAATAGAGGCAAGTCTGAGCGAAGTGGGTGGGTGGGTTGGTATAAGGAACTGATGAAGAGGGGTGGGATGTGCATATATGCTAGTTATTAACTGTGTGTGTTACATGCTGTGTGTTTTCGCGTCTCTTTTGTGCTGCATTTGCAGATATTCACATTTTGGCATTTATGTCGTTTGCCGTTTGCTTATTAATGGCTTTTCCAATAATTTTTCGAGTAGGCCAGCGATATGCGAGACTTTGGGGAAAAGTGCTGCACTTACGACAAGTCCTTTTATTTTTGCGGCATTTAATCATTTATTTCGACACTAGACTTTTCCGACAATATTTTTTGGGCAGACATCAGCGAAAATCCAAAGGAACTCAATCAAAAGCCAGCGACGCGGTCTTCAAGCGACTAGCTTCGTGTCCCACATCCAAGTTGAGCCTTGAGTCGATACTCTGCTATCTGTCTACTTGTCTGGCCAGAATGTGTGCGTGTTCTGATTGGGGGAGGGATGGGGGTTTTGGCTCCATAGTTTGGCACAACTTTGAATTGTTTGGGGAATTTGCGTGAACGTTTTGTGCCATTAGAAGCTTGAAAAGCGAAGCAGCTGCATGGCTCCCAGCCCCAGCCTTGCTACACACACACACAATCAACATGGACATGGTGAAAAGCGAAGGCACCGCTGGGGCCAGCCTGAGCCTTGTGGAGCCAAGCCGCGTGTTAATGTTAATTCTGTTAATGTTAACTTTGGGCCTGTAATGTATGTTTGATAAGTTAATTTTCGCTTTTGGCTCGCTTTTGGCACCTAACACTTGCGAAACTCAAACCCATACTCAAACAGAATAAAGCTTATCATCAACGGTACATTAACAGAACCCTACAATTCCTTTCACTAAGCGAATGCCATTCCCTAGGCAAAAAAGCCATTAAAACGCTTTGTGTGTGTGTGTGTGTTTTAGCCATCCCTTAACTGAACTTAACTAAACTGAACTGAACTGAGCTGAACTCAACTTAACTTAAGCGCTCATCTTTGGCATCGTCATTGATCAAATCATTTTTGGTTTAGATTGCAGCTGGAAGACATTTTGATTGCCCAGTTCAAAGCAGCTTAACACACCTCAATAAAAATACAATATAACGAATGAATAACTTAGTTCAAGACTTGACTACTAGTAGCTCTAGCTAAGCTTTAATCACGCGTAGTTTTAGTTACCCTTGCTGAAAATTGCCATACAACAAATATTTGCTACCTTGAACTCTGTTTCCAATTGCGTAGCTTAGGTTCCCTTTGAAATGTTACCTCATATAGACTTAAGGTCCTTAGAAACCACGTGTCCATAAGGTTACTTTGTGTTCTTCATAGAGTAGAATGTGTGGGAGCCTGGCTACTCAGCATCGCTGTAAATTGGAAAAGGAGTTATTTCATAGTTTACAATGTAAACTTAACATTAACATTGTTATTTTGCAGTATGATATGCTTACAACCTCGTAAAGCACAGATTACCCAAAGACTTTAGAACAGAATTTCCATGACAGATAAAATCGACACTTTGTTAGACACGCTTAGTTTGGTGCCTTCAGAAAACGAGTATTAAGTAAGGAAATTAAAATAAATTTAAATAAAAAAGAAACAAATTACGCTACTTGGAATTCGGATGGAATTTCAGATATGGTTATGATACTTGTGATGGTTTGAAAAGTGCAGAGCCGAATACGAAAATTTATAAGGTATCGGATCGCGATGAGTGTGAATACCAATCGGGAGCTTTTAGCTATAACGTACTTAAAGAGACTTGTGGAAAAACTACACTTAAGGACTAATATAACACTAAAAAAAAAAAAAAAGAATGAAAAAAATCATTCTCTTTTTATGATTTGACGTTAACTTTCAACAATCGGAGTCAACTTTCCATAGTCAAGCGAAAGTTGAATCAAATCATAAAAAAAAGGAAATGATTTTGTTTGTTTTTTTCTTAGTGTATCGGATGGGCAGGGTTTTTGCAAATTCCACCCCTAAATGCGCAAAATTTGTGGAAAACTAGTGTGAAATCTTTTATGTATCAACTTATCAGAAAAGTCAACGAAAAATGGTTATGCACATTTCACTTCAAACACATTTTCAAAGTTTACTCTTCAAAATAATTACGCATCGGTTAAGCAAAGCCAAATTTAAAAATAATAACAATAATCAAATAAAATATTTTTGTGACGAAGATATTTCTGATTAATATAAGAACTATTTTAAATAATAAAATTAATTTTGCAATCGGCACGTGCGGAAGAGATGTTCGCGTAGAGATTTTTATACTCTTTTTTTAATTTTTTTGAAAAAAAAAGAAAAAAGAGTATATTGGGTTTGTGAAATGTCCGTCTGTCCATCCGTCTGTATGAACGCAGTTTTTTTTTCCACAGTTTTGAAGCTAGAGCAACCAAACTTGGTGTACATGTTGGTATATACCATAGGCAGACAAAGTGTCAAGATCTATTTATATTTGCCGCTCGGGTGCATCAGACTGCAACGTTCTTACTTGTTTGTTATTATAAAAGCTATGAATTTGTAAACGTCAACCTGTAGAAGCGGATTGTTTGCGCACAAAAATAACTTATCGATTAATATATCGATATTTTCGTCGGCCGAGTCGCTAGGAAAAAGCCTTTGCTATCTGAGCGCAAACAAAAATTGAGGAAAGCGTTTGCCCAGGAGTACTCCAAAAAGAACCAAAGCTGGTGGGATGATGAAACGAAAGCAAATTCGACCTATTTGGCAGTGACGGCAAGACTAAACTTTGGCGGAAACCAAATACTGAGCTGTAGAAGAAGTAAGAAATAAAATGAGCAATATCAACAAGAAAGAATACTCTAGTCGAGTGTGCCCGACTACGAGACTCCCTGCTCCCAACTGGCATTTCAAGCAGTTCAGCGGCAAGACAAGCAAGCAGCGTACTCAACTTGCACAGCTCTAGCTCTTATAGTCTCTGAGATCTGTGTGTTCATACGGACAGAGGGACAGACGGACAGACAGACAGACGGACATGGCTAGTTCGTCTCGGCTGTTGATCCTGATCAAGAATATATATAGTTTATATAGTCGGAAATGCCTCCTTCTGTCTGTTACACACATTTGCAGTACTTTATAACTCCCTTTTTCTCATTTTTAATGGGAACAGGGAGTAAGAACAGAAAAGTTCACTTGCTCAGTTCATTGAGCTAGTGTGCTTTGCTTTCTAACTAACTTTACTCAGTCAGTTCATTGCTTTCAGTGCTTTGCTTACTAACTCATGAACAGTATTTCATATATTTTATATACTACATCAAAATCAGCTACAAATTGCGCGCACTTTTATTCTTTAAAGCAAAAACGGCTTATCAAGTTTAAAATTAATATACCTAAATTACTAAGCGGTTACTTGTGTTTTTTTTTTCCAAAACTGCATTCAAACATTTGCAAATTGCAATACATGCAAAATTGTTATTAATTTTTTTGAAATTATGGCGCGCACCGCATACCAGGTGCAACTGGACTTTGCGCAGAGCAGCGGGCTACGCTCGGAAATAATTTGGGACTCGTAAGTTTAATATCAAACAATTATCAATAATCTAATATAATATTAATAAACTTGCAGCCTGTCGCCCGAGCAGTCCGACGTCCTCAAAATTAAGATTGCAAACTTAATATGCGGGAGTGATAGTAAGAATGCCAAGGCGATTGAAAAGCAGCGACAGGTGTTATTTGAGAACGTTTGGAAACAGCGCATATACACCAATGGCACACTTCTATCCTCCACGATATATGTGCTCGTCAGCGCTGAGCACGAATCACAACTGGCGCTAGCATCAACGAGCTATAGCTGTCATCCTGTTATACGCACGCGCAAGTGCATGCGAGGAGCCGGCAATAATAGTGAAGGATGCTGCATGGTCTTCATTGATGAACATGCGCGAATTTATGGCAACTGGGAGAAATATGTGCTCAATAATGCTCTGCCCAAAGGAACAATGATAGCGCCAGAAAAGGGAATGTATATGTTCAACAACGAAGATGATGTGAAGCTAATGGTGCAATCGACGCCTTCCTCCTGGCTTAAACAGAAGCTGCTCAGCGCCGGCGATAAATTGGCCACTGCTGCCGGCTTGCTGGGATATGCGAACATGGTTACCGGAATGGCCTTGCCAATTGCTGCTCCGCAGCTCAATGCAGTGACTGTTATAGGCGTGGGCACATCTGCTTATGGCACGCTGCGTTCGGCTTCCAGACTTATAGATCGACGCTGGCATGGTGAGTCCATCTCGCTGCGTGATAGCCAAGCACGCAAAAGCTGGCTGGGTATGGCACGCGGCGTTGTTGGCTTGGGCGTCTCGGGTGCAACCAAAGCGCTGGGTGTCTTACGTCCTGAAGCACATTTGGCTGCTCACTTGGCCAAGGGTATCCAAGCATCTGCATTAGTTGCCAGCGGCACGGGATTGCTGAATGGCGTCTATGATGTCTACTTGAAAGCCAGGAATCAGCAGCAGTTGACCAGCAGCGATATGATACAAATGCCAGTCAGCCTGTTGATGTGTACACACTCAGTGAATAATCTGCGCATGGCATCCAAGATTAACAATGGTTATAGCTTCCGACGAGCGGTGAGCCTTCAAAGCAAGAAAGTCTTTGATCGCATCACGCAGAGGATGTACAACAATAACAACAATAACAACAACAATACGTCTACAGCCAAGTTTGATATTGTGCGCACCTTAAATGACATACCATCCAAGGACGTCCTCCTCAACATGCACACAATCCATACGCATCTCGCACAGGGTGCTGCATTCCTGGGCGTCGGGAGTGCAGCTGGTCTGCTGCCCAGCTTTATCATCCTGAATGAAGGCGGTGTATTGCGTTTGGATGTCGAGCTGCTGGCCAGCAAGTTTGGCTGCAAGTTTGTCCAGCATATTGGCAATTTTGGCAGCTTTATGGATGTGCTCGATGGCATGTCCAAGTATTTCAGCGAGCAGGCGGTGTTGCTGCTGATGCAGCTAGCCCGCAATTTTGTGGATCAGCATGTGGACAGCATTGATCGCACACTAAATACATTTGTCTCCACGGAGCTGGTCCTCTATCGCATGATGATGCACTGCGTCAACAGCTATGAACAGTTCGCCGTCGACTTCTTGCAGGAGCATCGTCACGAGATCATAAGTATTACTTCAAAGTACTTCGAATCGCTGCAACCAAAGTCCACCAGCGAGCAGATCTGCCGCAGGCGCAAGTGTCCACATTGCCATGGCGTCTTTTCTATAAGTACTTTGTAATGTTTTTTATCATGTGTACTTTGTAATGCATTTTATCATGTGTCTTTGTAATGCATTTTAGCCTGTATCAATATTCAAAAGTCTGTTTTAGATGCTTGGCATATTAAAGTATAAAAACAGTATGATTAAGAAATAATAATTATTAATTGAGACCAACGATCTTAAACATAATATAAACAAGTAAGAACGTTGCAGTCGGGCTCTCCCGACTGCGATATACTCTGTTTTCTGCAAGTTTAACAAATTTTTGTAAAGACAACTTATAAACTGTCCTTGAACTTAGGTAAAGCGAGTTTGGTTGAGCTATCTTGAAAAACAAAAAAGTTGTTCATACAAAAACTAATTTTTCAACCGATCGTTGCTATGGCAGCTATATGTTATAGTGGTCCGATCTGGCCAGCTCAACTATAGGTACTATCTGCAGTTTTTTT